>CM076577.1:17181764-17680332 GCA_034641835.2 Pinus albicaulis | reverse complement strand
TAACTGCTATGTACCTATCAGGGAACGGTATTAGGTGTCAGGGAATGGTATCAGGTGTCACAAACTCTGTGCTAAATTGACAGCTTCTTCTACATTACTAACTATTTGATTGAAACAGATATATCTCCCATAGCCATATGGATCTTCATAAGCACATATATGAGCATCCGCTAGAAACTTTATGTCCACACTCGCTAAAGTGCCCTTCTCATACATTTGTGCAGCCCCTGCCATCACAAAGACTAGCAACTGTAAATAAACTAGCTAATATTTTGCACTTCTATAGATTAGATCCTCTCCAAGGGATTACTATACCATATTTGTACGTTCTAGAACAGAGTCTATTTGGTATGCAGATCTCTCACCCTCACCTTTAAGATATGCAATGGTAGATCCTGAGCTTTTGTACGTGATACTAGGTCCCACAATCAGAGATGCGTTGATTGTCACCATATTCAACCCTCTGTCCATGGCCAGTGCCCATGCAACCCTCTCTGATAGTGTCTTGGCTAATGCGTACCATAACTGTGAACAAGAAATATTGCATAATTAGAACAGGAATACCACAGATCACTTCAAGGCTCGGAATACTTCTTTGAACTCCACAATATTTGAGAAACACCCAAATTTTATACATATACCCCTTAAAAAAATGATCAATACCCCACCACAATGTATTTAACTTATCTATGTAAAAATATATATACTTAGCAGAAAGCCATTTTAGCCCTGCTTCAGTATGCACCAAAGATTTAGACAAAGGTTACATATGTAGACTTTCTCAGTATTTGATGCATTTATAACCTGGGCAACTTCAAGGACAAAAATGAATTGGATATGGATTGTTGCATATAGAGAAGATATATGCACTCTGTTCTCTATGATGTGGTATCACTTTGGTAATCTTAAGAGACAAAAGATCAATTGGATATGGATTGTTGCAGGGTTAGCTGCAATATGTAGCATGTATTATCATTTGAGCAATTTCAAAAAGCCAAAAGCTAATCGGATATGGATTTATGGACTGAGAGAAGCAAGATGCATTGTACAACTCAGTAAAATGATAGTGGAAAAACTAAAATATGAAAGAGTCAATTGGAATTGGATTTATCTCTTGTGATTAGAAGGAGCGATTATGCTTACCCACCCAGATTCAATTGTTACAAATGACATGTTGAGTTAATATTATACTACTATCATGGATTCCATACTATTGTAATTGGCCTTGGAAAACTATAGATGCAAACATTGAAGTTATTTATTAGATTAAGTAACTAATCTGATCAAAGCACTTGTAGATGCAAACTTCTGAGTTACTTACTAAATTAAGTAACTAATCAGACTAATGTTATCGAACATACCATTCAGTTAGATATCGTTAACAAGTTAAAAGGAAAAACTGACAAATCAATCCACTTTACTTAGATTGTATAATAAACTAGTATTTTGTCATATAAAAAATCAGATATACAGACATTCAATTTCCTGCAAAGATTTGCATCACTCCAATGCATCTCATCAAGGGCATTAACCTTGCAGGGCATAAACGAATCTTCATATGTTTGGAATTGCAGAGTCAACATACTCCTATTTTATCTTCAGCCTAAAGTCCTCTTTGAGTAGTTGCTCTATACATTACGATCAACAACACTGGGTATAGCTAAATCTCAACCAGAGGATTTGTATATATCATGATTTGGTCTAACAGTTATGAACATGTGTTTCCACCTTGGAAGTAACAGGTTCAAATCCATAGGGGTTGGGTATGTACATATTTTTTATACTAAGTAGTCAATTCGTTGCACGGATTTGGCTTTTCGCTAGGCTGTGACCTTAAATTAACTCCTGTCTACATTCAGGATTTGATCTTTTAGAATTCTTCGTATCCTATAGAAACATGGCTTGTATATTTACTGAAAATGAAAAAATTGATAAAAAAATTTGTGTAAATGAGGCACCTTTTCATCTGCACAGTGCAAAGGTATTTATTGGGTTCATGTAATTCAAAAACTTTTGAAATGCTGGCATGTTTAGTACCAGTGTTACTGATAATTGAAGCAAATCATGAAAAATAAAGTGTCTGTAATTTTATTGCTTAGGCCATCTGCTTATTGTATCATCTTATTTTGTGAATGTCCTAGGCATAGTTTTTTCCTTCCGGTGAGAAACAGTTTACTAGTTATTTCATCAATATGTTTTGTTCGTTTTTGAAAAGGCATTTGTTGGTATTGAATAAATCCACTTTTCAGCTTGTAGTTTTAAACTAAAAAGCCTCATACTTGACATGCACACAAATTGACTCATTTTTTTCTTTTTGCAGATCAACATAATGACCTGAAGTTTTGGTTTCATTGCATGTAAGATTTTGAGCTAACTCGCTTTAGCCTTTGAGTAAACAATTCACTCATCATCAGGGAATGAAGAAGAGCATAACACTTCACTTATCGTTAGGGCATCAAGAACACTTCACTCATCCTTAGTGGACTGTTAGCGATCATGTTATTAGTACCCAATTTGTGTTTTAATTTGACTTATTTACTTGGCTTTCTGGAAGGTGCAGCTGCAGAGTAGGGTACCTAACATTGTAGCTATTGTTCGTGTGTAAAGATGGCATTCATAGCACATGTCAAAGATGGCATTGATGGTGGAAAGGAAGATGCAACGCTCTCTTTCCTTAAGTTGTATTAGATGAAATTTAAAGCTCACAACCCCTTAAAGATTATATCTGAGCATTATGTATCATACTCTTTTTTAGATAATATATAGATGAAGAATCCCCTTTTGATGACATATTAAAAAATGAAAATGCATATTCAGAATTTCAATAGAGGATTGAATATCTCCCACAGGATTTCTCAACCAAGTTCTTAAATTTTCAAATAAATAGAAGAACCAAGTAGCTTGCAAAATCAAAGCATGGAACATATTCTACCCGAAGCTGACAATTCATCTGCTAGTCTAGTTACCCAACAAAGCCTCTAAATAAACAAATATTTGTACAACTACATAATGGGTATCTTCCAATTCTGTAAAAGATTTCCCAATCATTGCTATCAAATTATAGTCATTTTTAGAGGAAGTGCTCAAGAAGGAAATTTCTAACAAAACAATTATTTTGGGTGAACAAATAATATTATAGGAGGAATGGTCACAATTTAAAATGATATAGGCCCAAGTACAGGAAGAGAAAGGAAAAGAAACTAAACTTCAACAAAAAAACCATTACAAACCATTTCCCCTGTCATCAAAACACCAACATGTTTAGACACTTCAAAGATTATGCTCTCAAGAGTCTAATAAAAAATTCTATTGCAATAATTCTAGGTAAAACTTCTCAAGATCCCACCTTTGTTTCTTCTCTATCTTAAATTGATTGAGAAGAGATACCTCCTATAGACTTATTCTTCAATCTGAAGAAAATAACCATTATCAAGGGAAAGCTAAGGAAAATAAATTAAGATCAGCTAGAATATCTCCCTACCATAGGGCCTGTATACCATCATCCTGGATGGTTCTAAGCACAATTATGAACAGTTGGCCCAAGAACTAGTTGGTAAAATGGATGCTTTTACCCCAACTAACTTCTAGTTTGTTAACAATTTTAATTTAAGCACTTAAACAAAAAGTGAACAAATTATGTATTGAAAATCATTTTGTAAGGGAGAGAGTTACGAGAGCTAGTGTAGGAGAAAAATAGAGTTTTGGTATGCAGGTTTTAGACGAGAGATTTTAATGGAGAAGTATAGCTACGTTTCACGATTCTGTGGCATGAGATTTAACATTTGTGTCTTCTTTTTGTTTCATATGTGGCACATTATGTGTATGTCATTTCATGATCGTTTCCATTTGAACAAGTGAAGTGTTAAAAATTTAAATTCATAATTTATATGCTTTACGCCTTTAAGTTTGTTCAAATTTAGTGTTTTCTTGTTTGATAAGGATTCATATACTATGCCCTTGTCAACTCCTCGGCTGATCCAGCCATTCCATTTAATCTCAATTTGATGTTAAATATGCTTACCTTGCCTCGGGAGATAATGCATGTGTTTTTCATTTTGATCTCTTGTTCTTCTTTGTCTTTGCCTACAGCCCGGGAAACCCAACATTTATCAAAAAACCCTTTCATATCCGATTTACTAGCCTAAGATCAGTTATGCTTTTGGTCATCGTATCCCGAAAACCTTTTCTTTGAGATAGACTGGAGAAACCCTCTCTTTGTCCTCGTGAGCTAGCTACGGGGTAGGTTAGTTTGATGTTGCCTCGAACCTCGCCTTCTTCGAAGCTGAGCGGTCGCGCTAACATAGTGGCGACCATGCGAAGTCCTCCGGTAAAGGATAACGAAGTTCGGATCGATTCTTGATGGTGGACAGCGATCTCGAGACAGCAAAGTGAAATCATTCACCGGCGACTTCACACACTAAACAATCCGAGACAATCAAATGCTTCATGGTGACTTCAACTGCTGGGGAGATCGATGCCATTTGTGAGATTTTCAAGATGGGTCGGATCATGAAGATACGCTCCATGGCCGTCACATTCCGAGGTTTTAGAATAAGATGCCCAAGGTAGATTGGTCAAGGAATACGCACTCGTTTCGCGATGATGGTAAAGATCTTTACATTTGGTTAGATTTCACACTGCATATTCGCAAGTTGAAGGTTGAATTTCACGAAGATTGCTTGATGAAGATGATAAAGCCACTACGGAAGGTGAAGCTCGGTCATGGTATGAAAATTTTCATTTGGCACAGCCATTCTTGTTTAAAAAAAGGACTTTCATGCCTGTTCATTGAAAATCATCAAATGTCACTATCATCATTAAATTTAGTTCATATTTGTTGCAAACATGCTTATTCTTTTATTGAAAGCACGGAGAAATATTATGAAGATGATAATTTCACAGATGATGAAATCATGAGGCCTGTCACGAGAATCCATTTCAGCGGAATGAAGAGAACCTAAGGATACCTATCAAGGTGCTCCGGGAGACTTTGCGACGAGGTTGATGGCCATATGGTAAGAAAATGATGAAAGGTAGAATGTCATTTCGAATGCGCACGGAAGACGACGGCATGCAAGTAGGTCGAGTTTCAGTGCGGTGTGATAATGTCGAGACGGCTACTTGATTAAGTTCGAGATCATGATGACCAAGCATATCTTGTCTTGAAGCCCATCGGAAACTTCTGTTGGAAATCATGCGGGATCTACGAGAAAACACGTGTGGATCCAAATGTTCTCGATCCTCTTTATCCAGATCATCATTAAGAACTTTCTGACCTTCATGAAGAAGCAATCGATCGATTCATAAGAAGACGAATGAGATCTTTGTGCAAGTATTGATAAAATCTCCTTCCCGATAACTCATTAATGAATGATAGTTTGAATGCTACATCATATGAAGATAATTAAGTTGTTTAAGCGAGGAAGAAAACAAAAGGCATTGTCTCCTTTGTACGAAGATGAGATAGATATACTTTTGAAAGGTCATGTTTCGGCCAAAACTGTGATTTCGATTGCATACATAATCGGGAAAGTGTTGGTAAATTTCTTCCTACGGTGAAAAAGATGATTGTCTTGTAATCGGTTGTGTGGATCGTGAAGCACTTGAATATTTTTCCTTCACAAGATGATAAAGTTTGTCATGTTTGATAATATTGAAGATTGTTTTTTTGTTTCAAAATGATCTAGATCATGAAGTTGAAGAGTATGTCGAGAATTTCTAATGGTCGAACCTCACGGCTAACACTCGGATGGCGGATGTTTGTGCATTTCTATCCTCGAAATCGGTTGTCCTTTCGGATCGAGTGAGGTGATTACTAGTATTTTTGCGGGTGGATCTCTAGATAAGCCGGTGCTTCCAAGATTTTCAAGATCCTTTCGGCATTCTTTGCAAGCATTAGAAAGGATAAATGTTGCCTAGTTTATTTTCATGAGCTTTGGTTTCGTGATTGTGTTGAGTTGCCTACGGAGTTTAGCATTACTGCTGCTTGAAGAGAGTAGAGGAAATTTGAGGTGCTAACCATCTATTTAGTTAGTTACATTGGAAAGCCAATTATACATGATTGTACATATCACATCGGTATGTAGGGGTTGCCATCGGGGTTTTGAAATTTTGATGAATTCTTTGCCCTTTGAGGAAAGTTTTGTTTAATTGATCATTTGGGTTTGCATCAGTCGTTGTGATCGAATTTCTAGTTTAAAAACTAAATTATCAGTCTTTAGTTTGTTTGTCGAGAATAATGATTCCATCGCCCAATGGATGGAGGCCTTTATACTCTCCCAAAGCTCTGGTTCTGTGGCACCTCCGAAGCGCGGTTATCGCCCCATTGGAGCCAATGTTGAATAGTCTTGTAGTGCTGCAATCTCCTTATTTGCGGTCATTAAAGAGTAACTTTAATTCTAGAGTTCGAGGTTTAGTCTTGAAGTAGGCAGAGGTTCGTGGGTGTTTATTCCGGGAATGCCATCAATATGAAATTGATTCTTCTTCAAAACAGCATTTTGAAGAAGAAATCATTAAATGTGTTTTTTAGAATATGTATCAAATTCTCCGGCTCTTCAAAGGCAACATTCGGCTCTGTCTACGCAAAAGCACAAACAAAAGAAAACAAAACATCACCAGCAATCATGTCATTTGTTTGATCTGATCTAGAAGGCTGTCTTATTACGTTGTCATTTGGTACTAAATCTCGCCACATTTGGTTGTTCAAATTTGGTTATTTAGTCAAGGAATCCTTTAGAATGAAAGGCATGCTTTGATCTTAAACGAGCATATACCTACGGCCTTGTTGCTTAACCTCTGCTGCAGACTTCTTGGCACATGGATTTACATTATGGGGAATTCTTTTAGAGCAAGATTTGAAATCATTCTTTAAAGATATATTTGTACATAGAATTATTGGTGAAAGTTTTCTTTCATCCATGAGGCTAGGCCTACGAGATAAAGATTTAGCTTTTCATGTTGAGACATTGGCCTTAGTAGTGTCATAAGTCACATGGTTGGGCGATTTATTTTCGCGAGGGGACTTGGATTGCCATGCCTTGCATTGTCTTTATGAAACACAATTGTTTGATAGACCATTGGAAATCTATTTATTTATGAAACATAATTGTTTGATGAACCATTTAAAATCTGTTATCTATGAAACACAATTGTTTGGTAAGCTTAATGTTCTGTGAAGGAGAACGAAAGTGCAGGATCGGAACATCGACCTGAGCGAGAATTCCATTAAAATCTTGGGTCGAAATTTCCATCCTCATGTGAAATTGAATCGCTATTTGGACCAAGTGTGAGCGTCTTCCTCACTTTCATTAGGCCAAGGGCGTAGTTTGGAATCTATTAGTGGTCGAATTCTATGTTTTCGCTATATAAGTTGTGATTGTATTACACAACGATCGATGAGCATTGCTTTGGCCAAATTGGTCTTTACGTGGCTCGATTGGTGGTATGTGCGGAGGATTGTGATGGTGTGTGTGCATTTTAAAAAATGAATCTACGATCATGGGTGGAATTTGCAAATGCTATAGTAGTGAAATCGAATCGATCTGTTGGCAGTCTCAACCTAGTCGAGCACATAATTTTTTTAGAGACGAATACCCTCTTTCTTATGTTGGTCGAGATGCTTGACTCGAGAAGTTTGAATCTTGTTGAAAAGGACGAGTTCTATTCACGTGTGTGGTTGCTGGTCCCATTCGGAATCGATTCCTTTCCCCTTTGAGTACCTTGGTGGAACGCGCTCATTCTTATTGACTATTCGTGGTTCACCAATTCTCAAGGCGAAATCGGATTAGTGAAGTTTGGGTGAAGTCAAGTTTTGAAGGCCGTGTGCAAAGGCTTCATAGTTACGGAGCTGGTTTTAGACTCGAGCGACCCACTTGGGCGCGAAAGCGACCCACAGAGCGGCGACCCACTTGGGTGATTTTCGCGGTGTAAAATTACAACGTAGGCGACCCACACAAATGGAAGCTGACCCACTTGGAAACACGAGGAGTAAATTCGAGTCATCAAATCAAGATTTTGTAGGCATATGTTGACGATGATAAAGATGAATCATTTTAAACATTAAGTTGGGCATGCGATGTAGATGGTTGTCTCCAAAGTGGTCATTTTGCAATGATTATCAAATCTTTGAAGGAGCGTTGTGCTTGTTTGGAACATGAAAATGCAAAAATACGAGGCGAGGCATGGAGTGCGGGAATTTGGGGCGTCTTTGAATTGGAATCACGATAAGTGTTTGGGCAGGAAGAATTTGAGTTTAAAGGTTATTTTTGTTGATTTTATTCAAAGCGGTAAGGGGAAATAAATAATCCAAGGCCAAAATTAGAAAAGATATCGACACAACGAAAAATAGGATTCGATTCCTATTTTGTGACTTGATTAATAATCCCGAGGATGGATACGCGCTCCATATTTGTCTCTTAATCATTATTTAAACGAGAGATCTTCAAATGGTAAATGTAACATGGCGATCAAGTCGAAACCGAGTGCGATAATTATCCCGGCGAGCAAATCGGGTCGTTGGTCTATTTTGGGTCTTAGAAGCTACATTTCGGAAAGTGCGGCTCAGTTTTGCTGTTCATCGGTCATCAAGCAGTTGAGTAGAAGAAGGAGCGCTATTCTATTTTAGGGAAAGGCGATTGGTTTTTAGTTTTATTTGTTTAATAATGATAAAACAAATTCCTTGTCTTGGGTCGTGGTTTTTCCCTAGCGAGAGTTTATTTAATGTATTGAGAAATCATTTTGTAAGGGAGAGAGTTCGAGAGCTAGTGTAGGAGAAAAATAGAGTTTTATTGTGGTTTTGAAACTGAGAGATTTTAATGGAGAAGTATAGCTACGTTTTACGAGATTCTGTGGCATGAGATTTAACATTTGTGTCTTCTTTTGTTTCATATGTAACTTTGTTATGTGTCTATGTCATTTCATGATCGTTCCATTTGAACAAGTGAAGTGTTAGGTAGGAATTCATAATTTATATGCTTTCTTGCCTTTAAGTTTATTTCCAGAATTTAGTGTTTTCATACGTTTTGATAAGGATTCATCTACTATGCCCTTGTCGACTCCTCGTGATCCCGACCATTCCATTTAATCTCAATTTGAGTGGCCCAGCTTCATGCTTACCTTGCCTCGAGGAGATAATGTTGTGTTTTTCATTTGATCTGCGTTCTTCTTCATCTTTGCCTGACCCCGAGAAACCCAACATTTATAAAAAAAAACCCTTTCATATCAGTTTACTAGCCTAAGATCGGTTATGATTTTGGTCATCCTCGGCCCTTACGAAAGCCTTTTCTTGAGATAGACTGGAGAGAGCCCTCTCACGTCACTCGTAGGGCTAGCTACGAGGCTAAGGTTGTTTGATGTTGCCTCGAACCTCGCCTTCTTGACCAAACGATTCGACGCTAACATAGTGGCGACCATCTTGAGGAAGTCCTCTAGGTAAGGATACTTGAGTTCAGATGGGTTGCGATGGTGGTGTGATCGAGACAATGAGCGAAATCATTCACTGAGCGACTTCACACTAAAAAATCCGAGACAATCAAATGCTTCATGGTGACTTCGCTGCAGGAGATCGATGAAGCGTGAGATTTTCAAGATGGACGGATCGCGAGGAAGATGCGCTCTCCATGTCGATATCACATTCGAGTTTCCGAATAAGATGCCCAAGGTAGATTGGTCGAGGAATGCACTTCGTTTAGCGATGATGGTAAGAAAGATCTTGCTTTACATTTGGTTGAATTTCACATGCATATTCGCAAGTTGAAGAGTTGGATTTCACGAAGATTGCTTGATGAAAGTATTCACAGCCACTCACGGAAGGAATTGAAGCTCAGTCATGGTATGAAAATTCTGGCGGCACATATTCTTGTTTAAATGACTTTCATGCTGTTCATTGAAAGATATCAAATGTCTTATCCATCATTAAATTTAGTTCATAGTAATTGCAAACATGCTTATTCTTTTATTGAAAGCCTGGAGAAATATTATGAAGATGATAATTTCATGAATGATGAAATCATGGAGGCCTGTACGAGAATCCATTTCGTGAGAATGAAGAGAACCCCTAAAGGATACCTATCAAGGTGCTCGGAGACTTTGCGACGAGTTGATGGCCATATGGCTGAAAATGATGAAAGGCGGAATGTCATTCGGATACGCCCACGGAAGACGAGCGGCATGCAAGTGGTGAAGTTTCAATTGCAGTTGTGATAATGTCAGACGGCTACTTGATTGATTGGATCATGATGACCAGCATATCTTGTCTTAAAGAGCCCATCAAGGAGAACTTCTGGTTGTTGAAATCATGCGGGATGCGAAGAAAACACGTAATGGATCCAAATGTTCTCGGTCATGCGTCGGATCATCATTAGAACTTGACCTTCATGAAGAAGCAATCCAGTCGGTTCATGAAGACGGAAGATGAGATCTTTGTTCAAGTAAGTGATAAATCTCCTTTCAATAACTCGGTAATGAATGATAGTTTGAATGCTGTCATATGAAGATAATTCTTGTTTAAGCGAGAAGAAAACAAAAGGCATTGTCTCCTTTGTCTGAAGATGAGATAGATATACTTTTTGAAAGGTCATGTTTCAGCCAAAACTGCTTGATTTGCAGTGCATACATAATCGGGAAAGTGTTGGGAAATTTCTTCCTACGATGTGAAAAAGATGATTGTCTTATGTCAGTTGTGGATCGGCAAACGGATAATTTTTTCCTTCACAAAGATGATAAAGAATTTGTCATGTTTGATAATCTTGAAGATTGTTTTTGTTTAAAAATGATCTAGATCATGAAGTTGAAGAGTATATTTCAGAATTTCTAATGGTCAAGGAACTACAGTAACACTCGGATGGCAGTCTGTGCATTTCTATCCCTCGGGGAAATCAGTTTGTCCTTTCGGATCGGAGTGAGGTGATTACTAGTATTTTTGTTGGATCTCTAGATAAGCCGATTAGCCAGATTTTCAAAGATCCTTTCGGCATTCTTTTGCAAGCATTAGAAAGGATAAATGTTGCACTAGTTTTATTTTCATGAGCTTTGGTTTCGGTGATTGTGTTGAGTTGCCCTACGGAGTTTAGCATTACGCCTACTTGAAGAGAGTAGAAACGAGAAATTTGAGGTATGTACATACGTTGGATTGGATTTACATTGGAAAGCCAATTATACATGATTGTACATATCACATCGTATGTAGGGGGCTGCCATCGGGGTTTTGAAATTTTTGATGGAGTGTGCCCTTTTGGAAAGTTTTTGTTTAATTCGGTCATTTCGGTTGCATCAAGTCGAGTGTGAGTCGAATTCCTAGTTTAAAAAGCGGGTGTCCGGTCTTTAGTTTGTTGTCGAGAATAATGATTCCATCGCCCAATGGATGGAGGCAGCATCTTGCTCTCTCAGCTTCTGCGGTTCTTAGCACCTCCAAGAAGCGGCGGTTATATCCCCATTGGAGCCAATGTTGAACTCGTCTTGTCGATGCTGCTTCACCAATCTCCTTATTTGCGGTCATTAAGTAGCTTTAATTATAGAGTTCGAGTTTAGTCTTCGGAAGTAGGCCGGAAGGTTCGATGAGTGTTTATTTCGGGAGATGTCATCAATATGAAATTGATTCTTCTTCAAAACATTGTTTTGAGGAAGAAATCATTAAATGTGTTTTTTAGAATATGTATCAAATTCTCCGGCTCTTCAAGAGCGGCTATTTCGGCTCCTATCTCTGCAAAAGCACAAAACAAAAGAAAAAAAAACATCATACGGCAATCATGTCCATTTGTTTGATACGGTGTAGAAATGTTTGTCTTATTACGAGTTGTCATTTGAAGTTCCTCTGACTCTCCATACATTTGGTTGTTTAGATCGTTTATTTAGTCAAGGAATCGGCGGAATGAAAGGCATACTTTGATCACTTGACAAGCATATACCTACGACCTTGTTGCTTAACCTCTGCTACGAGACTTCTTGGCACATGGATTTACATTATGCGGGGAATTCTTTAGAGCAAGATTTGAAATCATTCTTTAAAGATATGTTGTTATACGGTGTGGTGAAAGTTTTCTTTCATCCATGAGGCTGACCTACGAGATAAAGATTTAGCTTTTTCATGCGGACATTGTGTAATAGTGTCATAAGTCACATGGTTGGTGGAGATTTATTTTCGTAGGGACTTGTAGGATTATATACCTTTGCACATTGTCTTTATGAAACACAATTGTTTGATAGACCATTTAAAATCTATTTATTTATGAAACACAATTGTTTGATAGACCATTTAAAATCTATTTATCTATGAAACACAATTGTTTGGTAAAAACATGTTCTGTGAAAGGGAGAACGAAATTAACGGGGATCGGAACGTGACCCAGGCGGGGAATTCCATTAAAATGCGGGTTGAAATTTCCATCCTCATGTGAAATTGAATCAGCTGTTTGGACCAAGTGTGAGTGATATTTCACTCACTTTCATTAAAACCAAAGGCGTAGTTTGGAATCTATTAGTGGTCGAATTCTATGTTGTCGCTATATAAGTTGTGATTGTATTACACAGCGATCGATGAGCATTTGCTTTGGCCAAATTGGTCTTTTTACGGCGGCTCGATTGATGATATGCGAGGTTAGACGGTGTGCCGGCGCATTTAAAAAAAATGAATCTACGATCATGGGTGGAATTTGCAAATGCCCATGGCGTGAAATCGAATCGATCCCAACATTGTGATCTCAACTTGATCGAGCACATAATTTGTCCAGAGAGCTGAATACCCTCTTTCTTATGTTGGTGAGATGCTTGACTCGGGGGCTGAATCTTGTTGAAAAGGACGAGTTCTATTCCTGTGTGTGGTTGCTAGTCCCATTCGGAATCGATTCCTTTCCACGAGTACCTTTAGAGTGAGCAGGCTCATTCTTATTATTCGTGGTTCACAGAATTCTCAAAGCGAAATCGGATTAGTGAAGTTGGGGCGAAGTCAAGTTTTGGAAAGTGATGAGGCTTCATAGTTACGGAGTGGTTTTGGAGCTGCGGCGACCCACTTGAGCGCGGCGACCCACTGAGCGAAGAAGCGACCCACTTGGGTGATTTTCGTAGTGTAAAATTACAACGTAGGCGACCCACACAAGCAGACGACCCACTTGGAAGGCACGGGAGTAAATTCCGTCATCAAAATCAAGATTTTGTAGGCATATGTTGTGATGATAAAGATGTATTTTACATTAAGTTGGGCATGCGATGTAGATAGTTGTCTCAAAGCTGGTCATTAACAATGATTATCAAATCTTTGAAGGAGCGATTGTGCTTGTTTGGAACATGAAAATGCAAAAATATCATTTGAGGCATGAGTCACGGAAATTTAAGTGTAGTTGGAATGCGATAAGTGCAGGCAGAAGCGGAATTTCGGTTTTAAAGGTTATTTTTGTTGATTTTATTCAAAGCGGTAGGGAAATAAATAGTCAAAGGCCAAAATTGAAAAAGGCCGACCCTGACGAGAAAATAGGATTCGATTCTATTCCAATGACTTGAGTTAATAATCCCGGATGGATCGCGCTCCATATTTGTCTCTTAATCATTGGCTAGCGAGATCTTCAAATGGTAAATGTATCATGGAAATCAAGTCGGGAAGCGGTGCGGATAATTATCCCAGCGAGCAAATCGGGTGTTGGTCTATTTTGGGTCTTGACTACATTTCGGAAAGTGCGGCTCCACATTTTTCCTATTCATCGGTCATCGGCTTGATTCGAGTAGAAGAAGGAGCGCTATTCTATTTTCGGGGAAAATTTGATTGTTTTAGTTTTATTTGTTTAATAATGATAAAACAAATTCCTTGTCTTGGGGTCGATGGTTTTTCCCCTAGCGAGTTTATTTAATGTATTGAAAATCATTTTGTAAGGGAGAGAGTTAAGAGCTAGTGTAGGAGAAAAATAGAGTTTTTTATTATGCCGGTTTTAGGCAGAGATTTTAATGGAGAAGTATAGCTACGTTTTACGAGATTCTGTGGCATGAGATTTAACATTTGTGTCTTCTTTTGTTTCATATGTAACCTGTTATGTGTCTATGTCATTTCATGATCGTTTTCCATTTGAACAAATGAAGTGTTAAGGTAGAATTCATAATTTATATGCTATTGCCTTTAAGTTTGTTCAAATTTAGTGTTTTCTTGTTTGATAAGGATTCATCTACTATGCCCTTGTCAACTCCTCAATGGAATCCCGACCATTCCATTTAATCTCAATTTGATGTTAAACTTCATGCTTTCGAAGGAATGTCTGTGTTTTTCATTTGATCTCTTTTCTTCTTGTCTTTGCCCCACACGGCCCGAAACCCAACATTTATCCAAAAAAACCCTTTCAATTAGGTTTACCTTTAGATCGATTCTCTTTTGGTCATCTCGGCCCATGCGAAAACCTTTTTCTTTGAGATAGACTGGGAGAGAGCCTCTCTGTCCTCGTAGGGCTAGCGCTACGAGGCTAAGGTTGGTTTGATGTTGCCTCGAACCTCGCCTTCTTCAGCCTGAGGCAGATTCGAGTGCTAACGAGATACATAATATGGATATGCATCTTTTTATATAAGACAAGTATATGGTTCGCCATTTTTATATTATTTTCTTGTGTTAAATCTCTGTGGTAAGTGCCAATCTAGAATATTTTTTGCAATGATATCTACATAGTGATTTTGGGCTCTAGGTACATGGCTGAATGTAATGGATTCAAATTCACACATTAATAGCTTCACTCGTAAATATCTTCTAAAAATGACATGGTTATTCACATGATATACACCATTCAATTGCATTGCAAGCAACAAGGAATATAAATGACCACGCAGAAGAAGCATGTAATGATCAAGAGCATCGACTGAACCTATCACTGCGTTATATTCGACCTTGTTATTGGTGGCAGATCCAATGCATAAGCCGTTGGAGAGGACTAATGAATGCAAGGGAGTAAAAATGGTCAAAGCTACTAAGGCTAGATTCTGGGAGAAGCGAGTTGCACCATCGGCATAACTGATATATGGTGTTAATGATGGATCCATCTAAAAGGTGCCACAAGACAAAAAATGAGACGATGATGAACAATGCAAGCGAGCTAAATGCATCACATAAGTAAATAAACACATGTCAATGGTAGATGTTATGGGTAAAATTTCTTGAGGTAGAGTGCATTGCGAGGGGTGGGAAGGAGTTGGCCTTCGAAATCCTCTAGAAGGTAGGCCCCCTTTCTCAAATCCTTACTAATCATGTAAGGTCCTAGCCATAATGAATCAAAATTCGCATGACCAAGGACATCATGAGCCTAGTCATACACTAGAACAAAATCACCTTCGTGAATGGTACGAGGGTGTACTTTTTGGTCATATTTAGCTTTGGTGCTCTTCTTGGGTGCTTCAATGGTTTGAAATGCAACACGATAGCATTTGGAAGCACAATCAAGCATGATAAGTATTAATTCTAAAGGTTGGGTCTCAAGGATAATTTCGATGACTAGGTGAGGGGAGGGGATTTCACAATCGATTGGTAAGACTGCCTCATTTCCGAAAACAAGGTGGAAAGGAGTAAACCCAGTGGCGGTTTTAACAGAAGTTCGATAGGCCCACAAAGCAGGGAATAACATAAGATTCCAGTTGGTTTTGTGCTTGTTCACCATCGCTTGAAGCATAGTTTTAAGGATTTTGTTGACTGCTTCAACTTGTCCATTACCCTGGGGATAATAAGATGATTAATTTTGGTGCTCAAACCCCAATAGAGTTGTGGTAGCTTCCGTCTTATTGAAATTTGGCATGGCCTCAACCCATTTGGTGAAATAGTTGACCGCCACTATGATATACTTGTGGTTACTAGTAGATGGAGGTCGACACTCCATAAAGTCAATGGCCCACTTAAAGAAGGGACCGAATGATATGACAGGATGGAGGGGAGCAGGCGGAGCTCGTGCCTTTGGGGCGAATAGCTGACAATTGCAACAATGTTCTGACTGCTTCAAAACAATCACCAAAGAGAGAAGGCCAAAAATACCTAGTGTGCATGATTTTTTGGGTAGTGGCCAAACCAGGGAGGTGGCCACCACAAGTGCTGCTATGAAAGGAAATAAGAAATTCTTGCTCAACTTTAGTGTGCGTGAGACAATGACGAAGGACATAGTCAATACTGCGACGATAAAAATCGTCACCAATGAGAAGTTAGCAGTGGGCTTGGTGTTGTATTCATCTTTTATCATCGTGATCAAAATAGGAAGCAAAATTTTCTGTTCAAAAATAGGTAAGGATGTCGCCATACCAAGGATCGTCCAAAGTAATGGCAAACAAGTGCTCATCGGGTAACTCATCATTAACCGGCGGATCACGCGTAATGAGTTCAAAAAAGGCTAAAAATTTCTTACTCTTAGGTGTGACAAATTCAATATATAACTCCTGAAGGATAACGATCCAATGGGCATACTTCCAATTGATGATCCATCGACTCAATAAGAAAGCCATGGGGTTGGAATTGGTCATGACCTTGGTGGAATGTGTAAGGATATAATGACGAAGTTTTTGGACTGAGAACAGAACGACCAACACCAACTTCTCTTCATGCTTGTAGGACACAGTGAGTCCCACACATTTCTTACTAACATAATAGATAACATGTTCATTTCCACTGTCATCTTCTTGAATAAGGACCCAAAAACCGAATGTGTGGAAGCTGAGATGTACAGGATGAAATCCCTCTCAAAGTTAGGAGGAAAAATTAAGGGAGCAAAAGTGAGAGCATGTTTCAGGGCATCAAAAGAATATTGAGAATATTCATCCAAAACAAATGGAATGTTAGATCTAAGGAGTATTAGAAACCCATGTGAAGTGGTGGTATAGTCAGGTATGAACCGACAAAGGAAGTTGGCTTTGCCTTGAAGGCTTTGTAACTGGCACAAGGTACGAGGAATTGGAAGCTCAAGAATGGCTTGAATTTTGAGGGGATCAAGATTTATACCATATTTGGACACAATGAATGCCAATAGATGACCGATAGAAACACAAAAGACACACTTCAGTGGGTTGAGGTGGATATTATACTTGCGACATCAGAGAAAAATAGTACGCGAATCATGAATGTGTTGCACTTGATGCCTAGAACAAGTAGTGAGATCATCAAAGTAGGAAAGGATAATATGAGCTAAGTGATAGAAGTAGCATGACATGGCCCATTGAAAGGTGGCTCTGACATTATTTAGGTTGAAATTCATGAATCTATAATAAAAATTTCTCCACAGACTAATGAACGCAGTCTTTAACTAATCAGCATGACGAATAGTAATCTAGTTATACCCGGAGAAACCATCCATAAAGGATATGTTAAATTTGGGCAACTAGGCCCAAACTCCATGTTTTATTGCTCATATGATGATGCCAATATTTTTATTGGATTCCCCTTTCGGAGAGGTGCAATATTGATCTAAAGGTCATCTTGATCGGATGAGAAGAACATTTATTTTGAATTTATTCCACTTATGTGTAATGTCGGCTAGAATTGTAATGTAGGCTTGAGAGCCCAACAGATGTGTCACACACCCTCACAAATGGATATAAATTGGAGAGACTTGGAGGTCATTTCATCATCAACTCATCACACACTTCTCTCTTGTGTTTGATTGGTTCGATCACTTTTGGAGGCACTTTCTTCTCACACGTGTGGAGCATCAGCGAGGGCTTTTTGGTGTAGATCTGCCAGCGCACGTTTTACCATTGTTTACTTTGGTCAACGTTTGGTCCGTTGACCTCCAAACGTCACCAAAGATCCAATTTCTAAAGGCCCTATTGATTGGCACACATACCAAGGTCTAACTTTGACTTTGACCTTGCTGCCTTAACTTTTTGTTGTTGTCATTTTGTGTTGACTATGTTGACTGTGTTGAATAGACAATGTTGACTTCCATTAACTTTGGGTTGACTTTATGGAGTTGTCTTGAGGGTTGTGTGAAATATTTAATTGGCTGACCTTAAGAAGACTTTGTTTGTTGAAGCATCCTGTTGACTTCCATAACGGCACCATTATTCATCTTTGTTTGACAAAAGATAAGCATATTATTGGCTTGTCTTCTGTCAATCTATTGGTATGTTCTATCAGCATTTTTCTTTCATGTTTATGTGATTTCTATTTGGTATCGAGCCCTGGAAGTTTGAATTAAATTTTCATCAAGCATAGAACAATTTCAAAAATTTACATGGTATCAGAGCTAAGGTGAAGACAAATACCAAGCTTCTGTTGGGAGAAATCACCGAAGAAGTAGCATTTTTCAAGGACCCATGGGTACCTCAAATTATAATGGCTTCAAAGCTGATGATAATTTGACTGAAAATTTTGACTATCATGATTGGAAGATGTATTTGGACTTGGTGTTGGAAGATCAAGATATCATGGACCATGTGCAAGGAAAAATCCAAGCGCCTCCATCAACTACACCCATTTCCACAAAGACGGAGTATAGAAAAGGGGAAATCAAAGCTAAGATGATTATCCGGGATTCCATCCATAAAATTTTGGTTTCTTTCATCTCTGAGCTGGGCACATCTAAAGAGATGTATGATAAGTTGGTCAACATGTTCAGGGCTAACAATTCAAATCAAGTTATTTTCTTTAAGAACCAATTGAATAATCTCAAGAAAGGCAAGGATGAATTCATTCAATCCTATTTTTTGAAGTTGACCGAAATCAGGAATATCCTTCTCGCTATTGGGGAAACAATAGTTGATCGAGAAATGGTTCTCATTATGCTTGGAGATCTCCCCCCCTAAATGGCATGTATTCAATACTACCATTCTCAATAATAATGTGATTCCTGATTTTGATGAAGTATTGTCGAGATGCACTCAAGGGGAGACAAGAATGATGTAATATGAAAATTAAGGTAATGCTACCTTCATTTCTCGTGCTAAGAAGAAGAACAATGGTGGTCTGAGGAACCATGAAAGAGCGGGGGCCAAAGGAAATAAAGGAATATGTTACACATGTAACAAGTTTGGCAACTATGCTATAGAATGCCCTAATAGAAGGGATTCTCCAAGGGATGATGACAAAAACAACAAGGGAAATGGAAATCAAAGGAACAACAGGTTCAAATTAAAGAGGAGGGCTCCCTCTGGTCATAATGGAAATGGGAAACCTTTCAAAAGGTCAATAAATTCAAGGTGTGATGAATATAATGTTGTTGAAAATAAAAGAAATGAACCCATTCTTGTATTTTTCCTCTCTATTGCATCTCCACCCGACACCCTAGATGTCTGGTTGATTGATAGTGGTGCTTCAAGGAACCTCTCTAGTTTTAAAGAGGCCCTCTCTAATTTGAATGAGAATGATACTAATCTACAACTTATCCTTGGAGATAATGCCACCTCTCTCGTGAAAGGGATAGGGACTATGACCCTCCATTTATCTCAAGGTCAAGTCCTTTATTTGTAAGATGTATTATATGTACCTAATTTGAAGAAGAAACTTGTGTCTATTTCGGCCATGGAAGACAAAGGTTTCAAGGGGTCCTTCGTTGATGGAAAGGTACGCATATGGAAGAAGAGATTCAATGAAGCTCTCATTATTGGTTTTTGAGTTCATACACTCTACCAGGTTGGGGGAAGTCCATTAGGGGCTATGACATGTGATACAATTCGTCAAATTGAATTATGGCACCAGAGGTTTGGACACCTTCATTACAAATCCCTTCTCGAAGCAAGGAAGGTGGTGACAGGGATGCCTAATTAAAAAAATGGTCATGAAGGTGTATTTCAGGGTTGTTCGAAAGGAAAGCATACTAGGGGACCTTTCCCCTCAAGTGTCACAAAGACATATGATGTCTTGCAATTGATACATTCTGACTTATTTGATATGCTACCCGTGACATCCTTGGCAGGATGTTCTTATTACATGATGTTTATACATGAATTCTCTCGCAAGACCTAGATATATTTCTTGAAGAAGAAGGACGAAGAATTCAAATGGTTTTGTAACTTCAAGGCCTTCATGTAAAATCAAAGAGGAAAGAAGCATTGAATATGAGTCAAACGCGTTCAATGGCTTTTGCAGAGAAGCTAGCATTAAGAGGGAGACCACAACCATGTATACTCATGAGTAAAATGGTGTTGCTGAAAGAAATAATAGGACCATTGTGGAAGCTGCCTTGCCATGCTATGTGACCAAGGTCTTCTGAAGTTTTTGTGGGGAGAAGCTGTGAACATTGTTGTGTACGTACAAAATTAATGCCCACATTTTGCTCTGGACTCCAAAACTCTCGAAGAAGTCTTCTCTAGAAAGAAACCTGATGTTTCTCATTTAAGAGCTTTTGGTTGTCCTGTTTACTTTCATGTGTCGAAAGAGAAGAGAAGCAAGCTGGATGCTTCTAGAAAGAAGGGAATTTTTGTGGGCTACAGTGAAACTTCGAAGGCATATAGAATCTATGTTCTTGGTAAAAGATAAGTGGAGCTATGTCATGATGTCACCTTCGATGAAGATGCTTCCCTCGGGAACTGATAAATATTCCTAGCTCCAAGGAAGACAATGATGAAATAACAAGTAGGAAGAGTCGAAGGATGAGATGATGTCTAATGTTGAAAGACTGATGGACCCTATTGATCCACCTCCTTCAATGAAGAGAAGACCCTCATGGATCAGGGATACTCTCGAGGATGTCGGGAGACATATGGCCCCAAGGGGGACATTCCGTGAAAGCAAGCATCTGAATAGATACCAAGGGTATCTAGCAGCCATTTGTACAATCATACAGTCTGAGCCTGGATCATTTAAAGAAGACATAAAGTATCAAGTTTGGAAGGATGCTATGCATGAAGAGTAAGAGTCCATTATGAAGAATGATGTCTGGATGTGGTCCCAAGACTGAAGGACAAAGATGTTGTCACCTCGAAATGGCTTTATAAGATCAAGCATGGATCTGATGGTAGTGCTGAAAAGTACAAGGCAAGATTCGTTGCTTGAGTCTTCTCTAAAAAGGAAGGTATAGATTATGATGATATATTTGCACCTGTGGCCCACTATACCACCATCCGATCTATTATTTCCCTTGTTTCCACGCAAGGATGGACTTTCCATTAGAGGGATGGGAAGACCACTTTTCTGCATGGTTCGATAAAGAAAGAGGTGTATATGGAGCGACATCTAGGGTTCGAAGTCCAGGATAGAGACTCTTATGTATCCAGGTTGAAGAAAGCCCTCTATGAGTTGAAGCCAGACCCTAGAGCTTGGTACGAGAGGATATATAGCTACTTGATGAAGCTGGGCTTCACTCGAAGTAATTTTGATCTGAACCATTACTTCAAGGTTGATAGATAAAAGCCTCTCATTCTGGTTCTCTATGTGGACGATCTCTTCCTGACAAGTGCTAACCCACTCATTCATCAGTGTAAGAGGGATCTCACTTCGGAGTTCGAGATGAAAGAGCTAGGACTGATGCATTACTTCCTAGGCTTGGAGGTCTAGTAGAGACCTTGTGAGATTTTCCTCTCCCAACGAAAATATATTGTGAAGTTATTGGAGAGATTTAGTATGGTGGAATCTAATTCTGTGTCGACACTGATGGAACTCAACTTCAAGAAGTTGTGTGGAAATGTTGTTGGGCCCTGTTGTGGTAAAACACAACCCCCCTATTTTTTACTTATGCACTTCAAATAATGGAGACCCTTTCTACAAATTTTTTGGCTAAACACCTTTCAGATTTTTCATTAAGTTAATTATCCTACATTTTTGTCATTTTTTCATCTTCCTTGGAATTTTGTTTTGATTGCTTTATTGAATCCGTTTTTTCACAAGCTTTCCAACGATACTTGTTTCACTTCATTTGGTCAACAGGTTTGTAAATGACACTCTTTTGAAGTTTGATCATTTTCTCTCTTGGGCTAAAAAATATATAAAATATACCAATATGTCATTTTTCTTAGTTAAAATAGTCTTCATTATAAATATTAACTTTTAGTTAATTTTTACTAATTTTTTCCATTTTTTTCACTAACGGTCCTACAAAATGACCCAGTTAAATTGAACAACAGAGAAAAATATGTTTCGGGATATTGGTAATATACTCTAACTTGTTATTTTATAAACAAATTTCCAAACCCAAAACTCCAAAATTGCAAATTAGTTGTAAGTCTAAATTGTAGGATGGTTAATCCACATGGTCCCACTTCGCATCATCCATTTCCTTCCAAAAATCCCGATTTCAAATGTGCTAAAATAAAATGCGCCTTAAAATAAAATAATGATAATAAAAAATTATGATAAAATTTTTGTTGCGCATATCACATGTCGCATTTTTTAATTTATAACAAAATCATTTCGCAAACAATATTGCGATTGAGAAAATGAGATTGGTTTTGATTTTTTAGTCAAAGTTTATTTCACCTTATAACTCCCGTACCTCCGCCTCACTCTCCCTCACGTCACCCTCCATACTTTCCACATATAATACTCTCCCTCATCCTCATCACTCCATGCTCTCACTCCACTCCTCTCTCTATCTCGCGTGGTTTAAATTTTCATGCATTTTGAATTAATTAAAATATATATTCTATTATATAATATTATAATTAATATTATATTTTAATTATAAAATTTTTATTATAATTTTAATATAATCCAAATTATAATATTAATATAATATTTTAATTAATCAATAAATCATTTTTAATTAGTTTAATTTTATTTTCAATTAGTTTTTATTAATTAAAATTAATAATGTAATTATAAGTAATTAATAGATAATTATAACTTAAGTTAGAAATAGATTATAACTAAATTAGATTAATGATATAACTGCAATTAATTAGTATTAATTAATTAAATACTGTAATCTAATTTAGGGTTAGAAATTAATTAAAAAAATTTGATTTTTAGCCCAAGTAACAAAAAAATCCAGATTTTTTGGAAATTTTAATATACCAACTTTAGAGGCTCATAAATGGAGTTTTACTTGGCCAAATGAGGCCCATGATAGCTCATTCGAAAGATAAAATGATGGATATTATTCTTGAAGAGATTCCATTTCCAGATTTGATCATTTATTAAGTCTAAAATTTTGCAAACGATCAAGCTCCAAATTTTTAAACAAAACTATTTTTCTAAGTTTTATTTTCTGCATTTTAATTTTCCACAACTTATTATGAGTGCAAATTCATTAGTCTATATTCTCCTTGGCCAATTATATCAGCACAGACATCAAAAGAAAGCTTAGATTTCATTTTAAATTATTTATTTAATTAAGTTTTAATTGGATTTATTTTAATTTGTAGATTTGACATTTTGATTTTATTTTTTATTTGTTTTTGTAGGAAAACAATTGAAAAGATGAGAAAAGGAAAGTCTCAATCAATGAGAAGGCTCCAGCAATTGAATAATATGATTTGAACCAATGAAAATTGATTGAATAAAACCACTCTCCAAATAAACTTTCTTATGAAGAATTCTTTTGTAAAAATTATAAATAGCAGATTGCAAAATGTAATAGGGGCTTTTGTCCTCTGCAATTATGGAATTATTGATGTCACTATTGTCTAGAGGATTTAGAGGTGTAGAGTGAGAAGAGAGGAATCTTAGATCTAGATATTATTGAGGTTTTTCTTTTACATTCTGAGTTATGTATAATGAACAGAGTCTTTCACTATTGTAGCTCTGATTTTGAAAGCAGAAGCTCAGGCATTGTAAAAGACTAGTAGAGACCGGAGCTGGAGAAATGGACTTAATAAATTGGTATTTATAATATTATTATTTTAAATGCTGGTTTCATTTTATGATAACATGAATGTATCAATTTACTCGCATACTTGTGCATTTCTATCAATTTGAGTAATTTGCCTCAATTTATGTTATTATTTGTCTCTACTCTTATGGGTTGAATTCTGATTTCTGAGAAACTATTTACTCAGAAATATGTCTTATAAAATTGATTTATTGAATAGTGATATGTTGTGAACTATTTCCGCATGTTATAGTTTAATTATTCAAGTTACTGATTAAATGATCAATATCATTTTGAGAACTACTTCATAAGTGTTGTTGATTGACTATTTCAGTTAAGAGGTCTCTAGATAGAATGTGTTTGGTATTCACAATATCAGTTAATTGAACTACTTTGTTAGCTTAATATTAATTTAAAACAAACGTATTTAATTCTCAATTACTTAAAACATCTTGCTCTTAGTTAGGATAGATCTATATCTGCCTAACCGAGACAGGATTAAAAAATTTTCTTTTGCCTGCATCTTAGAATAATATTGCATTTAGATTAAATTCTACATCCCTAAAAAGTCTTCTTCCCAAAAAGGAAGAACTGTAATTGTGGCTTGGCTAAGCCCAAATTAGCTTAAGGGTCACCTTTTTGTCCCATCGGCAAGAGAAATGATCTGATGTCTCTTTCCCATTGATAGATAAAAGTCATATTTTAAGCCAGTGGAGATGAAGAGAAGGTAACTGGACCTAGTTAAACCAGTCGGAGCCACCACTCTAAACGAAAAAGGAACTGCTTTAAGGTTTGGACCAGGTGGTCATCCCCCATGTTGTTGCAACGAATTTCAAGGCCTCAACATTTTGGCGCTAGAAGGAGGGCTTGAGACTTATTTTCCTTTGGAGTCTTTGTATTCTAATACTTTATTTTTATTGTAATGACTCCTTTAAAACTTCCAATTTGGAGTTGTATTTCTGGACGAGCATCTTCCAATACTCCACCAGAAATAGTAAGAGTCTTGTCTCAGGTAAAGTTTAATGGTAAGAGGAATACTTCTGCATTATTCATGCTTTACAATTCATTCAAAAAAATTCAAATTCTATTTTTCATGAAATTGATGAAGGTATTTTATGCAGGATTTTTACTCTTACATTCTTGGCAAAAGCCAGAAATTGGTGTAAATCACTTCCAGTTGCCTCAATCCACACTTGGGAACAATTTATTACAATCTTCCTTTGTAAATTTGATGGATATATATACAAACAGGTATGTGACTATTTTGAAGATCTACGAAGGTTTGAAGGTGAGTCTTTAATTGATTTTACCATTAGGTTTCGTTTAAATTGTCTAAAATTTAAAATTGAAGATAAACCATAGAAAAAAGAATTATTAGATTGGTTTGAACATATTTTCTCTCTTCCTTCCATTCATAACCCATGTGTAATTATTTCAAACTTTGATCAATTTCCTCATAATTTCATTAACATAAGTAAGAATTCCAATATGGAGGTACAAACAAATGATGATGAAATGGCCTCTATTTTGTATAATCAATTCCTTCAATTTCTGCACATTTCTCACAGTATTGAGAAAGATCAAGGTGCACCTTCACATGTCCATGAATATCAGTCACGCAGCTTGGAAAATTTCACTGATCAATTGAAAGAAGATATTAGCAACACTCTTGAAGAAAATTCTGCTTTAAAATCTGAAAATCAGTATGCATTAGAATCAGAAAATCAGATCATAATTAGGCAAGTACCAGAAATGATTAAAGTTTCCAATAAAACGCAATCTACTGTACAAGTTTCTAAATTCTTTCATGATGAGAAAATTCAAAATTCATATCAACAAAGCAACATTTTTCAAGAAAGCATAAATAGCCAAGAAAATGATCTTAAATCTAAAAATTTCAATGAAGAAAAGATACCAGAGTTTTCAAATAGAAACATTTTCAAATGCATTATTTCGGATTCATATTTTTCTCTTTATCCTGATAATTTTTCTAATATCAATTTAACCTCTCTTCACATTAAAGATATTTTAGAAACAAAGAATCTGATCTAAATGAATTTCAGATTAGTTTTTATCAGGATAGAGAATTAATTAAGGATCATTCTTCTAGCATTAATGAACATGAGCTTAATATTCCTTCTTGTTTTGATACATTGAATAAGGTCGAAAGGAATTTTAATGAATGTCTTGAAGTCATTTATGATAGCTACTTTGACATTGAGGATATTGATTTGTCTTCTTTACAATTGAATCCTCATGATCTGAGTCTAATTACATGTGAAAATGAAGAACAATATAATTTATAAATTGTTTCAAATAGTTCTCATTTTCAAACAAATAATCAAACTTATGATTTCAGCATTCAAGAAACCATTCCAATCTATGATTTATATAATGATTAAGCTCATATTCCTATTCAAAGTCATATCCTTCTCCCTAATTCACAAGTGGGTATCAATAATCATTCTAATTGCATTATTCTTGTGAAGATAAAATTAATTAAGTCACTCCCAATTGTCTCATAACAATAATTGTAACGCTAGTGTAAACTATGATTCAATTTTGTTATTAATTCACCATTTATTTTTAAATTCAAATTTATTTTTTGTAGTTTAATTATATTTGCATTTTTACTAATGTTTGGCATGTACTTACATGTAGGAATTAAAATTCTTACATGGTTTCATGGAAGTATGACTATACCTAGTCATGTTTCCTCTATTTAGTTAGAAATAGGAATAGATTAATTTTCTTTTTTGTTTGCATTTATTTCATTATTTCAGATTTTCAATAAAACAAATAATGAATATAATTTATTTTGGGCGTCCCAATTCAATTATAGAAAAGAAGCCTAGAGAATTTTAGAAGATCTTGAATTATCTGATCATAATTATTTGTCAAGCCTTCAATTTTCTTGTTTTTCAAAATTCATAACATTGATCATACATGAAAAAATTCCAAGAATTTTCTACCACTTTACAATTTTTTATTCAAAAGTAATTCTAAGAACTTATTTTTACTACTCTCATCTTCTAATGTAATTTTGGAAACGATGCAATTTGAAAAAAAAAATCATTACTTAAAATTTTAGATTAAAATAAGAAGGTGATGTTGAACTTATGCAAGTTTTGAGAAAATTTGAGAGAAATTGAAGATTTATGAAGTAAACTTAGAATCGAAATTCTTCCAGATATGTGTTTACAGGTTCATCATCATATTGTTTATTTTTCTTTCAAAATTTTTTTCTTATTTCTATTTTGTTTTGTTTGTAGGTTTTCATTAATTTGATTATGAAGACTCAAGATAAGCAAGCAGCCAATTTTTTTTCAAAACCGTAACATGCTCAGGGAAGTATTTATTATTCATTTGAAATTTGAAGGATATCTAATTTTTCTTATATTTATTGAAATCCTGATAAGACATTATGATTTATTGGAAGAAACATATGAGATCATTATATTTCACATACTCTCTTCATAAGTAAGATCTGGTAAAATTACTTTCCAATCAGATATTATGGAAATTAATTAAAATATTAAAGGGTTGTTTATTTTAAAGAAAAATTAAAGCACTCACTTTCTTTTTGAATTGAATACTTTAAGAAATCATTGAACCCACATATGGCTCATTATATATCGCAAATCGCATATGGGAGGCTCTGAAATGAACATACATTAAATATATCCGACCTCCTGATATCCTCATTCCCTCCAATTTCCGATGATCTCTCCTTCTGATATCACATTATTTGTATCACAACATTTGATTAGAGGAAGCTCTTAAAAATTCCCGATAGGAAACCTTCAATGCATATCTTCTAAATCAATTTCAATACTCTCACTCATTTTCCGATAAAATTACTTTTCCAAAATTGTGATGTTCATATAACCCGGACCCGATATGACATTTAAAACCTCTTTAGATACAGATATCACGTTCGTTTATAAATCAAAAATTTGGTAGGGGCATATATTTAAAAGTTTTGATGTCTCGGATCTGATATGAATTACAATTCATATAATAAAAATATCAGGTCCATTCTTTATCGCACATCAGCGCATTAACGAAATTACATTTCGCATATTAGCAAGTTTAATGGTTATTATTAAGAACTCGCCCAGAAATTTATATTAGTTGCGATGTGACAAAGGAAAAGCTAAGGATGTTCTGATGCGATGATACACATATCGCATATCGCATGAGATAAGTAATATGTTAAACGATAAAAATTGCAACGAGCGGTGTGGAGTTCGCTGCAAATTGCGAAATCGCAAAATCGCAAAATTGCGAAAGTGTTAAGTTGTGTAATATGTGAGAAGGTAAGTTATAAAATATGCAAAGTGAAATCGTGTATAATTGATCACTGTTTGTATGGTTGCAAAACCAAGGTTTCGCGCATATATTTTAATATTTTCATTCACGTTCCATAAGTCTTTTACCGCATTTTCATTATTGCAATAATAATATCGGCGTTTCATTTCATTCACAAGATTTAATCCTCCGATATGACTATTCTCCGATATCGCATTCATCCCATCGCAATTTCCCATCACACGTGCTCATCTCGTGACATTGCCATCAGAATAATTATATCGCATTGCTAAAATGAAATTTTGTCTTAAATATTTTTGATGCGATAAACTTTGATATTTGACTTTCCACCATTTATTTTAAAATATTATGGAAAGAGCTCAATCACATATCGACAAAAGTGGAAGTCGAAAATTTTAAGTTATGCATGGTAAAGAATCTCGCGATGCGAAAAAATCAACAAAGGAAGTGTACAGATGATTAATTTATATTTTTAATTTTCTTTTATTCTGAATTTACCTTCATAATTATCATATAAAAATTCAAATCCTCTTTATATAACTGCTACATTTTTAGGATTTTGAATCAACTTTAATACTTTGGGGCTGATATAAATTCAGAATGGAAGAAGCAAAAAGAACATTCATTGTTACAATTCATAAAGAAGCATAACTTCATCCTCATTAATGATGAATTCAATTTATTTATGATTCTTTGAACATGAAAAATTGCTTTCTTTTAGTTAACTGCTTGTTTTACTTTAGATTTAATAAATAATTATTTGGGTCAATAAAACTTCTTTATGCTTTTAATTCTAATTCAAGAAAGAAGTTAACTTTCATTGGAGAAAATCATCTTTCTAAGGTAAGATTAAATGTAATTCTCCAATGGTAAATTTCATTTACCCACTTTCATTTATTTGTATTTCTTCATTTTATTTTTTTCTGATGTCAAACTCTATTTTTCATGTCTTCATGAATCATTCGCACCTCTACTAGATCAGTTTTAAAAATTTCTTTTTGCTCTTTTAGATTCTTGAGAGAAGCAGTAATGATCCTCATCGAATTAGCTAAATTGGGGAGTTTCTGAACCTTTAGTCTGTTTCTTTAAAGCATTAGTTTTATTAGAAAATAATTAAGATGCTCTTATGCAGGTTTTGCCTTGAAAAAAAAATTTGCAAGAGACAACAATTTTTCATTCAAAATATTATCTATCATAACTGCTATCCACCTTCTACATTTGGAAAGCCTTATTTTTATATAACTCTACAAAATAAAAAATTTAAAATTTCAACATAGGAATGAACATACATATGGTTATTTTATTTTATAATCCTTTGTTGAGAAATTCATATAAGCGATCTTGTTAGAGTTTAGCTTTTAAATTTTGTTTTTCTTTCAATTTTTTCTTTTTTCATTTTTTGTTTTGTTGCTATTTTCTTACTTTAATTTATGAATTATTTTCCTTTTGTTTTCACTTTTTATTTGGTTTTGGTGACTTTTTCATGATTTATGTGAAAGAATTTTTTTTACCTTACAGTCGTTGATATACATGGGAAATCTTTTACTCTATCCATTTAAGTGAATTTCATTTATCATTAAAGGCATATCTTTATGGAACCATAAATCTATCTTGCTTTAAATAATTTTCATGGAGGAACACACATCCTTTCTAAGTGATTGAATTTACTTTTTCAAGGAAAAAACTGATTTGAGTTTAATTCAATAAATACCTCCCACCCCTCCACATAGAAATCCTCTGATTGATAAGTTGCAGGGAAATAATTTGGAGCAAACATTATGAAAGTACTATGTCCATTAAATATAAAATCTCTATTACCATCTCACATCTTTCACTCAAATACATCATAAATAAAATCTTGCAAATGTGCTTATCAAAAGAGTGATAAAAAGAGGAAGCATGAGAAATACAAGTAAACTCGTCGGGGCTATAGATGCTCGCTGACAGCGGGACTAGGCTTGTATGGCATAAAAGACAACTTCGTCGGGGTATTGTTCAGGCTCGTTGGTAGTGAAGTGATGTTAGAGACAATCTTAAAATGGATATATTCTTTATCAAAAACTCTTATCTCTACCTTCTTCTATTTTTCACATGAAGAAAATTAAAAAAAAACTAAAATTTCCCAAATTTGGATTCATCACTTTTACTCAAGTCTGTTTTAAGTACTTATATTTACAAACTCACATTGTTTAATCTATTTATGTGCAACCTATGGAACTATTTTTCTATTAGACGATTTCATGATTTCCATTATTTTTAACCTTTGGGTAAATTCAAATTCATTATTTTTAATCAGAGATAATTGTTTCTTTTCCCGTATGTCGTCATTGTTGTGGTAAAACACAACCCCCCCGCTTTTGAATTATGCACTTCAAATAATGGGGACCCTTTCTACAAATTTTTTCGCTAAACACCTTTTAGAATTTTCATTAAGTTAATTATCCTACATTTTTGTTATTTTTTCATCTTCCTTAGAATTTTATTTTGATTTCTTTATTGAATTCATTTTTTCACAAGCTTTCCAACAATACTTATTTCACTTCATTTGGTCAACAGGTTTGTAAATGGCACTCTTTTAGAGTTTGATCATTTTCTCGCTTGGGCTAAAAAATGTATAAGATGTACTAATATTTCAATTTTCTTAATTAAAATAGTCTTCATTGTAAATATTAAATTTTAGTTAATTTTTACTAATTTTTTCCATCTTTTCACTAACGGTCCTACAAAATGACCCAGTTAAATTGAAAAATAAAGGAAAATACATTTCGGGATATTGGTAATATACTCTAACTTGTTATTTTAAAAACAAATTGCCAAACCTAAAACTCCAAAACTGCAAATTAGTTGTAAGAATAAATTGTAGGATGATTAATCCACGTGGTCCCACTTCACATCATCCATTTCCTTTCAAAAATTCCAATTTCAAATGTGCTGAAATAAAATGCGCCTTAAAATAAAATAATGATAATAAAAAATTATGATAAAATTTTTGTTGCGCATATCGCATGTTGCATTTTTTAATTTATAACAAAATCATTTCGCAAACAATATTGTGATTGAGAAAATGCGATTGGTTTTGAGTTTTTAGGCAAAGTTTATTTCACATTATAACTCCCGTACCTCCACCTCACTCTCCCTCACATCACCCTCCATACTTCCCACATATAATACTCTCCCTCATCCTTATCAATCCATGCTCTCACTCTACTCCTCTCTCTATCTCGCGTGGTTTAAATTTTCATGCATTTTGAATTAATTAAAATATATATTATATCATACAATATTATAATTAATATTATATTTTAATTATAAAATTTTAATTATAAGTTTAATATAATTCAAATTATAATATTAATACAATATTTTCATATTTTAATTAATCAATAAATCATTTTTAATTAGTTTAATTTTATTTTCAATTAGTTTTTATTAATTAAAATTAATAATGTAATTATAAGTAATTAATAGATAATTATAATTTAAGTTATAAATATATTATAACTAAATTCTATTAATGATATAATTGCAATTAATTAGTATTAATTAATTAAATATTGTAATCTAATTTAGGATTAGAAATTAATTAAAAAATTCTAATTTTTAGCCCAAGTAACAAAAAATTTCAGATTTTTGGCAATTTTAATATACCAACTTTAGAGGCTCATAAATGGAGTTTTACTTGGCCAAATGAGGCCCAGGATAGCTCATTCGAAAAATAAAATGATGGAGATTATTCCTGAAGAGGTTTCATTTCCAGATTTGATCATTTATTGGGTCTAAAATTCAGAAAACGATCAAGCTCCGAATTTTTAAACAAAACTAATTTTCTGAGTTTTATTTTTTGCATTTTAATTTGCCACAACTTATTATGAGTGCAAATACATTCGTCTATATTCTCCTTGGCAAATTATATCAGCATAGACATCAAAAGAAATCTTATATTTCATTTTCAATTATTTATTTAATTAATTTTTAATTGGATTTATTTTAATTTGTAGATTTGACATTTTGATTTTATTCTTGATTTGTTTTTGCAGGAAAAAAATTGAAGAGATGAGAAGAAGAAAATTTCAATCAATGAGAAGGCTCCAACAATTGAATAATATGATTTGAACCAATGAAATTGGTTGAGAAAAACCATTCTTCAAACAAACTTTCCTATGAAGAATTCCTTTGTAAAAATTATAAATAGCAGATTGCAAAATGTAATAGGGCCTTCTCTCCTTTGCAATTCTGGAATTTTTGATGGCACTATTGTCTAGAGGATTTAGAGGTGTAGGGTGAGAGGAGAGGAATCTCAGATCTAGAGATTATTGAGGTTTTTCTTTTACATTCTGAGTTATGTATAATGAACAGAGTCTTGCACTAATGTAGCTTTGATTTTGAAAGCAGAAGTTCAGGCATTGTAAAATACTAGTAGAGACCGGAGCTAGAGAAATGAACTTAATAAATTAGTATTTATGATACTATTATTTTAAATGCTAGTTTCATTTTATGATAACAGGAATGTATCAATTTACTCACATACTTGTGCACTTCTATCAGTATGAGTAATTTTCCTCAATTTATGTTATTATTTGTCTCTACTCTTATGGGTTGAATTTTGATTTCTGAGTAACTATTTACTCATAAATCTGTCTTATAAAACTGATTTATTGAATAGTGATATGTTGTGAACTATTTCCACATGTTATAGTTTAATTATTCAAGTTACCAATTAAATGATCAATATCATTTTGAGAACTACTTCTTGAGTGTTGTTGATTGATTATTTCAGTTAAGAGATCTCTAGATAGAATGTGTTTGGTATTCACAATATCAGTTAATTGAACTACTCTGTTATCTTGATATTCATTTAAAACAAACATATTTAAATCTCAATTATTTAAAAAACCTTGCTCCCAGTTGGGATAGATCTATATCTGCCTAAATGAGATAGGATTAAAATAGTTTCTTTTGCCTACATGTTAAAATAATATTGCATTTAGATTAAATTCTACATCCCTAAAAATTCCTCTTCCCAAAGAGGTAAAATTGTAATTGTGGCTTGGCTAAGCCCAAATTAGCTTAACGGTCACTTTCTTGTCCGATTGGCAAGAGAAATGAGTTGATGTCTCTTTCCCATTGATAGATAAAAGTCATACTTTAAGCCAGTGGAAATTGAGAGAAGGTAACTGGACCTAGTTAAACCAGTTTGAGCCACCATTCTAAACGGAAAAGGAACTACTTTAAGGTCTGGACCGGGTGGTCATCCCCCACATTGTTGCAGCGAATTTCGAGGCCTCAATAGGCCCACATTGGAAAATCCTACAGAGTATCATCAACTCATGGGAGCATTGATGTTCTTAGGGAACTCCCGTCCAGACATTGAACACTTTGAGTCAACACATGGTTGATCCTCATCACATTCACTGGGTTGGTGCCAAGAATCTCTTGAGATATCTTCAAGGCACGATAAACCATGGGTTGAGGCACACTATCGAGAGTTTTAGACTACCTGGATATACTAATTCCGATTGGGCTAGGAGTGTGGTGGATCGCAAGAGTACATATGGATGTTGCTTCACACTTAGTTTTGCTTCGATATCTTGGATGAGCAGGAAGCAGAATTCGGTGGCTTTGAGCACTACTGAGGCTGAATACATTGTAGCGAGATGGACTCTTGTGAATCTATTTGGTTGTGAAATCTCTTCAGTGATCTGTTTGGGCATATGCTAGATACCACCATTATACTAGAGTGGGATTTGTTTGTCAGAGAATCCTGTGTTCCACGATCAATCCAAGCATATTGATATCAGGTACCATTTTATCCAGGATATGGTACAACTAGGCGTTGTAAGGCTCAATCATATAGGAACTGATGAGCATGTCGCAGATATTCTCACTAAGCCCTTGGGGAAGGTCAAGTTCCTAACCTTCTCTGAGAATCTTATAATCATGTAACGACCATATTCTAAGGGTACTGTGACGATGAGCTCTGGGAGCTCCAGGGGAATTTGGGGATAGCTTCTTGGAGCTATAAGCAACCACAGAGCTAGGCTTGTCGAACCTTGTTGGTGTGCTTCTGCCCCACCATGATGATATTGAGTTGGTTCACCTCTCTTTTATCTGTGCCCCATATGCATCCTACCCATGAAGTTTCAGGCTCATGGGAAGTACCTCTCATCTTGGCCAATGAGGTGGGAAATGTGTATAGAGACCAATAGCAAGACCAATGGACACATCAGAGATTGTCACACACTCTATGTCTAGGATGGCACGTGTCCAACCACTTGATCTCGGATCAATTCTAGTGAGGTTTCAGACCTCCAATTAACTTCGGGTCAGCTAAACTAACTCCAGGTTAGTATATGACTCTTTTGAGTCCAAGTGAGGTTTTGGACCTCCAACTGACTTCGGGTCAATTAAACTAACTTTGGGTTAGTATGAGACTCCTTTGAGTCTTATAGAGGTTTCAGACCTTTGAGTTGACTTCGGGTCAGCTGGGAGTGATGTCTTTGTGACTCACCATTTGAAATAAAGAAGCCATCAAATAAAGTTACGACAAGATGACACACGATTTTTGGATGGCACTGGTGGATGGATTTCTCCCTAGTTGAGAGGGAGTGTTAATTTTGGGCAACTAGGTCCAAAATCCATGTTGTACTTCTCATATGATGATGCCAATATTTTTATTGGATTCCTCTTTCAGAGAGGTGCAATATTGATCTAAAGATCATCTTGATCAGATGAGTAGAACATTTATTTTGAATTTATTCCACTTATGTGCAAGGTCGGCCATAATTGTAATGTTGGCTTGAGAGCCCAACAGATGTTTCACACACCCTCACCGATGGATATACATTGGAGAGACTTGGTGGTCATTTCATCATCAACTTATCACAAACTTCTCTCTTGTGTTTGATTGGTTCGATCACTTTTGGAGGCACTTTATTCTCACACATGTTGTTTAGCAGATAGGGATTTTTTGGTGCAGATTTGTTTATGGCTTCAGCGCAGGTTTGACCAGCGTTGACTTTCGTCAATGCTTGGTCCGTTGACCTACAAAATTCACCAAAAGTCTGATTTTTGAAGGCCGCATTCATTGGCACACATAATGAGGATGAACGTTGACTTTGACCTTGTTGTGTTGAATTTTTACTTCTTTTGTTTTGCATTGACTGGACATCATTGACTTTCGTTGGCTTTGGGTTGAATTTATGGAGCTATCTTGAGGGTTGTGTGACACATTTAGCTAGCTGACCTTAAGAAGACTTTTTTGGTTGAAGCATCATGTTGATTGTTGTAATGCCACCATTCTTCATCTCTACTTGACAAAATATTAGTATATTATTGGCTTGTCTTTTGTCGATCTATTGGTACGTTCTATCAACATTTCAATTTCATGTTTATGTGATTGCTATTTGGTATCGGGCCCTATAATTTTGAAGTAAATTTTCATCAAGCATAGAACACTTTCAAAAATTTATAGGATAGAGCCTTATTCCCTACACACTCATCAATGATTTATTCAATAAATGGTGTGGGGAAGTTGTATTTGGGACAAGCGTTGTTCAGGTCATGAAAGTTAGTGCAAACATAGATGGTGCCTTGTTTCTTGAGAACACGAACTGGGTTGGAAATTCACGTGGTGCATTCAATGGGATAGATAAAACCAACCTACTTGAGCTTATCAATTTCAGCTTTGATAACCTCTTGTCTGGAAGGATTGATGGGTATCAAATTTTGATGGACGAGATTGACATCAGGGCATGTCTCGATATGGTGTTCGACAATGGCAGGATCAAGTCTGTGCATATCTGAATAGGACCAGGTGAAAACATCATGGAATTCCTTGAATAGCTTATGTAAGCCTCAATTTCTTCCGGGGTGAAATGCACCCCCAAGGTAATGTTTTCTTCCACCCCTGATTTATAGGAAATTTTAATTTTAATGGTAGGAGAGATATTGCCCATGTTTCCTTCTTCGAAAGCATCTGGTGTAGGAATGAGATTTCTTAACCAATCGACTTCATCATGGATGAGGTATTTAGACTCCACAACATGCTGGTCATGGGCATGTTGCGGAAGGAAGTACACACGATGATGCATATCATCCCAAGGAAAATCAGGGGTGGTCATGGCTTCCATAATATCTTCATCAGAATGGAATATGGGAGGACTGAATAAAGGGAGACCACATGATGCGGCAGGGCTACCCAATGCATCATCATGAGAGATATGTGTTAGGATGAATTCTAATCACAAGTGTACGAAAAAAACCCACTTTAGCTGTGCATAAAAAACAACCCTAACATCAAAGATGGCTGCCAATTTCTTTATATCTCTAGTTAATTGTCTAAGATAAATGCTACAAAATCTAGATCTATGCAGTAAAAGACATTAAGCATTAAATAAAATCAAGAGTTGCTGCATGCATCCAATAGACAAGACAAGAATATTTTTAAAGAATTTTTGTATTTTTTGACACCTCAGAAGGGAACATAGAAAGATGTCACCAATCCCCCTCAATGGGATGGGTTCTTGTAAGTCTTCAGCACTTTAGATCTAAGATCTCTCTCTCTTGATGGTGTAGAAAACCCAGACAAAAATGGAACTCAAAGGGAGCTCACAAGAAACAATGGTAGAAAAATATGACAATGATGGAGGATCAAAGTCAGACCAAAAGTATAGATCCAGAGTGATCTTTAGGAAACAAAAGGTAGTGAGTCAATGGAAAAATCCTTCTATCTATAACAAAATATTTAGTTAGTCTATATATTGGTGCATAATTAAAATACTATTAACCAAATCTAGATCCAAGGTTTATGGAATACTTTATTATATTTGTTAGAGGGAAAAAGCATTTGAATTTGGTCAAATCCCATTATTTGTAAATAATAAATAAATAAAATATTTATTTATTATAAGGATGTGGTTGAGTAATAATTAAATAAATAGTGATTTATTCAATTATTTATAAATTATTTAGTCAAATTTAACAAAGAATATTATTTAAATAACGTTTAAATAATTATTCCTAGAAAATAATAAAATAAATAATGATTTATCTAATTAATTTTCCTATTTTGGGTTAAATATGACCAGGAATATTAATTAAATTGTTGTTTAACTAATTATTCCTTGAGGAAAATAAAAAAATTATGGATTTATTCAATATTTCCTCATGGGGTTTCCTGTTTAGACCATAAACAACTTAATAAATATGGATTACTAAGTTATTTTTCATAGTGAAAGAAATTTTACTTAGGGTAAAATTGGTCTTACATGGTGTACTTTGGTCCATCTAATAGTAACAAGTTAGGTGACCAAAAAATGGTGTAACAGATTTCCCCCCAGCATGCAAGCATTAGGAGCTAATCGTATGACCGAAGTACGTTGTAAGAACTCAATCACTAGACACCGAAGGGGAAATTAGAGAGAGAGAAATATAAGGTAGACTAAAGTGCTAGAGGACAAGACCCTGAGGAGGCGAGACTTACAGGTGCGAAAACTCTCTTTTATAAGTGAGTACCTGTGCTATAGGTAGCGGGGGAGGCATACCTATGCCCGCCGAGACAAATTACAAAGAATAATGCATCCAGTAAACAAGGGACTAAACTATATAGTACATGTTGGCATAAACATGAGCCAGATAAGAACATGATAATGGATACCACATACATACTGTGCCTGGGATAACAGCCAGGACTTATACAATAATATCTGAGTACGTGAGATATAAGTACAACTAAAGAGGCCTGGTAAATAGGAAAGAGCTCTAAAAATTTGAATGATACATGCAAACTAAAGAGGCGTTGCACGCGGCTGAGGCTAGAACCATAAAATTTATGGAGCTGCATCGATGGTTGTAATAAAGAGGTAATATGGGCATGTGGGGGGCTACTTGAAGGTCCACCCCCTCATGAGGGCTAAAACATCTCACACACACCCAGGAATCATCGGTATAATCTGTTGCATCACTGAACTATCAAGTATACAGATCTCGATCATCCCGTAAGGAGCTAGAACTGAGAAAAAATTAAGTCAAAGGGAAATAAGGAGTCCCTTTACTTGATCCGAGGCACTGAACAAGAGTGGAAGCTGGAACCAAGGTACATAGCCCTCTAGACCTGTCTTTTGGAATGAATGATCTGATGTCGATAGAAGGAGGTCCTTCATAGGTGAGGCAATAAGGGATCCTCAACTAAGGCACGAGAGATAATAGTAAAGCAACTAACAAACTAACACCATGGATGATGATGGAATGGGGGGTACTGAGTAACAGATGGATGACTTCCCTTGTTAGAGCATAAGGGGCATGGATGACCTGACAGCAACTGACACAATATAAAAGGGGACAGGGGACAGTAGGATTGAAGGTCATAATGTGCAACACGAGAGAGGAACCAAGCAATGAAGGATGGAGGACTATAGCGGGATACAAAGGGACTCAGGATAGACTCCATGGATGTGATGATGACTCAACTTGAATGCTCTAAAAAAGGACGACTCGATGATGCTACCACATAAAAAAGGTCCAGTGGGGACCATAAAAGACATGAGTACAAGATGGTTACTCACAACGAAAATCAGCAAGAGCATGGACAAGCATGGAGGAAAAGTGGTGCCCCAAGTACAAGTGTCACAAGTGAAGAAATTTGATTTTGAGGAGTGGTGAAGTGACCCTTCTTGGAAAAATTTGTCGTGGTGAAGTATCAAATCACAAAAAAATAACAGATACCCATTTTAGAGCTTGGTTAGAGCTTTCCAATGGTATAGACGGTTTTTCAAACTGAGCTATGGTTTGGCCATAGCAGGCGAAATAAAAATCTATGGTTTCTCTTTTAATAAGGCATTTTCCCTCGAAATTCACTCATTTGCAAGTGTAGTTGTGGTGAATGTAGAGAGGAGAGAAGGCCCTAAATCTTGCAGCAAGCGTAGCAGATAAACTGACCTTTGGAAATGAGATCTGTTAGTTGTAGGTAAGAGGCATAACCCTACTCTTTCATTTCAGTGGATTGAAAGTTCAGTTTAGGTGTCGAGAGCTCAGGAGTAGACCCCTGCTCCTCTTCACATTTGGGTCACAATTTTTGGGACAATATATCCGACCTGGGTAGCACGTTTTGGGTAGAAAACTATGACCTGTCCCAGGATTTTTCCTAAAAAGTGTGACCTGATAGAGAGGGGTTTCTCTATGTTGTTTTTTGGCTAAGAGTTGGGTTTTTATGTTTGAATGCAGTATTTCCTTTCTGTACACTGAAAAATATGATGGCTTTGTGTAGATATGGTAGAATTGGGGATAAACTGGAGAGAGAGAGAGACGTGGACACATTATGGTCAGAGATCAAAGAGGATCATGGTGTTCGCAGTGCATTGGCTAGGTTTGGGGTCTTGAAGTTTGTGGAGAAGCCTTTTATGAGAGCTGGGGAGCCCTTGTTGGCCTAGATTGTCATTTATTAGGACTCAGACCATGAGGTATTTATAGTTCAGGGGCACCAGATCGAGTTGATGGTCCAAGATATATATTTTCTGACTGGTCTCGCACCACTTGGGATGGTGGGGAATACTCAGCTAGTGTTACCGTGAGGGCAGAACATCATGGAGTTTGTAGAGCGCCATTGTCGACCAGGTCTCCATGTTAGGGGGACACAGATACCGATCGGGGATCTAGAGAGGTTAGAGACCCGTGCTGTGGCTACAGCGGTGCTACGGATCCTGGGAAACCAAGCACTCCACCACATCACTGGGGGTCAGATGATGCTTGTTGAGAGTGTGTTGAGTGGGACCTACTATGGGTGGGCCCAAATGATACTGTTGTCATTGAAATGACAGTTTTCGCTATGCAAACGGCAAGTGAACCATGACTGTGCATATGGCACAGTGTTGTTCTCACTCTTTTTTGAGAAGATCCCAACACTCCAACCTCATATATAGATCCAGGATGGAGGCCCTAGGGAGCCCAAGATGCACCAGTGGGGACGGCTACTGTGCAGAGGAGGAGGTGGGGCAGTCGAATAGGTGTTCTGACCTGAGTTCTTTGCTCATTGGGATCAGATGCCACTGTACATAGACGACTATCCCTATAGTGGGATGAGTTATCATGGGGACCCACACTTGCCACTGCCGCTTGGTCAAGTATGGGGGCTCGATGGTAAGTGACATGTTGCTAATATTTTATGTGCATTTTAAATTTTCAGAATATAGTATATGGTACTGATTCTTTCACTTTTGGTATGCAGATACAGCACCGGTAAAATCAGTCAGGTACATGGGATGACCTGTAGTATCAGGAGTTGTAAGACCCAGTGGATCGAGAGCATTGCAAAATGAGGATGCAGCAGCCCTCCTGGAGGACATCCGTAATAGATGTGAGAGTATTTTGACCAGTGTTTCAGAGTGCAGCTGGCAAGGCTTGGATGACCAGTACATAGAGCCATGTATTGGTCTATCCTCAGAATGTTGAGGGGTCATGCGATGCATGGTGATGGCTAGACAGGGGATGCGCAATCTATGAGATGCAGGAGTAGAGCCATTGGCTCGAAATCCTATAGATAGTGATTAGGTGTAGGGGAAAGTGGTGCCCCCAGTTTTGAATTTTTGTAACATGTTATGGGCATGTCATATGTATCAGAGTTAATGGACTCTAAAACATTTTATACGACACATATAATGGATATGTATCGTTTTTATGGTTTTATGCTATTTTCTTGTGTTAAATGCGTGTGCTAAGTGCCAATCTAGAATATTGTTTGTAATTCTATCTACATAGTGATTTTGTGCTCTAGGTACATGACTGAATTTAATGATTTCAAATTCACGCATCAAAATCTTCACTCATAAATGTCTTCTAAAAAGGATTGGATTATGCACACGATAGACACCATTCAATTGCATGACAAGAATCAGGGAATCTAAGCAAACATGAAGGTGGAGGATGCGATGGGAAAGGGCATCGGCTAATAAACCTCACACTGCATCATATTCAGCCTGGTTATTGGTGGTAGTACCAATGCATACACCATTCAAGAGAAAAAGTGAATGTAAGGGGGTAAAAATGGCCCAACCTGCCAAGGCTAGATTCCGGGAGTAGCAACTTGCACCATCGACATAACCGATTTAAGGTGTGGACGGGGGGTCGATTTGAAAGGTGCCACAAGACAAAAAATGAGAGGATTATGAACAATTTTGGCAACCTAAACGCAAGGTAGAAATAAATAAAAAACACTACAAGGCGGAGTGCTCTGGGTAGGATGTCTACCACCCACACACTGACGAGTAGGTGGTGTGCAGGAGATGCCTTGGGGGTAGATTGTGCTCAGGTTGCAAAATTCACCATAGACATAGATGGTTCCATTCTACTTATGGGTGGGAAATATAAAGTCAGGGGTGGAAAAGGCTTCCATGATGTCGTCATCACAGTAGAAGATGGGGTGACTAGAGGAAGGGAGACCACATAACGCAGTGAAGCTACCTGACTCATCATCATGAGAAAAAAGGTTCACATGTGCATCATCACGGGGGCTGACTAAAGAAAAAGCAGATAAGGGATCCACTGATGTTGAGCCCAGGGTGATTGCTGAAGGGGGGTCAAGCGAAACAGAAGGGGAAGTCTCAGCGGGAACTTCCACCATAGATCTCATGAATGATGATAGGTAGAGGATGGTGGCCATAGGATCCATCATCTCGACATAAGAAGGGGGAATGTCAATGGGAGTGGGTAAATCCTCAAGCTGACCCGAAGCATACTACGTGGGGATGGGAGAGGCTAACTGGTTTTGTTCAATCTCGTACTCCCGAACTACCTCCAAAGAGGCATGGTAATGCGTGAAGCGGGGACAAAGGTGGGCATAATGGCCATGGAGATCACTCAAAGCAAAAGGTTGGTTGGTCCTTAGGGTTCTTGGCTGTAGTCGAGGAAGAAATATAAGCTTCAAGGACCGTAGACTCAAGGAACACAACATTAACCATGGGCTTGATTTGAGGCAATTTAGGACAATGATGGGTGCATGACCGACAACAACACACATGGGGGGGGTATGCTTTTGAGGTTGAGAAGGAGCAGGGTCAGTCGGAGAAGTCTTGTCTTGAGGTGCCTTCTTGCGAGCTTTTCCCCCTTTACCCAAATATGTCGCAATAGTAGGAGGTTCTTGTTGAGGTGGTTGAGGTACGGTAGCAGAGGGAGGGGTCATGGGGACCGGTTGGACTGGGGTCAAAGAAAGATAAGGTTTGGGTTGACTAGGTGGGGTAACGACTGGGGGATGAATGTACCAGACTGAGATCCCCAGGGTTAGGTTAGGAAGGGATAAAGTAGCCATAACAGGTACCGAAAACACTCCAGGAGGGGGAGCTAGGAAAGGTATCTGACCGGAGGGGTAATGGCCATGCGGGACAACTCCAAGATGGTTAAGGCTATGAGGAACCGTGTCGAGAGGATAGAGAGGTTCATGGAGACTGGTTGCAGATGAAGGGCTAGGAGAAGGGGGTCCTCAAGGCTGAGTCGAAGTGCTATGAGAAAGTTTCAGAGGGCGGGGTTGCTAACTATCCGAAGCGAGCCGCTTGAGGGAAGCCCGAGATGATTGCATCATGCAAAAATTCGACGAGCTGGGATCAGAGATAGGAGAAGGAAGACCAGGTAATGAACCAAGAAAATAAGAGTCTTTGTAATCCAGGTGAGACATTAGTCAAAGGTTCTACGGTTTTCTTGTTGGCCACTAAAGAGATGATGGACTTAGGGGAGGTCTAAGACTTTGGTTTGTAATATGTCAACTGCTCAATGGTGATTATATTTTCGTTATGAGGAAAGGACATATTGTGGTGAACCAAAAATGGGACAACAGACATCACATAGTTATAGCTAAGACCCAATAGAATGTTGTAATCTAAGGGGGCATCAATGACTTCTACGTCAACGCAAACAGTCTTTCCTGCAAGAGTAATAGGACAATTGCAGAACAGGCCAATGGGCTAGGAAGAGTGGCCATCCCACTCTCGGAGGGTGATAGTGGAAAGGGCGAACTCAAGTGATCCAAGTTGCTTCCAAACTGAAGCAGACATCACACAGGTGGATTCTCCCTCATCAATGATACAATGGGAGATGTTGGCATTCTGGATCTTGATGGGGATTTGGAAGGCGACAGAAGTAGGTAGGGGGGGATGTTCTCACCGATCAACATCAAAGACGATCAAATGATCATCTGAAGAATCCACAATGCCCATGGAAGTTAGTAGATATTTTCGTTGTGAAGGGCAGGACTGGAGGAGTTCAAATGTTGAGATGGCAGCAGGAGATTGTGCCAAATCATCTACTATACTATATGAATGGGTAGCTTTTCCAGAAGCAGCATTTAGGCATAATGGTCCCTTAGGGATATTGGTATGAACCTTTGCCTTAGGCTGAGGGATCTGTAAAGGACCATTGGTTGTCGAAAGAGGCTCTGTGGAACCTGAAGAATGGGGCTCAGGGGCATACGTAGCGAGAGGCTTTTTATACTGACGGGACCGAGTCTGAAGGTTGAGGTCAATGGTAATGGGTTGGTCAGAGTTCATCATGATAATTTGGTAATCAGAGGTACTATATGGAGGAGGTTGATTGGCCGCCTAATCTTTAGGTGGTTGGGTAGCCACAAATCCTTGCTAGGGGAAAGGATTGGTAAACACAGCCAGCTGGATAGGTGCAGCATTGGGAGGAACCGAAGGGGAGGCTTGTTGTCCTCGTGATGCTGCTTTAGTCTCCCACATCTAATTCATCTGAGGTAAGAGAGGACAATTGTGGGTGTAATGACCATAGACATTGCAACAAGAACAAGGCTTATTCGTGCGAACATGCCTATCCTGCTTGGGTTGAGTTCCCTATTTCTAGTTAGCAGTGTTAGGTGCATTCTCTTGGGGATTAGGTCTTATATTACCTGGGGTAGATTGATTTTGGGTTCCTTTCCTCTTCTTTTTGGATGTAGGAGGATTGGTCACGCCTTGGGGTGGTGGCTGTTGTTGCGGGGGTGCTAATGCTGAAGGAGCTAGAGCACCAGGCTATGGATACAAATAATAAAGAGGTTGGGTAACATTGTGGTAAACAGGTTGGGAAAAAGGAGGAGGCATGATGTATCATGGATACATGCTACCGGGAGGGGGAAAAGTGCTGGAGGAGCTGGCCCCTCCCCGAGGGAAACTATAACCCATGGGAGGATGAGCATATGGATGGGAAAAGGCTCCAATGATACCGTCGGTAACATGGGATGCCCCTGGTGCATTGGCACCACGAAGTCTAGGGAGATTAGGTAAGACTGTATAAAGATAACCAGACTGAGCGTAGATCAGGTTGAATTTTAATGCAATCTGGAGAGCAGCTTCTTCGATCTGAGGGAAATGAGAAGTGACATCTTTGCCAATAACAAGCAGAAGGGATCTAAGGAACCAGTCCATGTAGAAACGGTCTTCGAAGCTAGAGGCTAGACATAGGCTCTTTCTTCTCTGCCATTCCTAGACATGGTCGGATAGACGGGTCGTAGACGATTGACGAAAAGAGGTCAAAAGTTAGGTACCAGTGTCATAACGAAGGGGAAGTGGAAATAAGACAAGAAAGCCCAAACAAGAGTCGCAAAAGTAGTATGAGAGGAGGAGGCCTGGTCAACATACCACTTATAAGATTTTCCAGTAAGCATACATTGTAACAACCAAAGATAGACGGATTCATCGGTAATGGAGTTAGACGAATACCACATGTGGAAATATCGAACATGATTTGTAGGATCTTCTCCAGCAAGAACTTCAAACTTGGGGATGCCGGAAGGGAGCTTGGTTGGCATAACAGGCCAACCAGAATCATGGTGTATGGGGTCATTGATCAACTTGTTAAAATCAGGAAGATTGAGACCTGCCATATAAGGGAGCAAGGGAGTAGCCGGGATAGTTCCTGTTGCGGTCCCACTAGTAGTATTCCCAACATTAGGGCAAGGGTTACCACTAGCATTAGGTCCTGAACAAGACATGGTGAAGGTGACAGGGGGAGAACCAGGGATGGAACCAGAAGGGGAACCAATATGAACTAGAAGAAGAGTCGGAATGAGGACTCGGTGGAGGACTAACTCAAGTCCTATGCAGAGGAGTAAGTCTTCCTAATGGAAACTGAGGATGAAGGCCAAGAAGTCTCTGAGATAAACGCCTTGGGGGCATAATGATGGAAGAACAAACATGGATCACAAAAGGAAGAGAGACCAACAAGGTCAAAGAGGTGTAGGATCAAATGATTGCAATGTCAAAACAAGGGCATAGAGGTGCAACATCAATTGATTACAATGTTATAGTCTTTTCCTGGCAGTGTTAACCAAGCACTTCTTCACTTAGGGTGTGTTTGTTAAGTGTGATAATTTTAATTTTTAAACCCATACGTTTGTAGAGAAAAAGAAAAAGTGTGTTGTATAACTATAAATAAATCTACAGGTAATCGTAAAGTAAACTGAATATAATAGAAAATAAATAGCTAAATATGATTTAATCTAAACCTAAGGAGGTGGGCCTCTCAACAACTAGTCTATGGGTGGGAAAAAATCTATTCAAAATAGGCCAAAATAGTGAATGGATCTAAAGTCGAGAGGGACAATGATCTAAAGGTCAGATTTGTTGGAAATAGGTGCAGAAAACAACAAAAAACCAGAGGGAAAAATGTTGCAAATGAGGTGGCAAAAGGCTACAACCTGAAGGGAAATGGAGGGGACCCTTGAGGAGGACCAAAAAAACCTGAAAATAGGTGTTTTGAATGGATAAATAACCAATCTGAAAAGAATTTGAAGGTAAGGGATCATATTTGAAAAATGGTTGTACACGCTGAAATTTCAAACGACCTGCTTCAACTAAACTCCTCCTAGAAAGGTGGAAGGGTACTTAAGCCCTAGGGGGATGGGTTCCCACTTCTATGAGTAAAAAATAGCAAGTATAGGTCCAAAATGGGCGGAGACAGAGGTCATACAACCCTAAACAAAGGCCCAAACAAACCCATAAAATTTTGAGAAAAATTCCCGCAAAAAGTTCAGGTCACGGTTTCTGACTTGATTTCTATAGGTCATAGGTTTGGGGCTGTTTTCTATCCCTTGAAGGTCTAGGTCACAGGTTTTGGCCCAAAAAGTGTGACTTGTGCTTCTGACACTCTCATGAGTAGGTTTTAGAAAAATTTGTCGTCTCATCTGCAACTGATGCCTGTCACCTGCGCAATAGGTCCAAAACACGTGGAAGTTAGAATTTTTAATGTTTTAGGGTTTTATAGGTTAAAAAAAATATCAAGAAAATCAAAACAAGAAGCTGAAGAAAAATCCTAGGGTTTGAAGCTGCTAGTCATGCAGGGATCTAAAAAATGATGGAGATCATAATCGTAAACCCTTGTGGAGTCACCAGTTGTTAGGATGAATTATAATCGCAAGTGTACGAAAAAACCCCACTTTAGCTATGCATAAAAAACAGCCCTAACATCAAAGATGGCTGCCAATTTCATTAGATCTGCAGTTAGTTGACCAAGATAAATGCTACAAAATCTAGATCTATGGAGTAAAAGACATTAAGCAGTAAATAAAAGCAAGAGTTGTTCCATGCATCCAATAGACAAGACAATAATATTTTTAAAGAATTTTTGTATTTTTTGACACCTGGGAAGGGAACATAGAAAGATGTTACCAGTCCCCCTCAATGGGATGGGTTCTTGTAAGTCCTCAGCACTTCAGATCTAAGATCTCTCTCTCTTGATGGTGTAGAAAACCCAAACAAAAATGGAACTCAAAGGGATCTCACCAGAAAAAATGGTAGCAAAATATGACAATGATGGAGGATTAAAGTCAAACCAAAAGTATAGATCGAGAGTGATCTTTAGGCAACAAAAGGTAGTGAGTGAATGGAGAAACCCTTCTATTTATAACAAAATATTGAGTTAGTCTAGATATTGGTGCATAATTAGAATACTATTAACCAAATCTAGATCCAACTTTTATGGAATATTTTATTATATTTGTTGGAGGGAAAAATAATTTGAATTTGATTAAATCCCTTTATTTGTAAATAATAAATAAATAAATGGTTTATTTATTATTTTAAGGATGTGGTTAAATAAATAGTGATTTATTCAATTATTTATAAATGATTTAGTCAAATTTAATAAGAAATATTATTTAAATAAGGTTTAAATAATTATTTCTAGAAAATAATAAGATAAATAATGATTTATCTAATTAATTTTCCTGTTTTGGGTTAAATATGACCAGGAATATTAATTAAACTTTTGTTTAACTAATTATTCCTTAAGGAAAATAAAAAAAATATGGATTTATTCAATATTTCCTCATGGGGTTTCCTGTTTAGACCATAAACAACTTAATAAATATGGATTACTAAGTTATTTTTCATAGTGAAAGCAATTTTACTTAGGGTAAAATTGGTTTTACATGGTGTAATTTGGTCCATCTAATAGTAATAGGTTAGATGACCAAAAAATGGTGTAACAATATGGTTCACATACGCATCGCTAGGGAGGGTAGACAGAGAGCTAGTAGATGAAACATCTACCGATGTTAAGACCAAGTTGTTCACTAATGGAGGTTCGACCAAAACAGAAGGGGATTCCCTAGAGTGTTCTTCCAATGCGGATCTCATGGATGATGATAGATAGAGAATACAGATCGAAGAGTCCATCATCTTGACATCGGGGAAAGGTATCAAAATGTGTGAAAAAATTTCCTCGAGTTCTGTTGAAGCATAACTCAAAAGTATAGGGGTACATGATCCACTGACAAGAAGCTCCTATTTTGTGAACTGCCTCAAGGTTGTCACAAAAGTCGTCGAGATAGGGAAAATGATGAGAATAGTGGCCATACATATCATGAAAATAAAAAAAAGGTGGTTTTTGGGCAACGATTTTAGTTTCTTAGTTGAATCAGGTAAGGTAACATGGACCTCCAGGATGTCAGATTCATGAAATTTCTCATTGACCACAGTTTTGAGACGAGGAAGGTAAAGACAGTTATGGGTGGCATGTACAAAAACATCACACAACGCGCATAAAGGTCTCTAATTTGGAGGATTAGGAGGAACATGATTTCTTTGGGGGGGCTTGTCCTGAGGTTCCTTATTTTTGGCTTTTCCCTCCTCACCGGATGCTTTCATAATAGGAGTAGGTTCCTATTGAGCCGATCGATGTGGCACTAAAGCAAAGGGAGGGGTCATGGCGACCGATTGGACTGGGGTCAAAGCGGTATATGGTTTGAGATGACCAGGAAAAGTAGTGATTTTTTCCTTCCTCACACTCAAAGACATTCCCTAAATCCCTCACACCCCCTCACTTTCACTCCCTAAGCCCCTACACCCAAACCCTAGCCCCTACACCACACCACTATCCCTACACTGCGTGTTTGGAAGTCTCCTAGACCTAGGACCATGTTAAAATTCCCTAGGCCTAATCCTAACCTAATTCCCTCCCTTTCCACTTCCTAAACCTTCCTAACACCCTTCCCTACTTCCCTAATATTTCCCATCCCCCTTTCCCTCTCATAACCCCTCCATCCTACTCCCTTTCTCCCTTCCCCTGTTTTTCACTATTAGGGTTTTCCCCTTGAAAATTAAATATGGAGGGAGATAAGAGGCCTTACAAAAAGGTATGCCAAATGTATAGATATGAAACCATAACCACTCATGAGATAATGTCTTCACCATTGTCAAAGTAGTGTTTTTAGAGTATAGGGTGTCTTCCATTTTGTGAGCAAGTTGAAAGAGTCAAATACCATTCTAAATTTACTAAATTGTTTGTCACTAACCTTAGGAGATATAAGGCCATCATTGTAGGAGTGAGTTTTAAAATTTCAACTAAGGTAATATCACTAGGTAGGAGCCCAGTAAAGTCCAATAAATCATAGCTTCACCTTTCCAAGATATGGGCTGCGTAGGGTTTACATTGCACACATGGACAATTGTTCTTAAAAATGTGTTTCTCACCACACATAGAGATGAATTTTCCAAAAGTGAGAGAATTTTTTGTCCATAATAGACCAAGGAAATAAATTCTCCTTCATTTTGTACACATGTATTATGATTTCAGATAAATGCCAAAAATATAATTGCTACATGAGGTTTTCTGCACTTCTGGACAACTTGGCTTCAATACAGTTTTTCAGGGGTTTGGAAAAGGTGTTTGTAGTGATTCATGAATCCATTGTGTATCTGAAATCCTAATATTTCCAATGGTACCTTTGGATCTTGATTGTGACCTTAGGAAAGCCTCAAAAAGTCACTTTACCAAGCGCACTGCGTTTTCTCCAGGAACGCTACGTTTTTCCAATTTTTGAGTGATCAACTTCAAGCTTTGCTTCTGAACAAATGGGGAAGCAGTTTTTCAAAATGGAGGAAGTTGTTGTTCAGAACATTCCAAAGAACAAAAACCTCTCTCATTTCGGAAAAAAAACCTTATGTTTAGTGAGATATCTCTCCATCTTGGAGCCCCATGTTTGGAAAAGTTTTTGGGAAATTTTGAAGATTTTTGACTTTTTGGCAATTTTTGAAAACAATCCCATTGGCAAAAATGCAACGTGGGCCACACTGTGCTTTAGTTGGGGAGGTCCAATGGATGAATTTATTTCATTTTTGGATTCCTATTGGCCTATACATCAATCCTAGTCAGCATATCATCCTTTTCATCAACTTATGGAGGGTAAAAATGCTCAAAAACCGTCAAAAAATAAACTTTCTGCCCTCTTTTTGGAGGCCATGGGGCGTTTTCTAAGTAGTCTTGGTAGATTGAGGTTTTGGAAGGCAAGAAGAAAAAAATTTGAGTTCTTGAAGAGCCTATCATGTATCAGACATCCAGTTCTATCCATAACCACTTTCAGATTAGCATTTGGATACCACGAAGGCCTCCAAAATGCCATTCTCCCAACCACGCTGCATTTTCTCCATAATGCCATTTTTCTCCATCAGCTTCATCTAGTTTGAATTTCACTCATGAAATTTGTAAATTATGATGATGTAATGATGTCATAAGGTGTAATTAGGAAGGTTAAAGTCAAAATGGAGTAGATACATGCTTGTAAAAGCTAGTTTGGTCAAATGAATCATTTTTTCTATTATGAGGAGAGTTTGTTAACCTCCCTGGTCATTAGGTTATGGTTAAGAAATTTGAGGAACTACTCCACAACTCATGGATTTGAACCCTGAGATAGGGGAGATGCTGTTTTGGCCTATATATATCATTTTATTAGTCATTTTACCGGTTGAACATTAGCAGTTTTAGACCATTGTAGCTTGTGCTTCAGCTTTAATTCATAAATTTAGAGGAACAATTGCAGCTATTATCTAGGAATTCATGTGCAGTGAGTAGTTGATGTTGTTTCTTCTTTGTTGTAGTATTTTATGATTGATATATATATATTCTCTTTCCATTCCTTTCTTTTTTCAGTAATCTTCCTCAAATTTAGATAAGCAGAATTCTCTCATGGCTCTGTTTTGTTTGGGAAAATAATTTCATGTTTATTTCCTCCAGTTTTAATGAATTCATGATGCATTCTCATTAATATATTCTCCACTTTTTCAAGCCTTGCACTACACCGACAAAACCCTAATCCATCATTAAAGAATTACTACCTTGCTCCTTTATATATTTGCATATGTAACCCTTTGATCATTTGACCTAGCTACCTGGTTTCATCCTTGATCCAGCACCAAAATCATCAAAATTTCAAAACCCTCGAGCTAACCTAACTGGCCTTAAATATACTCCTTATCTAGTCAAAGCCTTTGGTTGTGATCTCATAGAGAGAACCCTTTCTGGTTTGGTAGGGATATCTACCAAAATGAAAGCGTAGTTTGAGGTTACCTCCGTCGACATCCATTCATCAACCTTGGGATGTTGTGGAGGCTAACATTTTTGGCGTTGTTTCTAGGGAGCGAGGTGATAGGTCTTCTCTGAGAAAGAATAAAAAGGGTCATATCTAATTGTTGATGGTGAACAGTGATCAGTCAAAAGACGCTTGTGCATCTTTCACCTGGCGAGTCTAGTGTCGAAGAATCCAAAGGTTCAGAATTTTCATGGTGACTCCACTTTTCAAGAACCGGTAGTATGAAGAACTTCTTGGTGACTTCATTATTGTCAATATGGATTCAAATGCTTGAAGATATTCCCCTATGAATCGAGCTCATATTCCTGGTTTTTCACATTGTATTCCTTGTATAGTGTTATCACTCATTAGTTTTAACGCTTTCATTGTTAGGGTCATGCATATCACTCACTAAAATTGATGTGGTCTCATAAGTCATTTTTATCAAATGTCTGATTTTTTTTGCATTTGATTATGTATACCTTAAGTTTAAAACTCACCTCTAGCCATGTCACTTCAGCCGAATCAACCTCACATCATTTAAGTTGTCATTACCATGAATTTAATCACAAAATTTTACACCTATCAATTTTCAGAATTTCGTAGCTAATTACGAACAAAATCAGCAGATTTCAATACGAAATTGCCTAATAGTTCCGTAGTGAATCTGTCAACAACTAAACTGTCTTCGCTACGAAACTGGGGTTTTTCAGCAAAAGGTTTCAAAGCAGTGTGAGGTGTTAATTTTTTATAAGGAAAGTAAAGGGTAAGGTCACTATAGTTCTTTATGATGATTTTCAAACATTCATAGCCATATTTGTTGCAATGATTATCTTTATCATAAGCATGCCCTTTATCATATTACTATGTAATCCTTGCATGTGAATTGATTCTTGGAGATCTGCTTCATCGCACCAAGTAGGTTGTTGTCGAATTCAGTTCTGCAGGTGTCACCAACAAGCGAGGCAATGAAGAGTATAAAGCATCCATGGATTTGAAAAGAAAACAAACAAGGGTGGTCATTGTCTCAGGTATGAACCCATGGATTTGAAACTGCTGAATGAAGACAGTACTTCTATGGAAGTTTTGAGGAGGACGGGCTGCCTACAATTCTGCTAGAATTTGCAGGGTTTCCATGCACATGTCTCAAAGGAGTTTGCCACCAATTTTATAGGGACACCATCAAAATTTGGGATTCTAAATCTCACATTATCACCAGAGAGCATATCACAAGCTACAAAAATACCTAGATGTGGTGAAGAATGGTTTAAAGGCACAAAGTTTACAATGCAGGGTTGTGAGGAGTTTCTCAAGCAGGAGCACAAAGGAGTTGATTTGACAAATGGAATTCGTAGGAGTTATATGAAGGAAAATTATGCAAAGTTGCTGTTGGTGATCCAAAAATATTTCACCTGTGAGGGAAGATTCCACATGGTTTACTCTTACCATATCAGACTCCTCCTACAATTTGTAGGTAAGAAATCACTTGAATTATCGTTATTTTTATACAGGAGTTTGGGAAATACGTCAGATAGATTTCAAGTCAAATGAGAAGGTAATGAGACATCATTATTTCACCATGGTCTAATAAAATTGTTAGTGCTGGACGAGTTGAAGAGGTTAAATAGATATTGGACTTCATTTATGTTTATGAGTGGGTATTAAATAGATGTCGTGACTCCAAAGAAAATCTTAAAACCTAAAACTACTACATCACTAATTTCAATAGAATAGGTTGACGAAGAAAGAAGACAGTCCTCTGCAGAACCAATGGACATAGGAGAAAAACCTTTACAAGAAACTAATATCCGTCATCCATCACCTGCAAAACAAAAACAAAAGATTAGCAAACAAGGCAGTAAGAGGATAACTAGAAGTCAGACATTGGCCAAAGTAAATCTAGAAGATATCCTTCATGCAATAGATATTGAGGAGTCCCCAATAGTGCAAGAAGAAGACATTGAAGATGATGGCAGAAAATTGAAGAAAGGTAAGTTTGTTAGGAAATTAGATTTTGCAGGAGAAGATGTTGGTTTTATATTTCAGCCAAGGAAGCTAATGACCAGGTTTGCAAAGAAGGCCATATGAGAGAAAAAGGATAGAGAGAGTCAGTGAAGCTATGCAGACAGTGAGCATCATAGATTTATCTCCAGCAACAGAAGAAGAAGTTTTCATCAGGCAGATAAATGGAAAAGAGAAGATAATTGAAAAATCAGAAACAGAATGTAATGTTCCAAAATTTTCCGACAATAATTTGGAACATTATTTTTTCTAATTTCACCGAGGAGGAGAATAAATGGGTAAGGAAACCCATTGCATAATAAAAACCTCAATAAAATCCCTCTAAGTATGAAAGGGGATCAACTTTGGAGCTGGTTTGCACACCCTCATGTGTGAACAAGGATATTTGCAAGGAGGCTTGGTTAAGTTGACCAAGTCAACAATGCTGCCATAGGAGGAGTGGCTTACTTAGGAAGCCAGCGCAGTGTGAATGAGGAAAGGGACATTTGGTGGAGGAAAACCTAATGGAGCTTTCATTGGTTTAAAATGAGGACAAGGCAACCAATGTTTCTCATGCTTGTATTATTCATCTCATTGTCTAGTTAGACAATCGGAGCATTCTTTGTTGCTTAGCAAGAATTGCCAGAGGAATTCCTGTTTAGGATTCCTTCTCCTTCTTGAGAGGTCTCTTGAGGGATTTTTCTTCTTTTTCCTCACATCCAAGCTTGAGGCCAAGCATCCTCCATCAAGACATCATTATTTCTGCAGCAGAATAATACTGTGTTGCTGGGTGCTGCAGTGAGGGTTCATTACACCATCTCCTTTAGCTATTTTTCAGAGGAGGAGTCTCTCTTCCCTTGGGATATCAGTTTGGAGGCATTCCAAAGCTCATTTGCAGACTTTGGCATCAAGGCCAACTCATTCCATTTCACTACAGCGTAGTTTCATCCAGTGAATACGTTATTCTAAAGGTGCATTTGTAGTAGGGCTTTGTAGATACTTTTGGAGGGGAAGATCTTTAGTGAAGGGATCAACCTTTCACTTGAAAGATCTGTTGGAGGAGGCATATTCAGTTTGAGCATTAGATTCAGCCATCTCCATCCAGTTCTATTTTTGAGTTGCTGTTGCTACCCAGCTGTTAGCGCTCGAATCTACCTTAGGCTAAAATAAGGTAAAACTCAAGGATACATCAAACCACGCTCAGCCTCGTAGCTAGCCCTACGAGGACAGGAGAGGGCTCTCTCCAGGTATATCTTGGAAAAATGTCTTCAAAGGGGTTGAGATGACTTATAATGAATACTGATTTTAGGCTAGTAAAGAGATAGGAAAGTTTGATTTTGATTTTTTGGGTTTTTGTTGAAAAAATGGGAAAAACAATTTTAGGCTCGGGGATGAGGCCAGATCTTTGCAGAATTCGAGTTGGGGCGAGGTAGGAAGTAGTTTTGATGCTTTTTATTATGTGTATGGATGGATCATAATGACAAGGAGCTGAAGAGGGCAAGGCGAAAAAACAGGCGAAAACATGTAAAACTAAACAAATTTAAAGGCAGAGCACTGAAATCAATGGATTCTACCTTGTTTACTCATTCATTTAGTTTCAGAAGCATAAGAAGGGAATGGCATACATTAAACATGAAAGAACAGACAATAAACTGAGAGAAAACACCATCAAGAACTGAAAGCCACAAGAATCCCAACAGGTGCTGCAAAACCTCTGATCTTTCCTTAGCCAAAATGTGAAAAATATGTACAATAGTGTGCCAAACTTTTCCCAAGAGTCCAACCTGTAGAATGTCTCAAAAATTACAATATATAGACCATCCTAACCCCTTCCCATGCCTCTAGGGGTCGAATTCCTCCTTCTAGGAGCAGTTTTAGCCAATTCTAAACAAGGAGCTAAAAAATAGGCAGCCAAACAACTTGCCTCTAAAAGGAAGGAAATTGATTCATTCACTTGATTCTCACTTTTTTGAGAGTGAATCATCTAGAATAGGTAAAATCAAGTCAAAATTACATTACAACCACAAAATTACATCAAGGTAAGTCAAAAATTACATCCACAATCAGAACTGGTCCAACTGGCCGGAATCCTGAGCTGGAAGGTGAAAAATTGGCCAAATTTCTCTATGCGTTGCGCGCCTGAGCTCTATGCGTCGCTCACCTTTAAGCCTATTTTTGGGGCACTTCCTGGCATCAAAATCAAGCTCATGATAGCTTTTTGGAAATACCTAGATTTCTTCTATCCATCCCAAGTGGAATTTCCCAATTTGGAGCTCATTTGCTCCTCCAAAACTTCATTCTCCCACAAGTACTTCCTGCTGCTGAAAAAGGTGGCAGAAAGGTGATTTTCATGGTGTTTTTGGCTCTTTTGATCATCCAGAACTTGGTGAAATGATTTGGCCATACTGGAGCATGCATAAATTACCATGAAAAATCCAAAAATATAAATTTTTCCTCCAGAAAGTGTCCCAATCATAAGCGCTTGCATCGACGCGCTACGCGTTGGGCTGAAAAACCTGTTTTGAGACCAAAATTTTCCAAAATGACAAAAACTTCTTCAAATTTGATCAAATTTGGAGCGAAGACCCTCCATCATGTATCATGCCTAGCCAACGAAGCCTCGGCCAAAATCCGGAGTGGATCAGGCCTCTTCCGCCGTTTTAGTGCTCTGCTCAACCTCCTCTTCAGGATCTTCATTTTTGCTTTGCAGACGTGCATGCGGGCCCAATAATGACCTTTCATGTGACGAAGCATGTCTTTCTCTCTATTTTCCTTTGCCAACAACTTCTCCACATGAATGTTAACATGTGTGAGGCATGTCTCTCACTCAATTGGTGTCATGTCACCAGGTCTCTTCCAGGCCAATTGTCGATCCTCACAGATTCGCCGCAGCTCTACAAGTGTGTGCTGGTCCTCTAGTTGCTTGTTACGCTGCTCCAGGTAGTTTATCACCCACTGAGCTCTATACAGCTTAACATTCAGCGTGTCAATCTCGGCCTTTTGCTCCTGGAAGAAATCTTTCAGTTTAGAGCTAGGAGAGCTCGCATCAACATCGATGAGTGTAAAGTCAGTGTCTCGGCCTCCTGAAGGGCCCTCATCGTGCATAGGCCTCTTGCCTCTGTCTTGAATCTGTACCTATGCTGAAGAAGAAGGCGAGACCCCTTCCACCCTGGGTGGAGATAATACTCGCGCTGCTGATGAAGTCAACGAGACCCCTTCCACCCCAGGTGGAGATAGTACTCGTCGTGTAGCTGCAAATAAGGCTATGTGGCCTCGCTGATATGTCACATACACTGGAGCACTGATATGCTTGGGCTCAGGAATGTCAAGCTGGTGTGAAGGCTCTCCCTCATCATGAACTACCTCGGGAGGCGGCTGTGGCGCTGCGAAGAAGTCACGGGAGATGAAATCCTCCCAAGTAATGCCCTGCTGTGTCAACTGATGTACCACCATGATTTTGATCAGCGCGTAATGATATATGCTGCTATGCTGCTGTGCTGGGGTCTTCTTCTTTACAAGAAAAGTCATCCTCTCTATGTTGCGATACATGAAGTATGGAATGCTCATCATACGTACCCTCGTGAAATGCATCAACAAACGGACATGGTACGCATAAAGGCGCGAGAATCTGCCCTCGCAACTGAAATATCGAATGATGAGTTTCATCAATGGTGCAAACTCATCCTTCAGAAATCTGAATGGAAATACCCTGCTCATCTGCCTCATAAAACCAGGTTTGATGTATGGCTCATAGTAGGATTTTTGTAGCTGCTGTCGTTTGTTCCATTCCTCTCCTATATTTGGTATCCCGGTGGCCTGAGCAATGGTCTCTGGTGACAGAATGAAATCTACTCTGGCAAGGTTTACACGGCCATCTTGTAAATGTAGAACAAATAGGCGAGATAGCTCATGATGATGCTGAGTTCGGGAAATCATCTCACAGTATTGGAAACATGACTGATGCTGAAAACAATCCATTGCAAGCGGGCAAGCCTGCAATTGAGCCAAAGAAGTAGGCTCCTCCCTGACATGCCTACCACTTTTGCCACTTTTGTGAGACCTCCGTGGCACATTAACCTCTGCTGTGGAATCACTGTCATACTCCTACTCATAAACTGAATCCGTCTCTGACATGGTGCTGAAATCAAGATGTTTGCAAAATATATGCTGATATAGGTGTAGTGAAAACAAGAGTTTCAGTGTATATCCAAATCCCAAATGTGTCACATGTGTATCAAAGTGTTATAGGAAAGCCACAGTGATAAAGGTTCTGACAAATGATTTTAAATGGACCACAGTCACTGCTTGACTACATGGGGTTTGACAAGAGAATAGGAAGAGATATAATGTAGTGTACAGCCCTTGCAATGATAGTTAGACTTTGTCAATGGGGAATGGGAAAAGTGAATATCGGACTGTGTTACAATATAAATGGGAGACAGTGTGACAATGACAGTGGTAATGACAGCAGTGATTTAATAGCCAAGAGAGAGCGTGAGGCTAAGGTAATAAGCAGGGACACCACTGGAAGCAAATGATATGTACATATATATCAATAACACAAGTTTGGAAACCCCCACAATATGATTAACATGTCTTTCAAAACCCTAGGGAGTGATTTAGCAATGAACATAGGGTTTATATCTCACCACACTAAACACTTGCTTTTTCAATTTCAAAACACCATAATCATGTCCAAAATTCACTAAGTAAGCGTGAAGAACCTACTTGCAAGCAAATCGAGGCAATTTGACATGAATCTGGGCGAAGGAGAAAAAATTTTTGGCCCTGAAATTCTATGCGCCGCGCGCATGCCCAGTGCGTCGTGCGCTGTGTGTGCGTCGCGCGCATGCAAATTTGCACAGGCCTGTGAAGCCCAGTGCGTCGCGCGTGGTATGTGCGTCGCGCGCCTCTTGTATGCGCCGCGCGCACTTCCACTCCAACTCCACGGCTCTGAAACACTCCAAACATGACTCCAACACTCCAACTCGACTTTGCTTTGGAAATTTATGAAAAGGATTTGTCTTCAATGCTTTATATAGGTTGGAAAATATCTCACAAGAATCAGATTTGCTTTTAATTTTCTCCATAACCCACTTTGCAATGTTTGGCAATCTTGGCACTTTTTCATTTAATGCAATTCTGTCTTTGGCTTTTCACTATTTTTTCTGAGTCTTGGACTGATGAGACTTGGTTGTTTTGCAGGGATTTTGGCATTTTGGCTTCGGCAAAGACCAAAGGCTTCTTTGAACTTTCTATGGTGGAACAAATACATAATTATTACAAAAAATAAATTTGACAGTTTCTAGTTCCAAAACAGAGTTTTGGACTAGAAATGTCTTCAAATGTTTTTAAGAATAAAAATATGAAATGGGAACCTTTTCCAAACCAGCCTCATGGCCTGCGGGCTTTTATCACATGTATCAAAAGACTGAAAAACCCTAGACTCTAGGACTAAAGACTCTTTTTGACAAAAATAATCATTTATGACCATGAATGACGTGACCTGAACTTCAGTGATTTTTGAGGAATTTTAATTAGCCCTGCAGGTACAAGCATGAGGAAACACAAGACGAACATACCCTCGCGTCAGTCAATGGGATGCCCCTAGCGAAATGCAAAGAAGTAGAATGAGCGAGACACCTAAAAATGATATGCAAAAAGTGAGATGATCTCTGACGGAGGGCTGTAAGGACCGACTCTAACATTGGCTCCAATGGGGATGGTGGCTCCAAGGAGATGCCAAGAATGGCAGATCTCTGGGGGAGTCAGACAGTGCCTTCATCCATTGGGTGATGGAGTCATTATTTCAACAGATAACACAAAACCTTGGACACATTTATTGACTGAAAACTTAACTGAAAATTGACTGAAACTTGATTAAAACTAACTCGATTTTAAAACTGAAAAGACTGATAAAAATGACTTGACAAAATTCAAACCAACTAACCTCCTTTTCCAGAATTATAGCCTTCGCTTCGGGCCCCAGACTGAAGAAAAGAGATTAGTCCACACTTGCGATGAAACAGAAGTAAACCGATATATACAATGATGATGAAATCAGTAGAAAATACTCAGAAGTGGTATCGCTTGAGCAGCCGACCATTGATCGGCCCTCCCGGACAATCATCCCCGTTCATTTCCTTGAGAAGAAAGGCGTTTTGACCACGATACGCTGCAATATTAAAAGGACCCTTCCATAGGTTTTCAAATTTGCCATGCTTTCCCTTATCTTCATTTTGAGCATCCGACTTCAAAACCACCTCATCCAGCTGAAACTTATCTGCTTTCGCCTTCCTATCATAAATATTCTTAATGCGCTCCTGCAACTTGAATGTATTTTGAAAGACCTCCTCCCGTGTCTGCTGTAAATGAATCATCTGATTAATCCTTCGCTGCATGGGATCTTCCTCACTACCGGCTTCCTGAAGCAATTTGACTACCGGGACAGCAAGAGAAGTGGGAAAAACTGTGTCTACCCCATACACCAACTCGAAAGGAGACATGCCAATAGAATTTTTCTGACTTACCCTATCAGCCCAAAGTGCATTCACTAATTTCTTGTGCCAGCCCTTTTTATTAATTTCCAGCAATTTCTTAATGATATTTACCAAAGACTTATTTGAAGATTCCGCCAAGCCATTTCCTTGCGGATGGTAGGCAGTCGAATGTCCCAAGCTGATGTTGTACTTATAGAAAAATTCAACCATCCTCTTAGACTTGAAGGCCGCTGAATTATCTGTGATTATCTTACTAGGACACCCAAAGCGTGACAGAATATTATTTTCAAGAAAAGAGATGATTACCGCATCCGTGGCTTGTCGAGTGGCAATCGCCTCGATCCACTTCGTCAAGTAGTCCGTAGCTGTCAATATCCATCTATGTTGTCTGGAAGATGCTGGATGGATTTCCCCAATGAAATCCAACCCCCACTGCTGAAATGGTGCACTGACTTCAATTGGTTTGAGAGGCAAAGGCTGTAGTTTCTGCTTCCCTTCGAAAATTTGACATTCGTGACAATTCTTAACAGCCTTATATACATCAGAAAACAAAGAAGGCCAATAGTAACCTGCCCTTAGAATCTTATTCGTTGTGGTTTTCCAAAATAGATGGCCCCCGCAGTCTCCTCTATGAAAGTCCTCGAAAACTCTTTTGGCTTCCTCCTCTACCAAACAATTCAATAACATTCCACCAGGGTCTTTCCAATATAATGCAGAATTCAATATGCAAAACTTTGCAGCCCTAAACTTCAAGGTTCTACTCTTATTTCTAGGCATCCCGGGTGGTGGAGACAAATTCTGAAGTACGTATAAAATGTCAGCATACCAAGGGGAAGAAACAAAAATATCAGATACCTGAAATGATGTACTCTCCTCATCTTCATCAGACATGGCAGCGATCAAATTTATATCTAGAGCATGCAGATTTGTTTTAGCCATGAGCTTGGCTAGTCCTTGTCCTTTGATCATCTTGGTCGGTTTAATCTCCACATCATATTCTAACAACGCAGCGATCCACTTACCCCGTCTTCCTTCTGGATCTGCCTGTACCAAAACACCTTTAACTGCTGCGTTAGGAATGTAGGCTATAATGTGGGAATGCAGTATATACACACGAAAATCTTTCAAGGCCTTTACAAGCGCAAGTGCTTGTTTCTCAATAATGTTGTATTTCAACGCTCCGTCCCTTATAATATGACTGAAAAAAGCAATGGGCTTCTCAACTCCATCCCTTTTCTGCATTAAAACAGTTGCCAAAGTGTGCTCAGAAGCAAACGAAAACAAAATGAAGTCCTGTGTGTAGTCCGGGCTGATTAAAATAGGGGTTGAAGAAAGAGATAACTTTACCAAATTGAATGATTTCACCGCCTCTTCTGTGCACTTTACCTGACTGTCCTTTTTCAGCATGTTTGTGATTTTTCTAAGATGTTCAGCAAGATTTGGAATGAAACGACGCAGAAAATTCATTTTACCATTAAATGACTGTATTTCTTTCTTGTTCCGGGGCTGCTCAATTTGCTGGATGGCTTCAACACGTGCAGGGTCAACACGAATGTTGTCTTTCGATATGATGTGGCCAAGGAGCTTGCCTTCATCCATGGCAAACAAGCTATTTTTCGAATTCAGCGAAATGCCATATTTTCTGCACTTCTGGAAAACAACTTTCAAGTGATACAAATGTTCTTCATCAGAATTTGAAAACATAGTCAAATCATCAAGGTAAACCACCAAAAATACATCTTTCTCATTGGCGAAAGCCATGTCCATTGCACGCTGAAAAGTGGCACCTGCATTTTTCAAACCAAACGGCATTTTTGCATAATGAAACGTTCCCCATGGAGTGGTGAACGCAGTTTTTTCAAGATCGTCCTCATGCACTAAAATTTGATTATATCCTGAATAGTCGTCGAGTAGTGACATCCTTGATGCTCCAACTACTCGCTCCAATATATGGTCCATTTTTGGCAGCGGATAATTGTCTTTTAATGATACCTTATTTAAATTTCTGAAATCGATACACAAACGGATTTCACCTGTCTTTTTTCTCACGGGCACCAAATTTGATATCCAATCAGAAAATCTGATAGGCACAATGATTCCTGACTTATACAACCTGTTTACCTCTTTTTCAATTGACGGTAGCAGCTTCGTATTGATTCTCCTCAACTTCTGACGGAAAGGATTTTGATTTGGTTTAATAGGGATAGTATGTTGAATGATATTAGTGTCATATGTTTTTAAATTTGAGTAATCCCATGCAAAAGCATCAGCAAATGAAAAAAACAATCTCACATACTCCGCTTTTACCTTTGGTGACAATGACTTGGATAACTTTACCATCTTGGGATTTTTAGCTGTCCCAATATTTACCTCTTCAACACCTTTTTCAGTCGGCCTCAATGTCGGTTTGCGGGCTACATCGTCTTGATCAAAGAGTTCCTCTAAAGGAATAAATCCTTTAGGAATGATGTTATCTTTAAGTTGCAGCACTTCCATTTGATTTATTTGTATATCATCATTACCATCATCATGTTCTGTATCTATGGAGGTGTCTTTAAACTTACCCTTATTTTGCAGAAAATCACTAATCTCCTCGTCGTCCTGAAAAACTTGCCAACATCGCTGATTGTCTGGAACGGTGGGGCGGTGCTTCACATGGATCTCGAACTTGTTGCTAGAATTCATTGGGATTTTTAAATTGCTTGCTGCCTTAGCAAGTCCATCAGCAACACCATTTTGTATGCGAGGCACACACGTCAAGGTATAATCTGAAAATAACTTCAAAATGTCTAAAACTGCATTACGGTAAGTCCTCATGCGAGGATGCTTGGCTTGAAACTCACCCTTTACCTGCTTTATCACCAACTCCAAATCACCATAGACTGCAATTATTTTCACTTTCAGCTTTCTTAGAATCTTAAGGCTGGCAATCAGAGCCTCATACTCCGCTTCATTGTTAGAACAGTCAAATGCTAGTTTGTAGGAACATACTCTCACATTGCTTGGAACCTTATCCGGAGCGGAAAATGGACTGCGTATCCAAACACCAATTCTAGCACCATCACTACCCACTGCACCATCAAAATCTATGGTCCAAAGACCATCTTCATCCTCCTCTAAGTGCTGAAATTGCGCCAGCTCTGTTTTTCCTGTTTGCTGCCCATCGTCTTTAGCTGATTGCTCAACAGTATCTTGCTTTTCTCGTCTTTATTTCTGCAGAACTTCTCTAAAATTCTCGGTGATTTCTGGTATATCTTCTGCCTAAACTAATTGACTATCTATATCATTAAAACTATCAGCAAACAAAACAAAAGACTCTAAGTCGGTATGTACATAATTTATAGGATGATTGATTGGTTTCTCCTTGCTTGTTATCATGTATTTCATCTTCTGCTCTCGATATAAATTTCTCATTTGACCAAAGACTAGAATTTTTGCATAGGAGAAATCTAACTGTAGTGTACCTTTCAACTTTTCCCCCTAAGATCTAGAAAGGAGCATCCCAAATCGAGCAGGAATGTCTGCCACAACCACGTCCATCAAGACATTCTTCGCAGGAATTTGATCTAAACTTACTACCAAATCTTTGATGAGTCCGATACATCTCACGCGGCTGGAATCAAATGAATACAAATCATGGTATTTCCTTGTAATATCTAAACCCAACTTTTCCATGATCGCCTTTGGCATAAGATTGTGCGAAGCACCAGAATTGAACATGGCATTATGCAATACATATTCATGCAACCTCAAACTGATATAAAAGGGGGGAACATCACTGTCAGGGGACTCACCATCTAGAGTAGGCCCAAATATCAATTCAGGTTGATCATCTTCAATATTCACCGTGTCAAACATTGGATCAAAATTCATAATTTTGGAGACTTGACCTCTATAACTGCTGTTCTTCATAATTTCTGTCAAAGGAATAGATACCTTTAATTTAGAAATTTTATTCTCTAAACTAAAAGCTGAAACCCTTTCAACTTCTTTGACCGGAATTTCTTTCTTTTCAGCCTTATCCTTCATCATGCTTGGCTAATTTGACTTTTCTGCTGATGATGATTTGTTAGCTGCGGGATCAATCATTTCTTTTCCTTTCTTCTGTGGTATAGGTGAATCCATCTTCGGTGCTCAAGCCTCTTTTCTCTTTTGAATTGGGTTTATGGGCACATCTATGTTTATCAATGAGTATTGCTTCTGTGAGCGGACAAAGCATTCATATACCCTCTTTGGTATTCATCTGATTCTTCCTCCAGAGCTACATCATTTGCTAAGATGAAATCCTCATCTTTCTGTGCAGCTGAAATTTTCGCATACTCTTCGTCTTCAGTGATGTAAATGGGCAGATCATCGGGGGTAAAGAAGTGGTTTTTCTCCCATATTACATCATCTTCATCGTCTGAATCTTGACTCACAAAATTCTGTAGAAGAGGTGTTTTAACTTGCTGCTGGGCTACTGGCTCTTGTGCTCTCTGTTCACGCTGCTTAATTCTGAACTGTGGCTGCTAGTGGCCACGGTAGTTGGGATTCCGAATCTGCAGTTCTGGCTTGTCAAGCGTCATTCTTTTGAACATTTTTTCCATCTCATGAAGCAAGTGCTGTTCTGATGTAGATGTGGAAGCTTCTTCTTTTATGGTCACTCTCTTCTCTACTTTCAATCTGGCTCTTTTATCATTCATATTCGCCTCAACACTAATGAAGAATATTCTCGCGTATATCTTCCAAGGTAGGCGTATCTCTCGTCTCGTAGTGAATAAGCCATCTCTCGGATCAACCCATCTCTGGGAATTTAAGGGGAGATGACTTTCAGACGGCCTTAAGTCATCCTGGGATTGCATTATAAACTCCATTGAATCTCGATATCATAATCCCTAACGGACTCACCAGGATTACGCTTCGATGCTAGTATACCTCATAATCAGCTGATCTTTTTTTCATCTCCCCACCGATCTATGAATTGTGGCTCCAAGCTCTTGTAATGCATTGATACTTGCGGGATGGAGCTCAAAACACCACTTAACCTCACCCAAAAGTTATGGCACAAACTCATGGATCACATTCTCTTCATCTATTTCATGTAGGTCCAAGAAATCTGTCATTCTAACAATATGCTGCTGAGCGGACACACTCTGTGGAGTGCCATCAAATATTGGAATCTTACTCTGATAATCAGCGGGCATAGGATCCAAATTTGCAAGTAAAACAAGAGGTGCGAATCTAGCAGCCATGGCTCTTGGCGGATTTATAATCTGATGTCTTGGAGAAACAGGTGGAATGGGAGCAGTAGATGGACGAGGTGTATGCGATGGAGATGGAGGGGGAAATACCACTGATTGCTGATCATAAATCTCAGGCTGTAGGGGAATGGTAGGGATAAAGGGAGGTTCAGTGGAAATCCGTGAACCGGATGCAATTTCAGATGGCCCAAGAGTTTCGGATGCAGATTCAATGAATTCAGGGATGTTGTTTGCCACAATGGAGTTTTGAAGATTCAGAATATAATTATCAATAGATCTATTTGCTTGTTCAACTTCTAGATACTTGATGAACTCAGGATTGATGACGGTGGAACCAGTAGCACTTTCGGACTTGGTTTCAAACAATGATAACTCAAACTGATCGTCAAACTCAATATCTTCAATGTATTAAAAAACAGTCGGGTATGAGTGAGATTTGACCAACGGAATAATGGGAGCTTCTCGACGGAAAATTCTTGGGATTAGGTTGGGGTTTTCATATACCGGAGGCGGATTTGGATCAGGATTTGATCTGGTATGCCTTTTTGAAGCCAGTGTATTGATCTATTCAACAAAAATTCAAAGGACACAATAGATTATTTTCAGCCTATCGACTTCTAGACTCAATCATCCAAAAGTCTAGAATGAATAAGTATACTGGGGTAATTTACAAATCAAGTGTTGCATTCACAAGCTAACCGGAGATCGAATGAAGCAGTGTTTATCTACTTTCGCTTATGCATGGCAAAAGCGTTTCGAAAGCTACCTGGCGTGACTTAAGACTCTGTCTATAACTCATGAAACGAACACACCAACAAGCAAACCATTGAGATTATCCCTAGTATGGTCGCCACTATGTTAGCGCTCAAATCTACCTTAGCCTGAAATAAGGTAAAACTCAAGGCAACATCAAACCACGCTCAGCCTCGTAGCTAGCCCTACGAGGACAGGAGAGGGCTCTCTTCGGGTCTATCTCAGCAAAAGGTCTTCAAAGGGGCTGAGATGACTTAAAATTGGAACTGATTTTAGGCTAGTAAATAGATAGGAAAGTTTGATTTTGATTTTTTTGGGTTTTTGTTAAAAAAAGTGGGAAAAATAATTTTGGGCTCGGGGATGAGGCCAGATCTTTTGCAGAATTCGAGTTGGGGCAAGGTAGGTAGTAGTTTTGATGCTTTTGATCATGTGTATGGATGGATCAGAATGACAAGGAGCTGAAGAGGGCGAGGGAGAACATGAATCCTCTCCAAACAGGCGAAAACATGTAAAACTAAACAAATTGAAAGGCAGAGCACTGAAATCAATGGATTCTACCTCATTTACTCATTTATTTAGTTTCAGAAGCATAAGAAGGGAATGGCATACATAAAACATGAAATAACTTACAATAAAATGAGAGAAAACACCATCAAGAACTGAAAGCCACAAGAATCCCAACAGGTGCTGCAAAACCTCTGATCTTTCCTTAGCCAAAATATGAAAAATATGTACAATAGTGTGCCAAAGTTTTCCCAAGAGTCCAACCCGTAGAATGTCTCGGTAAAATTACAATATATAGACCATCCTAACCCCTTCCCATTCCTCTATGGGTTTAATTCCTCCTTCTAGGAGCAGTTTCAACTAATTCTAAACAAGGAGCTAGAATCTAGGCAGCCAAACAACTTGCCTCTAAAAGGAAGGAAATTGATTCTTACACTTGATTTTTACTTTTTTAGGAGTGAATCATCTAGAATAGGTAAAAGCAAGTCAAAATTACATTACAACCACAAAATTACATCAAGATAACTCAAAAATTACATCCACAATCAAAACTGGTCCAACTGGCCGAAATTCTAAGCTGAAAGATGAAAAATTAGCCAAAAATCTCTATGCGTCGCGCGCCTGAGCTCTATGCGTTGCGCGCCTTTCAGCCTGCTTTTGGGGCACTTCTAGACATCCAAATCAAGCTAATGATAGCTTGTTGGAAATCCCTGGATGTCTTCTATCCAACCCAAGTAGAATTTTCCAATTTGGAGCTCATTTGCCCCTCCAAAACTTCATTCTCCCACAAGTACTTCCACATGCTGAAAAAGGTGGCAGAAAGGTGATTTTCATGGTGTTTTTGGCCCTTTTGATCATGCAGAACTTGGTGAAATGCTTTGGCCATACTGGAACATGCATAAATTACCGTGAAAAATCCAAAAATATAAATTTTTCCTCCAACAAGTGTCCCAATCATAAGCGCGCGCGTCGACGCACTACGCGTTGGGCTGAAAAACCTGCTTTGAGACCAAAATTTTCCAAAATGACAAAAAATTCTTCAAATTTGCTCAAATTCGGAGTGAAGACCCTGCATCATGTATCATGCCCAGCCAACGAAGCCTCAGCCAAAATCTGGAGTGGATCAGGCCTCTTCCGCCGTTTTAGTGCTCTGCTCAACCTCCTCTTCAGAATCTTCATTTTTGCTTTGCAGACGTGCATGCGGGCCCCATAATGACCTTTCATGTGACGGAGCATGTCTTTGTCTCTATTCGCCTTTTCCAACAACTTCTCCAGATGAATGTTAACATGCATGAGTTCGATCTCTCGCTCAACTGGTGTCATGTCACCAGGTCTCTTCCGGGCCAATTGTCGATCTTCACGGATTCGCCGTAGCTCTACAAGTGTGTGCTGATCCTCTAGCTATTTTTTACGCTGCTCCAGATATTTTATCACCCACTGAGCTCTCTGCAACTTAACATTCAGCGTGTCAATCTCGGCCTTCTGCTCCTGGACAATCTCTTTCAGTTTCGAGCTAGGAGAGCTCGCATCAACATCAATCAATGTGAATTTCGTATCTTGGCCTCCTGAGGGGCCCTTATCGTGCATAGGCCTCTTGCCTCTATCCTGAATCTGTACCTGTGTTGAAGAAGAAGGTGAGACCCCTTCCACCCCGGGTGGAGATAATACTCGCGCTGCTGATGAAGTCAACGAGACCCCTTCCACCCCGGGTGGAGATAGTACTCGTCGTGTAGCTACAAATAAGGCCCTGTGGCCTCGCTGGTATGTCACATACACTGGAGCACTGATATGCTCAGTCTCAGGAATGTAAAGCTGATTTGAAGGCTCTCCCTCATCATGAACTACCCTGGGAGGCTACCGTGGCGCCCGCTGAAGAAGCTTCGCCTGGAGATGAAATCCTCCCCGGCAATGCCCCTACCGTGTCAACCGGATGTACCACCATGATTTTGACTACACGCGTAATGATATAATAAAGTGCCGCGCGCTCGTGGCCGGGGTCTTCTTCTGTATAAGAAATTTCATCCGCTCTATGTTGCGACACATGAAGTATGGAATGCTCATCATATGTACCCTCGTGAAATGCATCAGCAAACGGATATGGTACGCATAGAGGCACGAGAATCTGCCCTCGCAACTGAAATATCGAATGATGAGTTTCATCAATGGTGCAAACTCATCCTTCAGAAATATGAATGGAAATACCCTGCTCAGCTGCCTCATATACCCAGGTTTGATGTATGGCGCATAGTAGGATTTCTCTAGCTGCTGTCGTTTGTTCCATTCCTCTCCTATATTTGGTATCCCGGTGGCCTGAGCAATAGTCTTTGGTGACAGAATGAACTTAACTCCGGCAAGGTTTACACGGCCATCATGTAAATGTAGAACAAATAGACGAGCTAGCTCATGATGATGCTGGGTTTGTAAAATCATCTCACAGTACTCGAAACATGACTGATGCTAAAAACAATCCATTGCAAGTGGGCAAGCCCGCAATTGAGCCAAAGAAATAGGCTCCTCCCTGACATGCCTACCACTTTTGCCACTTTTGTGAGACCTCCATGGCACATTAACCTCTGCTGTGGAATCACTGTCATACTCCTGCTCATAAACTGAATCCGTCTCTGACATGGCGCTGAAATCAAGATGTTTGAAATAGTGCCGATATAGGTGTAGGAACAAGAGTTTCGGGCAGTATATCCAAATCCCAAATGTGTCGCTACGTGTATCAAAGCAAGCATAGAAAGCCACAGTTGATAAAGGTTCGACAAATGATTTTGAATGGGAAAACAGCCACCGCTTGACTACATGGGGATTGACAAGAGAATAGAAGAAATATAGTGTAGTGTATAGCCTTTGCAATGATAGTTAGGCTTTGTCAATGGAGACTGGGAATAATGAAAATGGGACTGTGTTTGTAAATGATAAACAGTGTGACAATGACAGTGGTAATATAATAGCAATAACAGTAGTGATATAATAGCAAAGGGAGAGCGTGAGAGCAGAGGCACCACTGACAATAGATGACACAGGTATATATCAATAACACAAGTTTGGAAACCCCCACAATATCATTAACATGTCCTTCAAAACCCTAGGGAGTGATTTTAGAAATGAACATAGGTTTTATATCTCACCACGCTAAACACTTGCTTTTTCATTTTCAAAACACCATAATCATGTCCAAAATTCACTAAGTAAGCGTGAAGAACCTAATTGCAAGAAAATCGAGGCAATTTGGCATGAATCTGGGCGAAGGAGCAAAAATTTTTGGCCCTGAAATTCTATGTGCCGCGCGTAAGCCCAGTGCGTCGCGCGCTGTGTGTGCGTCGCGCGCATGCAAATTTTCACAGGCCTGTGAAGCCCAGTGCGTCGTGCGCGGTATGTGCGTCGCCCGCCTCTTGTATGCGCCGCGCGCACTTCCACTCCAACTCCACGGTTCTGAAACACTCCAAACTTGACTCCAACACTCCAACTCAACTTTGCTTTGGAAATTTATGAAAAGGATTTGTCTTCAATGCTTTATATAGGTTGGAAAATATCTCACAAGAATCAGATTTGCTTTTAATTTTCTCCATAACCCACTTTGCAATGTTTGGCAATCTTGGCACTTTGTCATTTAATGCAATTCTATCTTTGGCTTTTCACTGTTTTTTCTGAGTCTTGGACTGATGAAACTTGGTTTTTTTTGCAGGGATTTTGGAATTTTGGCTTCGGCAAAGACCAGAGGCTGCTTTGAAATTTCTGTGGTGGAAAAAATACATAATTATTACAAAAAATAAATTTGACAGTTTCTAGTTCCAAAACAGAGTTTTGGACTAGAAATGTCTTCAAATGTTTTTAAGAATAAAAATATGAAATGGGAACCTTTTCCAAACCAGCCTCATGGCCTGCGGGCTTTTATCACATGTATCAAAAGACTAAAAAACCCTAGACTCTAGGACTAAAGACTCTTTTTGACGAAAATAATCATTTATGACCATGAATGACGTGACCTGAACTTTAGTGATTTTTGAGGAATTTTAATTAGCCCTGTAGGTACAAGCATGAGGAAACACAAGACGACCATACCCTCGCGTTAGTCAATGGGATTCCCCTAACGAAATACAACGAAGTAGAATGAGCGAGACACCTAAAAATGATATGCAAAAAGAGAGATGATCTCTGACGGAGGGCTGTAAGGACCGACTCTAACACCAACAACTCCGGCATTTTGCAAATTTTGTATTTTATTGCCAATCCTTCCAGGATTGACATGAGGTAGTCTTTGGGAGTTGATATCTTCACTCTCATTGCTTTATTGGGCCATACATTTTTTTATCTATGTTTTTGACATATGTATCATGCAGTTTCTCTACAAAACTACGTTTTCATAGCTTAGTATACATTGTGTAGTAGTGGTTTTGTCATGTATCTTGTACTTGTTTCTTGAGGTTGAGGATTGCCTATCTTGAGTGACCTTTTTCCTCAAGATCTTATATTCATTGTTGCTACTATTATTTAATGAAAAGGCTATGGATTTCTCTCACATTTATATGATTTGAGTGTTGCTGCTACACCAATATTGTGCTTGCTTAGTGCTAGAGCTCCAACTTTAGAATATCTTGAGATATTCTCATTGTTGTAGCAAGTTCCTGAAAAAGGAACATTACAGTGGTATCAGAGCATGATCTTTGGCTCAGCCTATGCCTTCAAGACAAAGTGCTAAATCCCTGAAGGGGAAGGTTTCAAACTCTATAGACAGAGTCTACAGATGGCCAGGTAGCCTTTGGATCTCATCCTTTTTCAAAGGTGACATATCCAGTAAATGCCCCTGCAGTCAATCTCTGGAATAGAACTTTGATATTCCTGAAGAGGGATTCTTACAGTCCCGTGGATCTCAGCCATCATATTAGAGAGAGAGAAAATGAAGGCTCCATCATATGGAGAAAAGAGGGAAGGAAATATTACAAAGCTTCTTACAAGATCCTTAGTGAGAATTCATGAAGAATTTGAGAAGATAAGGAGGGAGATTTGTACAGGATCTCCAAAATGGTTTGAAGTTGAGTCAAAATCTAGATTTTCTTGTAGGGAATGTGAGCATGCAGCTACACCCTATAACACAAAGTGCAGTCACATGGCCAGCTTTTCCATGAGAAGAGAATAAGAAGAAGAAATGCCGAAGAAAGGAACTCTTAGAGGTTTCTTACATGAGTATGAATCTCAAACCCAGAGGTTTAGAGGTCATATTACTTTCCCAGAGTTTTGCAAGATCATGATGAGGAGGAGCAAGCAGCATGATGAGGATAGATTTCTTCTATCTGTCTTTGATGGTTCCTCTACTTGTTCAGCCAAGGCTTGGATAGAAGAGCTAGACGCCTTTTTGCAGCATCATCAGATTCCTGAAGATGAAGCCATCAGAGTAGCAGCGCTGCACTTGGGAGGTAAAGTCTATGCATGGTGGTTATTTGAGTCTTTTACTTTGAAAAATGAAAATACCTCTTCATATGCAATGTTAATTAGAACTTTGATAAAGATATTTGATAGGAGTAATTCTGAAATGCATGTAAAGGAAACAAACACATTCAAACAAACAAAACTCTTACATGTGATGGAGGAAACAATAGACTCAAAAACATTTCAGAAAGCCATGAAGGAGGCTGATATCTTGCATGATGCTTATTTAGAGGCAAGATCTTCATTTTTGGCACAAGGAGGCAAAGGGATCTCTTTTTCAATAGAGGATCCAATCATTGGAGAGTTTCCCAATCATGTTGAGGGCAACAACATTGTCAATTCTAAAGTTGATCTAGTACCTCATGCAGAGGAAGGAGGAGCCTTTGCTCCAACTAGAGGGATTCTTACAGCGTTGCAAGGTATTCCCCAAGATCTCATACATGGAGGTCCAAGCACAATCAATGAGCAGCATGATTGTGCAGCACTGCAGCTGCGAGAAGGAGGAAGGGAGGAAGAGTAGCATTAGGTGATGAGAGGCACACACCCTTCTCTATTTCAGAGAGCTAGTGCAAAGAGGAGGAAGACTGTATTGCACTAGGAGAGCAAGGGCAAGGTTTCCCAACCATATGTGCAGTCCACTCTTGACATAGATATCTCACTGCATAGAGGCATTCCACCATGGAGGCCACCTGATATATCATTGGTGAGGGACATTTTTTCTTTGGATTCACCGCTCTTGTATTTGGGAGAGGTGAAGAGTTTGGACAAGAACTTTGGCATGAGGGATGTCAAAGTAGCAGATAGCAGTTTAAGGAGAGATACACATGCCAGATCACCAACGTTGTGCTTGAGGAGGATTGATCCCTACTGGAGGTCTCAGCTCTTAGTTGAGTACTCTAAGGATCTTGATGCATGCATGATTGTAGATTACTCGGGTAGAGATGATAAGTATATGATGGATGATATGGTCATCTATTCCCATGGTAGAGTTTACTTGACTAGAGATTCTAGTCTATTAAGCCCCTATATTAATAGTGTAGCCCCTTATTATGTTAGTTTATCCCCCCTTATTGTTATCATTGTACCCCTGTAACCCCCATATTGTTATTATTGTGCCCTTACATTATTATTTTTAGGTCCGCTAGGATTACATTGTGGCCCACTAGGATTACATTGTGGCCCCATGGACTCCTATATATAGAAAGGAGGTTTTGTCATTTGTATCATCCAAGAATTTTTCATTTATGTAATGTATTGGAGGTTTCCCCCTCGAAGTGGCTTATTTCTAAGATGTTCATATCTCTTTTCTTCTCTTTTTGGAGCTGGTTACACAACATTTGGTATCAGAGCTTTGGATTCTAGGGTTTCGCTGCTCCAACAGGTCATCGTGGCATTTTCGCTATAACGTTTTTTCTACGAAGTTTCAAAAGCTGAAATTTTTAGGGTGCGAAGATGAAAGCCTGAGGAAGATTTTCTAAACATTTCAGAGCTTGGTTCGCAATGTTTTTGGAGATATGATTTGTGGAAGTTAGGTCTTTTTTCAGGCTCCTAAACAAGTCATCGTGGCATTTGTGCTATAACTTTTTTTATACGAAGGTTCAGAACCTAAAATTTGTATGGTGCGAAGCTGAAATCCTGAGGAAAGTCGTCAAAAACTTTCAGATCTTTTTTCGAAATATTTTTGGAGATATGATCTGTGGAAGGTAGTGCTTTTTCAGGCTCCTGAATTTCATCTCAAAGAGGTGATCGTGGAAAAATTTCAATAACTCTCTCTCTGGGAATCGGATTGGAGTGTCGTAAAAATTGGTTGCAATTACACAGACTTTAGTTCCTTGTCTATCAATTTCAGAGACAAAGGACGAAACAATGACACGTGGCAAGTCGTACAAGTTCATTGTACTGAACTAGTCCATAATTAGGTCATTGTGGGAGATTGGACACAACTTTGTCTTGGAGAATCCAAATCAGGTCAGACCTGTGGCATTAGAAAGATAATTTAGAGGGCTAATTTGGGACTGAAATTTAGATATTTAAGTACTATAATCACAGAGATAATCCAATTTCAATATCGAGCTCCTCAAAAGCAAGAAAAAGGTGTGTATTTTGTTTTCCGAATTGCATAAATCTTGTTTGAAAAATCAGTTTGAAGTGATTCCAAGGGCCTATTGAGTATATATTTTAGTATTGGGTTCTGAAATGCCTCCTAAAAATAATTCCATACCCATTAATCCCTCAAAAAGCTATACTATGACGCATGAAGAGGAAGAGTTGCAGTATGAGATATCAAAATTACGGTACCAAGTGCAACAAGTTTCAATCTTACGAAGAGAAATTGAAGATGAAATAGATGGTTTAAAAGCAGAAATGGAGGCTAAGTTGGATGGTTTGAAGGATCAAATAATAGCAAATGTGGATGATAAATTAGTGGAAGATCACATCGAGCATCAACAACAAGTTCTCCAACTCTCAAAGGATAACCCAACTTTGGTGCAGAATCTAATGAAACAACAGGAAGATCAACATCACATCGAAAGAATTTATGAAGCAGTCATAGAAACAAGAACTAGACAAGTACGATCAATTTCAGAGTATCTCAGCAAGTGGAATAACTTTCCTGTAAAATATTTCACATGGGAGGATGAGAATTTTATACAGAAGCATCAAGAAATAATCAAGCGTTGAGGACAACACTTGTTTGAAGGAGAGGGGCATGTTAAGTCCCTATATTAATAGTGTAGCCCCTTATTATGTTAGTGTAGCTCCCCTTATTGTTATTATTGTACCCCTGTAACCCCCATATTGTTATTATTGTGCCCTTACATTATTATTGTTAGGTCGGCTAGGATTACATTGTGGCCCACTAGGATTACATTGTAGCCCCATGGACTCCTATATATAGAAAGGAGGTTTTGTCATTTGTATCATCCAAGAATTTTTCATTTATGTAATGTATTGGAGGTTTCCCCCTCGAAGTGGCTTATTTATAAGGCGTTCATATCTCTTTTCTTCTCTTTTTGGAGCTGGTTACACAACATAGTCTCAAGGAGAAGTTGTTACATGCAACACAGGAGGACTTATTTTCCATGCACGTTGATGCATATCTTGCCTTGGCAGAGGAGTTCATTTGGGAGGGAATTCAACAAGACATATTTCAGAATATGGAGAGATGCAGAGCCCGGATGATGATGGAGAGGATGTCACAGCCACCTTCCTACTCATGGAGAGTAAGGGAGCATTTTTAGTTGAGCCATTTTAGCTCAAGTCTTCTAGTGCATGATGGAGAATGTACAATTCCACCTTATGTTTTGTATTTCTTGTCTTTTTATGAGCAGCATATTGTACCAAGGAGGATTATTCCTTCTTGCATATTTTATTATGATGTACTTGGAGCCATTTGTAGCATTGAGATTGGCTATCTCATTGGTGGTTTGCAGGAAAGCCACATGATTTTTGGTGTGCACCATTGAAAACTTTTTGTACTTCCATGTTTATATCTTGTAACATGATTGTGGCAGAAAACAAGTGGCTGGGAGAGCACTTGTTTGATTTGATGCAGGCAGGGCATGCACTGCACTGGTTCCTTGTGTGGGACCTTGATCCACTTTCTAGTTGTCATGTGACAACTTGTTTTTATTGGTTTTTGCTTCCATGTATTGTTGATATGTATATGTTCATGGGAGGCTTTTATTGGAGAGTGGGCTTGAGATTGAGGATGCCCATCGGGAGCATGATTCTCCTTACCATACCTGTTGTAAATTTCAAGAGAAACCATGGGCCAACCATGAGGGCCACATTACATTTCTTTCTTTATTGTGGGAAAGACCACTTGAAGACTTTGAGGAGGCACTCCATGGATCATAAGGAGTTGGAGGAGTTACCACAGTCAACTTTTTTCCCTTTAAGGATGAGGGGAGACTCATTTATGAGCCTCTCCATTTATATGAGTAAAACATATGGTGAGAGTATTATTTATTTGTATGATGATTTTCCTATGCATCTCTTAACCATATATGTGCAGGGATTTGCTCAAAATAAGGGTATCCTTCCTTCCATATTTGATGGTCTACATGAGGCCATTATGGATGTTCACTCCCTAAGAGGAGATGGGGAGGAAATTTCTCATGGAGTAAATACATACATTGCATAGTACATCATTCACTTTCTCCAAGAGAATGGGGCAGCAAGAAAATGGTGGGGTGGCCACCCATCATTTTATTTTCTATGGAAGTGGAGAGTCAAACTGCGTTGGCTACATTTGAGGGACCATTTTCCTTATCATTTAATTCACATGGAAGCCAGCATGATTCTCCTTATGGTTCCCGTGGTTGATATTGCTGGAGCTTTCCTTGGGAGCATTATTGGAAGAGAGACACATTGGGTGAATGTGTCCTTGGAGGGAGAAAATCCTCACACCTTTTGCACTACATGTTCTAAGGGGAACATGGGACATGATATGGTTACCTTAACAACACATTTGTCACTTTATGAGGTGAGCCATATATTGGAGGAGATGCCATATGTTGATGGCTTCCAACTCATCATATATGGAGATACTTGGGCCAGCATAATTTGCAGCGTTGGAAGAAAGGTCCTTGGGGATCTAGTCTTCATCTTGCCACTTGAGGGCAAGTATTTTACAGCCTCAGATCATCACATTCTCTACACTTATCTTGAATGGGGGGAAGGAAAACGTGGGGTAGGCTACATTGTCTACCATGAGCATATTTTCATCCCACCTACTTTTCTGGAGCCAAAGGAGGAGGACAGTTTCCAGGAGTTGCCTAGTTGGGAGGTAGCTCATTTTGTATGGATGATTGCTTGGGGATGGTGGATCCACATGAGGAAGATGTTCCTCAACACTACATAGACTCCATGCCTTGAGAGAAGGCTTTTCAGTTCTATTGTTGCAGTTACTTAAGGACAAGCAACATTTGGGAGGGGAGGACTGTAATGTTCCAAAATTTTCCGACAATAATTTTGAACATTAATTTTTCTAATTTCACCTAGGAGGAGAATAAATTGGTAAGGAAACCCATTGCATAATAAAAACCTCAATAAAATCCCTCTAAGTATGAAAGGGGATCAAATTTGGAGCTGGTTTGCACACCCTCATGTGTGAACAAGGATATTTGCAAGGAGGCTTGGTTAAGTTGACCAAGTCAGCAGCGCTGCCACAGGAGGAGTGGCTTACTTAGGAAGCCAGCACAGTGTGAATGAGGAAAGGGACATTTGGTGGAGGAAACCCTAATGGAGCTTTCATTGGTTTAAAAGAAGGACAAGGCAACCATTGTTTCTCATGCTTGTATTATTCATCTCATTGTCTAGTTAGAGAATTGGAGCATTCTTTGCTGCTTAGCAAGAATTGTCGGAGGAATTCCTGTTTAGGATTCCTTCTCCTTCTTGAGAGGTATCTTGAGGGATTGTTATTAATTTTCCTCACATCGAGGCTTGAGGCCAAGCATCCTCCATCAAGACAGTGTTATTTCTGCAGTAGAATAATACTGTGTTGATGGGTGTTGCAGTGAGGGTTCACTACACCATCTCCTTCAGCTATTTTTCAGAGGAGGAGTCTCTCTTCCCTTGGGATATCAGTTTGGAGGCATTCCGGAGCTCATTTTTAGAATTTTTCATCAAGGCCAACTCATTCCATTTCCCTACAGTTTAGTTTCATCTAGTGACTGTGTTATTCTAGAGGAGCATTTGCAGTAGGGCTTTGCAGATACTTTTGGAGGGGAAGATATTTGGTGAAGGGATCAGCCTTTCACTTGAAGATCTGTTGGAGGAGGCGTATTCAGTTTGAGCATCAGATTCAGCCATCTCCATCCAGTTCTATTTTTGAGTTACTGCTGCTACCCAACAACTCTAGCATTTTGCAGATTTTGTATTTTATTGCCAATCCTTCCAGGATTGACATGAGGTAGTCTTTGGGAGCTGATATCTTCACTCTAATTGTTGTATTGGGCCATACATTTTTTTATCTATGTATTTGAAATATGTAGAATGCAGTTGCTCTACAAAACTACGTTTTCATAGCTTGGTATAAATTGTGTAGCAGTGGTTTTGTCATGCATATTGTACTTGTTTCTTGAGGTTGAGCATTGCCTATCTTGAGTGATATTTTTCCTCAAGATCTTGTATTCATTGTTGCTGCTATTATTTAATGAAAATGCTATGGATTTCTCTCACATTTCTATGAGTTGAGTGTTGCTGCTGCACCAATATTGTGCTTGCTTATTGCTGGAGCTCCAACTTTAGAATATCTTGAGATATTCTCATTGTTGTAGCAAGTTCCTGAAAAAAGGAACATTACACAGAACTCCTCAAAGAAAAACTAAAGGAAGTAGGTGAGGAAATACTTGAGTTGAAGTTAGAGGTAGATAATCACAAGTCTGAAAAGTTTGAATTTGACAAGATGATGAAAAAATGGGACAGTTAACTCTCAAGTGTTTCAATATCTATGGATAATCCCAAAATACTGCTAAAAAGGACTAAACCTTTAATACTTGTGGTCAAACATAATAGGAAGATAAAATTACACTTGCAAGTTGAAAACATATCATTAAAAGATCAAGTGGAAGACCTTCAGGAACAATTGGACTTGATTTAAGAGGAGCTAGAGAAGAAAGGGTTGAGAAGGAAAGTGGTTGAAGAACCTATAGGTCAACCTATTGTGAATGAATATGAAATTCCCAAAGGATAAAGAGTTGAGTTGAAACATTTTTGATGAGGTTCATAGTTTGCAAAGAACCTAAATTTTGGCTCAGAAGATCAAATTTTGAAGAAAATCACAAAATCTACAAATTCTAGTTTATTAGGAAGCTTCATAGTGTGCTCCAGGCTTGAAGGCTGAAATACACTACGAAATTTCTGAAGATGCTCTTTTTCCTATAAAAATAGTTTTTTGAAGGTCCAAGAAGGAGATTGATGGTATTTACTCATTCTGACCTGACAAACTTTGTTTGACCAGTAGAGGTGGCAGAAGGATGGGTGAAAAGACCAAAATCAGTTCGCTACGAAACTACGCTACGAAACTGCCTAAACTGCTTTGTTTTGTAGTGAAATTTTTTTAAAGGATTTTTGGAGGTTCAAATAGCACATGGAAGATCAATCAGACACCTGGAAGAATCCAACATGACAGTGGGCCATCCCAACATAGACTCAATACTCGACATGAGTTTCAATCATCCAGCTTAGCATGAAGACCAAGGTTAAAGTGGAGTTTATCTTTTCCTGAAAAGTAGGACTGTGTTTCCTAAATCTAGGAAGTACATTAAAAGTTTTAGTGATGGTAAATTTTCTCGAGCATCTGATCCTAATCATGTAACTATCTCAATGTTTAAAAAACTGAATGTAATCAATACGAAGTAGAGTCTTATTATGAATGTGAGTCTTTAAAGGTTAGCTTCCTTTTTCTATTCCAAGAAAGTAGTTTTCAGTTATGTTAGGTGTCAAAGTTATAGCTCAAGGATCTAGCCAGCTGGGAAGATCATTTGCAATGTAGAGAAGTCTATTTATAGACAAAAATTTGAATATAAAAGGGTTGGAGAATATTTCACCAAATTTATACCCTGTAATGTTTTTAGTTTCAGTAATATACAGTGACATTTTACTTCCAGACCTGGGATTCAAATGAGGTGTTCAATGTTTTTTCTGTTCTATATCTTTCATGGGTAATCATCTACAGTGAATTTTATCTCTAATTAGTCAGAACTCACAGTGACATGCTCTGACTTCCTTTAGAAGTTAAATTGTTGTGTTTTTCCTATGTTGTGTGTATGTTCCACCTGTTATTGAAACCTCTATTTTCCCCAGCTTCCATTAGAATAATTACTGTCATTGATTTTACTGATGTTAACCCCATAGAGAAATGGTAGTAATCCTTTCATTTTTCAACCTGCAATCAATAAAAATCAAGTCAAAGTTCATAGAGTTAGCCATCTAATAGTATTTACATTGAAAATAACAAGTCCCCTTTGAGAGAGCCCTCTCAAACTAAAGAGGCTAATCTTCAGTTAAAAGTGGTTTGAAAGAGTTACATTAAGTTGATTGATGGGAAGCTTATCGAGATCAATTTTGTGATAACATATAGATTGGAAAACAAGATTTCCAAAGTTTAAAGGTCAGGATGGAGAAGATGATAGTTTGAATTTGGTCAAATTTCGTATTCATATTCATAGACTAAAGTTTGAGTTTCCTGAAGATTTTCTTATGAAGATGTTTATGGCTACCCGGGAGGTACAAGCGAGGAAATGGTATGAGAGTCTACCATATGCTAGTTTATATTCTATAAAGGTCTTTCATTCAGTTTTCTTTCAACATTATCAAAGCACTAATTCTTCCTTGTCAATGATTGATAGTTGTTGTGATATTTCTAAAAATTTCATTGAGTTTCTTGAAAATTTGTATGGGGATGAAGAGTGTCTAGATGATGAGATCATAGAATCCCTTTATGATTTTTCCTCCCAACAAGAATCCATAGTTTCCTCCTTGGATCAAACAGACTAGGACCAAAAAACAGAAATTCCTATTCCCGATCCTGAAAATGAAAATCATCAAGCCAATATTAACTCCTATAAAACTCAATTTTCTCCTCTGTCTGAAGATGAAATAGATCAGCTCCTGAAAGTCATGTTACAGCCCAAGCTAATGCAGGTTTGTAGTGTTCACATAGTCACAAATGTGTTAGTGAAACTTCTTCCATTATTGAAAATGAAAATATGAGTTTAAATGATGAAAGTCATGAGACTGATGAAACTATACATGACGTTTTTGTGAGTAAGCCAATTTGTGATGATGATTTCCTGCAAGATATAAACTAACATGGACTATTTTCTTTCATGAAGATGATAGGGCTGTCATGTTTAATAATCTTGAAGAATTTTTTATGTTCAAAGATGACTTATACTATGAATGGAAGGAGAGTGAGTCTGAGATAGATAGTATGCCAGAGATAGAATCAAAGTTTCTCATGCTCGAGAAATTTACAACCAACACTCAAGTAGCAGAAGGTCATACTTCCATATGCCTTCTAATGAATCAACAACCAAGTATTCTTTTAGATCAAAATGAAGGGTGCGGTTACATTTTTGTTGGATCTCAAGACAAAATCATATTTTTGAAGATCCTTTTACTGATTTTCTACAGTTAGCAAGGAAGATGTATTTTCTTGTTTTCATGCACCAGAAGCACATGTTTAGTAGACACTTAGAGTGGCCTAGTTTTTTTTTTCTTCCTGCTCCAGGAAACTGCAAGCATGATTCAAATATGTAGCCATTTGTTGGTCTGGTTACATTGGAAGGAACATTTCACATGATTGTACATATGACTTCAGCAGGTGGGTGGTTTTCATCAAGATTTGAAGCCCTTAAGTCTCGGTGATATGTGCCATCAATAATTTTTGTAAGTTTTTGTTTTAGTAATAGTCAACTCAGTTTGTCAGATTTTTTTTTTTTTTCAGTTTTGAGTTGGGTCTTTTTATTTTTGACTCCATGCCCAATGGTTAGGCTACTTGTTCTATGGTGTTCTTGACACCTCCAAGGAGATGCCATCTTCAGTTGGAGCCAATGTTAGTGTCGGTCAGTTCTTCTTGTCACCAGTGATCAAATGGGTTCTTTAAAAAAATTTATTAAGGTTTTGAGTCAAATTTTCATGGTTTCAGTAGGTCTTCAAATAAAAATTTGGTCACTGGCTAGTGGTGTCTAGGACTATTTTTGCTCCTTCCAAAAAATTTCACTTTATGGTCATTACAATATTGTATTTGGATTGGTCATCATTACAATGTATTCATATTTATTTCAGTCATGTCATCATGGTCTTCATCCAGCTCAGTGTCTCCATTAGGTCATTAGGGTTTTAGTCATAAAAAATCAATCATTTAATGCATAATTAGAATATGAAGGAGTGAAAGTAGGGATATTTCTCAATAAACTTTGTTTCAAGTGTAATTTCATCTTAACATGATGTAATAAGTTCTAAAATTTTCTAAGCTGTACAAAAATTTCCAAAGCTACATATTGTTCAAAACACAAAGAGAAAAGCATGTGGTGGGCCAACCCACTACTATGAAGAAAATTGTATCTCACAAGCTATAAAGGACCATTTCATTCATTTTTCTCATTCATCCTATTTAATAAGAGCTCTCACTCACCTACCAAGGCAATCTCAACACTTAAGCATCCAAGAAGACCCTAAACAAGTGACCATAGGCTACCACACTGCGTTTTGGAGGTGCCACGCTTTGTTTTCCCTCCTTCGCTGTGTTTTCTTTCCAAGAGAATTAAATTCAGTTTAAAAGGATTTTCAAAGGTTCTCCAATTGTTCTTGAGGGTTCTACAAGTAATTTTAAGCTTTTGTAGCCTCCCTTTTAGTTTTTTTTCCTTAATTTCATGGTGTAACTCCTCCATAAAGCTCCACACTGTGTTTTGTGGGAGAGCTTATATTTTCAAAATTGCAAGTCAAATTAACCCTCCCCATAGTGATTTTGTCTTTCCTCACACTCAAAGACACTCCATAAATTCCTCACAGCCCCTCACTTTCACTCCCTAAGCCCCTGCACCCAAACCCTAGCCCCAACACCACACTACTATCCCTATGTTGTGTTTTTGGCAGTCTCATAGACCTAGGACTATGTTAAATTTCCATAAGACGAATCCTACCATAATTCCATACATTTCCACTTCCTAAACCTTCCTAACACCCTTCCCTACTTCCCTAATTTTTTATATTACCATTTCCCTCATAACCCCTCCATCCTACTCCCTTTCTCCCTTCCCTTGTTTTTCACTATTAGGGTTTTCCCCTTGGAAAGTACATATGGAGGGAGATAAGAGGCCTTACAATAATGGAGGCTAAATTTCAAGATATGAACCCATAACCACTCATAAGCTAATTTCTTCACCATTTTCAAAGCATTTTTTTTAGAGTATAGGGTGTCTTCCATTTTGTGAGCAAGTTGAAAGAGTCAAATACCATGCTATATTGACTAAATTGTTTTCCAATAACCTTAAGAGATATAAGGTCGTCATTGCAGGAGTGAGTTTTACAATTTAAACTGAGGTCGGATCAATAGTTATGATCCGACTAAATTCCAATAAATGATAGCTTCACCTTTCCAAGATATGGGATGCCTAAGTTTTACATTGCACACATGGACAATTTTGCTTCAAAATGTGTTTTTGACCAAAGAGGGATGAATTTTTAAAAAGTAAAATATTTTTTTGTCCATAATAGGCTAAGGAAAAAAATCCTCCTTCAGTTTATACACAGGTATTATGATGTGGCAGAAATTCCAAAAATACAATTGCTACATGAGGTTTTTTGCACTTCTGGACAACTTGACTTCAAGACAGTGTTTCAGGGATTGGCATAAGGTGTTTGTAGTGCTTCATGACTCCATTGTGTAGAATAAATCATAATATTTCCAAAGGTACCTTCATATATTGATTTTGACCTTGGGAAGACCTCCAAAAGTCACTTTTCCCAAGCACGTTGTGTTTTCTCTAGACACACTGCGTTTTTCCAATTTTTGAGTGATCAACCTTAAGCTTTGCTTCTGAACAAATGGGGAGGTACTTTTGAAAACTGGAGGAGGTGGCTTTTCAAAAAATTCTAGAGAATAAAAACCTCTCTTAGTTTTTTAAAAGAACTTATGGTTAGGGAGATATCTCTACATCTTTGAGCCCCATTGTTGGAAAAAGTTTGGAAAATTTTGAAGATTTTTTACTTTTTGGCAATTTTTGAAAACGGTCCCACTGGCAAAAATGCAGTGTGGGCCATGTTGTGCTTTAGTTGGGGAGGACAAATAGATTAATTTATTGCATGGGTGGATTCCTCTTGGTATATACAACAATCCTATTCAGCATAGCATCCTTGTCATCAACTTCGGGAGGGTAAAAAATCTCAAAAACCATAAAAAAAAATGACCTTTCTGCCCTCTTTTTGGAGGCCACACTGCCTTTTCTCGAGTAGTCTTGGGATACTGAGGTTTTTGAAGGAAATAAGCAACATTTTTTAGTTCTTGAAGAGCCTATCATGTATCATAAATCAAGGTTTATCCAAAACAACATCCAGATCAACATTTGGACACTGGGAAGGCCTCCAAAATGCCATTTTCGTAACCACGCTACGTTTTCTCCATAATGCCATTTTTCTCCATCAACTTCATCCAGTTTGACTTTCACTCATGTAATTTGTAAATTATGATGATGTAATGATGTCATAAGCTGTAATTTGGTAGGTTAAAGTCAAAATGGAGTAGATACATGCTTGTAAAAGTTATTTTTAGTCAAATGAATCATTTTTGCTATTATGAGAAGAGTTTGTTAACCTCCCTAGTCATTAGGTTATGGTTAGTACATTTGAGGACCTACTCCAAAACTCAAGGATTTTACCCCTAAGATAGGGTAGATTTTTTTTGGCTTATATCTATCATTTTCTTAGTCATTTTCGAGGTAGGACATCAGAGGTTTGATACCATTGTAGCTTGTGCTTCAGCTTTATTTCAGAAATTTAGAGGAACAGTTGCAGCTATTATCTATGAATTCATGTGAAGTGAGTTGTTGATGTTTTTTATTCTTTGTTATAGTATTTTATGATTTATAAACATATTATTTTTCCATGCCTTGATTTCCTTAGTGATATTCCTAAAATTTAGATAAATAGAATTCTATCATGGCTCTATTTTGTTTGGGAAAATAATTTCATGTTTATTTCCTTCAGTTTTAATGAATTCATGATGCATGCTCATTAATATATTCTCCACTTTTTAAAGCCCTGCACTGCATGGAAAAAACCCTAATCCATCATTAAAGCATTTCTACCTTGCTCCTTTATATATTTGCAACTGTAACCCTTTGATCATTTGACCTAGCTACTCTGTTTCATCCTCGATCCAACACCAAAATCATCAAACTTTAAAAACCCTTGAGCTGACCTAACTAGCCTAAAATTTACTCCTTCTCCTGTCAATCCCTTTGGATGTGATCTCATAGAGAGATCCCTCTCTGGTTTGGTAGGGCTAGCTACCAAAATGAAAGCTTGGTTTGAGGTTACCTTCATCGACATCCATTCATCATCCTTGGGACGTTGTGGAGGCTAACATGGAGGAAGAGAAGAAATGGCTTGATGTCATATAGAAGCTACTTGTGCTTCCCACAACTGGCACATCTGGGGTAAAATGGGACAATCGTGAGTATAATGGACATGGATACCACAACATGAAAAAGGCTTGTTCGTACGAAGAGGCTTGTTCTGCTTTTAAAGATCACCCTATTGCTGGTTTGCGGTATTAAGTTGGTTCCCTTTGGGTGTGTTCGATTTATTACCTTGGCCCCCTTGGTTACCATGCACAGGTTGGTTTTGGTTTCCCTTCCCCTTATTATTTTTCTTATAATTAGGATTATTAGTCGTGTTCTGGTGCACATACACCTACCCCCGAGGAGGGGATAGCTACTGTGGTGGAGGTTGAGAATGCACAGGAGGCTGGGGTGGTGATGCTGGAGGGGTTAGAGTGCCAGGCTATGGAAAATGATTGAAAGGAGGTTGGGAAAATTTTGGTTAAAGAGGTTGAGCAACAACTGGTCTTGGCATTGTTTGATGCGGTTGGGAAAATTCATGAGGCGTGCTTTGACTCAGATACATGTTACAGGGAGGGGGATAAGTGCTAGAGGAGTTGGCCTCCCCCTGTGGATAACCATAACCCATGGAAGGATGAGTGTACATATGTGAAAGAGATCCAATGATACAATCAGAAACATGAGATTCTCCCGGTGTGTTTGCACCACAAGGTCTAGGAAGATCTGGTAAAATGTTATAAACATAACTAGACTGGGCGTAGATCAAGTGATATTTTAACGCAACTTGGAGAGCTTCTTCCTCTTATGAGGAAAATGAGATGTGAAATATTTACCAATGGAATGAAAAAGCGTTCTAAGAAACCCATCCATATAGACACGGTTGTCGAAGTCTAGTCAACATACCACTTTGCAGCTTCTCCAATGAGTGTATGTTAGAAAAACCGAAGGCGAATGGTGTCATCGGTAATGGAATTGGATGAACACCACATATGAAAGGAGCGGTCATGATTGGTAAGGTCCTCTTCAGTGTTTCCTTCAAACTTAGGAATGTTGAAAGGAAGCTTAGTTATCATAGTTGGGCAACCTACATCGTGGAGTATAGGGTTGTTGATTAACTGGCTAAAATCGGGAAGGTTTAAACCTCCCATAAAAGGTAGAAAAGGATTAGTCATAACAGTTCTAGTAGTGGTTTTGCTAGTATCGGATCTAGCATTAGGGTCGGGGACACCACCAGCTTGACAATCTGCACCTGCATTGGTGCCTAACATGGTGAGGGTATGAGGATGAGGCGAACCGGGTTCAGAATCAGAGGAAGAACCTGATGAACCAGAATCAGAGTTAGTATGGAGACTCGACAGAGGATTAATGTGGACCCTACACAGTGGAGTGAGTCTTCCTAATGGAAACTAAGGGTGAAGGCCTTGGATTCTCCAAGATAAATGCCTTGGGGAAACAATTATGGCAAGTCACAGATGACAAAAAAAGGTTGAACAGTGATAAACAAAGGCTTCGTGAGGAAGCTTAATTAATTACGATGTTTATTTCTTGGCTTGGCAGTGTAAACCAAGAACTCTTCGCTTTAGGTGTGAGTGTGTGAAAGATATGTGTTAATTTTAATTAAGCCCGGAAGGTTGTATAAAGAAAAAGAAAAAATGTTGAAGTATTGTACATAAAACTGAAATGATAGTAAAATAAATAGCTACACATGCATAAATTCAACCCAAAAGAAGCCTTCCTGAATAACTAATCTAAAATGCAGGCGAAATTGACTCAAAACACATAAGACAACTAAAATATCTAAGGTCTAAGGGATACAGATCTAATGACTCATATTTTCTGGAAAAGACGCAAAAAATAAAAAGAAACCGGATGGGAAGACTACTGCAAAATGGAAGGAGAAAGGTTAAAACACTAGGGAAACAAGGGTACCCTAAGGGAAAGACCAAAAAAAATTCAATAGAGGGTTTTGGATGGAATAATAACCTATCAAAAAGGATCTGAAGGAAGGATAGATCAAACCATGAAAATTTGGTTGAAAACGCTGCAAATCTCAGACTACCTACTCAGCCTAACCCCTCCTAGAAAGATGAAAGTGTAGTGAAACCCTACGGGCCTTGGTTCTACTTCAACGAGACAAAATGAGCATATCTAGGCCTAAGATGGACTGAGATAGAGGTTATACAACTGAAAATATTGGTCTCGTCAAACCCTAGCAGACACATAAATTCAGAAAAAAGTTCAGGCTCGCAGGTACTGACCTGTGGGTTGTGGAAATCACATTTTTTGGGCAGACATGTGAGAATTTTGGCAGAAATTTTAGATTTTGGCTCAAAAATTGTGAGTTCATGTTATTGAATCTTCGGGCAGTAGGTTGCATAAAAATTTCCGTCTCTAGCACAACGAATACTTGTTACCTGCAGAAAACACCCGAAAACAACCAAAAGTTAGAATTTTGACTTTAGGGCATAAAAGTTAAAAAACAACACCAAGAGACTAAAAACAACTGAAGAAAATCCCTAGTTACTGAGGTTTTTGGTCATGCAGGAATATGAGTTACAACAGTGGAGTCGGCATTTGTTGATGACAATGTGTAATTAAAAACCGAGTGGATTCACCATTTGTTAGCATAAATTCTTAATGCAAGTATACGAAAAGAGCTCACTTTAGTTGTGTGTGACATACAACCCTAAGAACAAATATGGTTGCTTAACTTCTTTAGATATGTAATTGATTATTAAAACAAATGTTGCGAAAAACAAAATCTATGCAGTAAAAGCAGTTAAACAGTAAAAAGAAATAAGAATTGATCCATGCACACAACATACAAGACAAGATTTAAAGAATTTTATTATAACACCTAGGAAGGGAACAAATAATAGTGCTACCAGTCCCCTTCAATGGGATGGGTTATTGGTTGTCCTAAATGCTTCATATCCTTACTTTTCTCTCTCTCAATGTTGCATAAAACCCAAAATTTATTGAACTCTATGGGAGATTAAGAAGAAATAGAAAATATTAGCAGCAATGAGAATGATCAAAGCGCGATAATGAAAGCGATCAAAGTGAGTAATGAATGGAAAACCCTCCTATTTATAATAAAATATCGAGTTATTCTCGATAATGGAAAATAATAAAATATTATTAACCAAGATCTAGATCTACCTGCTTGGAATATTTTATTATATTTTGTTGGAGGTATTTAAATTGGTTAAATACCTTTATTTAGAAATAATAAACAAATAAATGATTTATTTATTATTTCAAGAATGTAGTTAAGGAATAATTAACAAATAATGATTTGTTTAATTCTTTCTAGGCGATTTAGTCAAATTTAACAGTGAATAATAACTAAGTATTGATTTAATTAATTATTCCTAGAGAAAAACAAGATAAATAATGATTTATCTAATTATTCCTCATAATTGGGTTAAATATGACGAGGAATATTATTTAAATAGTGGTTTAATTAATTATTCCTAAAGGAAAATCAAATCAAATAAGGATTTATTTAATTATTCCTCAAGGGGTTTTTTTTTTTAACTAGAAATAACTTAATAAAATATGGTTTATTAAATTATTTCTTATAGTGAAAGCAATTTTACTATGGTAAAATTGGTCTTACATGGTGTACCTCGATCCATCTAATTGTAAATGGTTAGATGACCAAATTTTGGTGATAACACATACCTTAAAACACAATCAATTGTGTCTTAGAGATATTTGAACATCATTTTGACCACATTTACATGGCTTTCTTTAGGATTTGATTGAAATAGGGAAACTAGCCATACCGCTTTCATTATATCAAGTCTTAAAGTAGTTAAAATGACATACTTCCAATCATAGACCTATAATTTATTTGATTTACATTGGGAGACTCATCTTTTTAACTCAAATTGCAACCACTCGCCATAGATGTGCTAATATTCTTACAATCTTCCATTCCAAACTTCTTCATAGTTTGTTTTAAATATTTGGACGAGGAAATAATAATTAAAAAAATAAAAATAAAAAAATAAAAAAATAAAAAATTTCTCACTATGTGACTTGCAGTCCATGGAAGAATGACAACTCTCCCAACATGGAAATTTAAAATTCCTTATGTATTTCGTTATCAAATTTTGACCCGTATGCTCCAAATCACTCCAAAAAATGATATCATATACATGAAAAATAATGATTAGTAAATTATCATTTTCAAATTTAATATACAGGTTGGTCTCTACTATCCCTTCTTTAAAACCTTGCATACCAATCTCTTAGAGATTTTTTTACCCCATACAACGCTTTTCTCAATTTGAACAAATGATCTCCATCTTCTAAGAATTGAAATCCTTTGGGCTATTCGATGTACACTTCCTCCCCCAACACGCCATTGAGAAAGGTTGTCTTGACATCCATCTATTAGAATTTTAAATTCTAATGAATAAAAAATGCCAAGAACATTCTAATAACTTCTAGTATAGCTACAGGGGAAAATTTTTATTCAAAATAAATAATTTCTCTCTTAGCATAACCTTTTCAGAACAACCTAGATTTGTTTCTTACCACCTATCCTTTTTCATTTAGATTTTTCTTGAACACCAACTTCATACCAATTATGTTTTTATCTTTTGGTCCACGAACTGGTTCCTAAGTGTTTCTTTTCTTTATATGATCTAGCTCTTCATCCATTGCCTCAACCCATAATTTATCTTCACTTGCTTGACTAAATTTTTTGGGTTATATTTCAAAAAATAGTGAAAACATTTCATGTTTAGGATTGTTTGTGAATATTCTTCTTCTCTGAACTCATTTTTCTTTTTCTCTAATTATTTGACTCTCAGGGTGTTGCTTTTGTATATTCTTGGTTGGGTTTTTTCCTTTAAGGGGTAATTTCATTATCTTCTTCTATGTCTTTTGGTTTTGCATATTTAATAACATAATCACGATCATCTAATTTTTCTTTTTCCTAGTATTCTTCTAGATTTGGAAATCCTTCAAATGCCTTCACATTAATGCATTCCACAATTTTCATGGTTCTCTTGTTGTAGCATTTGTAGCCCTTTATTTAAACAAATATCCAATGAAAATACTCTCATATTCTTGAGATTCAAACTTTTCTAGTTTCTTATCATTCCTTTTTATACAGAATTTGTTGCCAAAGATTTTGATATGTTTTATTCAGGTTGGCATTCAATTCCATAACTTGTAAGGGGTTTTGTCACTATTAGGTATGAGCTGAGTTACATTGTTAAAATAAAAAATAGCTTCAGATGATTCTCTCGAAAAGGTGTTTTCAACCTTTCCTTCATGCATCATTTCTATAGCCATTTCTTGAATGGATCTATCATTTCTTTCCACTACCCCATTCTACTAAGGGGTTTTGGAAACTGAATATTGCCTTTTGATCCCATTTTCTTCACAGAACTCCTTAAACTATTTTGAAGTATACTCTCCATCTTTTTCCGACCTCAAGTATTTTGTTTTCAAATCTTTCTCATTTTCTACGTGAGCCTTGAACACCTTGAATTTACTAGGAGCTTCTGATTTTTCTTTGAGAAACATAATCGAGGTTTCCCTAGTAAAATCATCAATGAAAAAAATGAAGCATTTATCTCCTCTTGGGATTTATGTCCTTGTAGGACCACATATATTAGTATAAACCATCTAGGGTTCTAGATGATGATTTCTCTTTTATCTCAAAGTGCAACCTTGTATGCATGCAAAATTGACAAGATTTACATATGGAGTTGTCTAGTTTTGAAAATTTTGGCACACCTCTCACAGCCTTTGTCTTGTTGATCTTTACTAAATTATAAAAAATTACATGACCTATCCTTTCATGCCATAACTAGATTTTATTTGTCTTTCTTAAGAAAAACTTTTCTCTGGAGTCATAGAAAACATACATGTTCATAGGGGTCTTGATTTCTTTCCCTACTAACTTACCATTCTTTGTTCTTCTTATTTCATAGTATTTTGATCAAAATGTCACATAGTAGACATTATCACACATTTGGATCACACTTAACATGATGTTATTAAGACCATTAACATATAGAAAATTATGGATTGGTCTTCTCTTTTAAGCTAACTATTCCTTTTCCTTTTATTTGGGTTGGATTATTATTTCCAAATATAACATTGATTTTCCTATCTTTCCTTAGAAGTATTAATTTAGTTTTTGTTAGGAATCGAGAAAACACTGAGAGGGGGGTTGATTTATTATTATGATAATTAAAAATATTTTGTTGAAACTAAATAATACTTTAAAAAATAAGCGCAAGCAAACCAATTCATAAATCAAGACACAAATATGTCACATGGTAACCCGATTGGGAAAACCACCAAAATTTTGTATTATGATACAATATTTAAGCTAAAATTTGTATTACATCAATCTCGTAGGCTCCAACCTACTTGGAGGTTCCAACTCTTAATATGATGCAAGCTCCAAGTTGCTATTTTCTCAGGATCAGACCTAAGGAAGCTCCGAATCCCCAATTCATCACCTGCTAATGAAAGGAAGCTTTAACTCCCTAAAGTGCAATCTGCAACTTGCTTGACCTTCTTGAATCCTCTTTTATACAATTTTCAAACTCAAATCATGAAGACCTCATTTTCAAAAAAATAAGTCAATATTTTCTCATTCAATCATTATAAAACACCTTCAATGCTAATACAATATGATTCTCTGATCTCTGATTCAATTTTTATCTTGCTAATACTGTTAGGTCAATTTTTATCTTGCTAATTTTAATCTTATAAATGATGTGAGATGATATTTTTAGAATTATAGCTTTAGTTAACTTAAACTCTTAGTTTTTATTTAATTGATGGTTTGATATAGTTTTCTTCTTGTTTTCCACTTCTGTTAACTCATCTTGATGTGTATAATTTTTTTTTAATATTTTTTCTACTATTCTTTGATGAAAAACTAATTTTAACTATGGATTTTGGAAATTCTAGAAAGTTACAGGTTTTATCGTAGGTTCTCCACTTTTAGAAAACTCCCAAATTATGCACAAACCACCAAATTGTCCGCAAAATTTTGGAACACCTGTTAAGTTGCAGTTAAATCCACTGCTAACCTTAGTGAGCTTCAAATATGAAGGATTGTACCAAAAACTCTGTTGAATGCTACTTCTAACCATAAAATTTCAATAACTCCCAACCTTTTACTCTTTGTCTGTAGAACATGCAGTGACCTTGACCAACTTATTTAGGGGATAAACACTTATAATTCATAGGTTTGATAATGTTTCTATGTTTCATTTGTGATTCTGTTTGAATGACTAAAGCATTGAACACATTTTCTTAAAAAAATTAACATAGAAAAATCACACAAAAGCGTTCACTTGGCGCAATCCATGAGGTACTGTGACATCATCAAGTTGATATCATGCTTGCATCATGCTAACATCATCATTCCACATGGAATTCCTGGGAGGTTCCACATTTCCCTAGATTTGGTCCACTTGGCCACCTAAAAATTCAAATTTTCCATGCCACATGTAACTTGCAATGTCATGTACTATTTTTTATCTTATCATTAGGCCACCTCACTTGCAACCTGGTATCATGTCATTTCCCAGTCATACTTGAATACCTCATCGGGTGTTAGAAGAGTGATAATCCTTTTGCAAGTTTGGTACCTGATCTGCATCCTAGCCATTGGATGCGATTAATGTGCACCATCGATAATATTTTGCATAGACACCTGATTAACCTTCACATGGTTTCTACCCAACGTCTGTTGATTTTTTTGGGCCTCTACTCAATATACAACTCTCGTTAATTTCTCTGATAACTCATGTGCAACTCTGTCAAGCATGTAAACTTGCAGAACCAAGAACCAGTCGAATCCTGTGTTGTTTGACCTGAAGCATATTAAAATTTTAATGGACATAGCTCCTTTATCCCTTGGATTTTTTCAAGATTATGTATAATGTTGGAATGTTATTTTAAATGCATATCCAACTATACACTTTGTGAGGGAATCTGAGCCAAACTTCTATACCAAACGTTTCTCCAAAGATAGGCTCCATTATGGACCTAGAAACACCTTGAACATGTAAGACCACATACTTTGATATTAATGACAACATATTTCTAACATTCTCCCCCTTTTGCATTGATGGAAACACAAAACAAATTGCAACCAATCATTAAAAAAAAAAACGTGATGGCACACAAAGTAAACTTGGCAACATAAGTATGGAAACATTTTTTGACTTATTTTTGTTTCAATGAGCATGGAAACTCCTTGTGACTAAATTTTGGTTGAAACTTCTCCCCTAGGTTCATTCCCCCCCTGTGGTCCTAAGAAGCACTACCTTTTTCCTCAATCTCCTTCAGTATTTCCATTTCTATTTACTGCTTATTTTGTTGATTTCTCCCCTTTCTAAATAATTATGAATTTTTTGTACTTATTCACCCCCCCCCCCCCCTTGACATAAATGTAAAATAATTAAATGCTCTCCCTAAAACAAATCACCCCTTGTGATTAATGTGTTCCTATGGACCTGACAACTCCTTCTTATGTTGATCATTGTAATAATTGCTAAAACTTTCTTCCAACCCCGTTGAGAAGATATAGTTGAAATATGAGAGTTAAATTACTCTAAATATCTTCCTTGGATACTCAAATGGCTATCGTGCTAGGGGCTTGGGGAAGATATCATCAATATACTCCTTTCTGGGCCATATTCTAATTTGACAACCTGATTTGCAACTTGCTCTTTAAAGAAATGGTATTTTGTAGGAATATGTTTAGTCTTTGAGTGTAGAACAAGATTTTTAGATAAGTTGATGGCACTTTCATTATCAAAAATTATGGGAATAGGTTCTGCACATTTTTCCTTCATGTCCTGCAAATTTTTCTTCATCCACAAAACCTTAGTGCAACAAGAGGTTGCAACAATGTACTCTAACTATACAATAGAAAGATCTATTGATGTTTTCTTCTTGCTTAAGCATGCCACAAGCCACTCTTCCAGAAGTAAAGAAACTCCACCAGTGCTCTTCCTATCATCTATATTTCCTACCCAGTTTGCATCTATGTAAGGTATCGATAATTTGTTTAACCTTTGGGATAGCATAATCCATAGTCCATTTTCGCTCTTAAATATGTGAGAATCCTTTTTGCTACAAGGAGATGAATTTCTTTGGGGAATAATTGAAATCTTCCAAAAACATTGATAACTTACATTATATCTAGTTGTGAGGTTTTTAAATATAAAAGGCTACCAATAAATGACTCGTACAAGGTCTGATCCACCTTAGCTGACTCATCTCTTTTTCTGAGTTTCTTTGCTATGACCATAGGAGTGCTAACAAGTGAAAATTATTTCATACCAAACTTCTTTAAGATACTTTCCTTAAGCGATAAGCATTCCTTTTGTTGATTGTTCAGTCTATAAACCAAAGAAGTAAGATAGTTCTACAAGCATAAACATCTCAAACTCATAATTCATATTAGTTGCAAACTTTTGACTGAGTTCATCTACATCATTACAAAAAATGATATCATCAACATAAAAAACAAAAAAATAATAGTTCATCATTATCAATTTTTATATATAAGTTGTTGTTTGTTGTGCCACTTTTAAATCCACAATGAAGCATATATTTGTCGAGCCTTTATTACGAAGGCCTAGGTGCTTGTTTAAGGCCATATCATTCATTTTTTCAACCTGCAAACATAATCATAATTATTTTTAGAGTAAAAACCTTCAAGATGATTAGGATATAACTCTTCCTATAGTTCATCATTCAAGAATGTCGATTTAACATCCATATGACATATTTTTATCCTTTTAAAAGTAGAAAAATCCAAAAAAATAATTATGGGCTCTAGTTTTTCAACAGGAGAAAATTTTTCATCAAATTTCAATCCTTCAACTTGATCATAGTCATTATACACTAATCTAGCCTTATTTATCACCACATGTCCATCATCATTCAATTTATTCATGAAGACCCATTTTTTCTTTATAACATTCTTGTCTGTTGGTCTTGGAACTAATTCCTAAGTATGATTATTCTTAATCTAATCTAACTCTTCATTCATGTCTTTTACCCAATTTCATCCTGGCCCACCTTTAGAAAAATCCTTTAGCTCATTCATTGATAGAGGAGCAACATGGGTTTCACCAAGGGGATTCACAACTCTTCTTCTTGTTTGTACACCTACATCTAAATTTCCAAAAATATGAGTAACAGGGTGATGTTTTTGCACATAAATTGGAGGGTATTTTTCTTTGGGACCTTGGGCACCTTTGTTGGTATCTTCTTCAACCTTTTCATCATCAAATTCATGTTTGATTTGAATAGTTGAGTTGTTAACTATTGGCTATGAATTTTTAAGAGGAGAACAATCGTCCACATCAACATCAATATAATCAGTCATTCTTCTGGAGTTTTTATTGTAGCACCTATAACCTTTGTTGGTTTGAGAATACTTAAGAAATATTCCCTCATCTACTCTAGCGTCAAACTTGCCAATTTTCTCATCATTTTTGTTGATATAATAATTGCTTCCAAAGATCTTGAAGTGTTTTACTATTGTTGGTCTCCCATTCCACAATTCATATGGGGTATTTCCATTGTTTTGTATGAAGTGTGCCACTAATCAATTTACACTTCCTCCTGTAACTCACTATTGAGAAAGGTTGACTTGACATCCATCTATTATACTTTAAAATTATTATGACTAGAAAATGTTGGCATTATGATGTATGTGTTGTCCTTGATGGAAACCTACCTAATAAGTTGCATATTGATGGAATGTGCTTGATGCAGGATGTATCTACAGGCTAGTGCAGATGGGATAGATGATGTATCTACATTCAAAATCAGTCAGTGACAGAGGAATGATGAAGGTAAAGCTTCAGGAAGTATACGAAGGTTATGTGAAGAAAAGTCGTGTACATGCATTGGTATGATGAAGAGAAGTAATGTATATGTAGGTTCTGTGAAGAAAAACTATGTATATACACAAGTATGATGAAGCAAAGTAGTGTATACACAGGTTCAGTGACCCAAATTCATGTAAACACTCGGGCATGAAGAAGAAAAGGCATGTACAAATTGCACACTATGGTTTAATAAATATCAAGGGTACCTACCATGGTATTAGCCCATAGTAATGATCATGTCAACATATAGTTGATCCCATCAAAGAATACCATCGGCATTAGTGTGGTTTTGACACATGTTATTGGATAAACTCTAAGCTATATAAGGATATGAAGATCCAAGTGTTTGGGTGTGCATGTGTGAGGGTGATTGTTGAATACTTCGATATGAAGTATGATAGAATGGTATCGAATATTGATGAGTGGTTGATCTAAAATAAATATGCACCCAATAATATAATGATGGATCAGGATCATTAGACCTGAAATGGCTATGCATTGTATGATATGCTTATGGGTTGATTAGATCTGTGGTATGACGCATGTTTATTACTATGTATGTCGTGATCTGGGTATGTTTAAATTTTTGTAGTGCATTGCAGCTCTGAGTTGGTAATTGGATATCTATACACAGGTTTGTCTCTGGTAAGGTGCGTACATGCACAGAAACTCTTTTGAGTAATAGCATATCGATTCTGCAGTATGGAAAAATATATACACGGTTTTTATTCCTAAAAAAGTGTGTCTTCACACAAAAATACTTTATGATAAGTATGTATGAAAGCTAGGGTTTCTGCTAAAGAATGTGTTTGATCAGTCTAGTCAGTATTGCTATGTTTATGTTGTCTATCAATGAAGTCTTCATGTTGGTCTGGTTTTGATAGTGATGTCTTGATTATTGATGATGCTAATAACTGTATGTGATTGAAGATCAGTAATTGGTTGTTTGATTAAGTGATTCAAAGATTGGGTGAATGATTTGGTACAGTCATCAGTTTCAGTTTTGATATATGGTATTCGGATTAAATGATGGTAGTGGGTCCAGTTTGAAAATTTGATGAAAAGTGGCCTACAAGTTGCAATGTGTTGAAGAAGGTGGATCCACTGTGAAAATTTATGAAACATGGTCCACGATGGTGCTGAGGGTTGCAACCTTCAGTGAGGAAGTCAAAACTTCCTACTAGTAGTAGTTGGTGATCATATCAGGGGGTCAAAGCTCCCTTTCAGTGGGTGATGGTAAACGATATCAGGGGATTGGATCTCCCTTCTAGTAGCAGTTGGGGAACGAGTGAAGGTTGTACCCTTATGAAGGTGGGTTCCTGCGTGTTGGTATGAGTATTTTCCAGTACAATATTGTAAGAATTATTCGTAATAACACAATTGAAGACAAAGATGACAACATCGATGGTTTTCTCCAATATTGGTTTTCCACCTTAAATACTGGTGTTAATGTGTGTTTCTTATGTGTGATTCTTTATTTTGTTCTTACTACACATGTTTACTGCTTATCAAATGTGTGATGAATCACTGATGCATTGTTTTAATTTAAACATATGAGGAATTATGATGCAGGAGAACCCTGCAAAACCCAGAATCTCTCCAATACTATGCATATGAAAATGAAACCAAAATAATTACCCAAATAAAACTTAAATGTCTGGGAAATTTCACAAAAACTATCATTCGTGGAAGCTTCTCAAACATATGGTTCAAAACCATATATCCAACCATCTACTTTTCATTTACAATCTCATGGTTTATGAAAACCATACTTCAAATCAATTCTTGCAATCAACCCCAAACTTCAATACAATCCCAATTTAAAAACTTCATAAAACCCTCCAATATTTATGAACGCCTTTCCAAAAGTCTTATAAAATACTTTCGTTAACCAAGCAATTGTTGTATTTCTAAACTTAAATTTAGATTTTCCCAAATGCCAAAGATTTAACAAATCAACTTTGGTTCCATTACTTATGTGCGCCCTTGCTTTTTTTAAACAAACTTGACATTGTTTTAATCAAACCAACCCTTCACGACAAACATCACCATTCAAAATAACATTTGGCCCACACAAAATTACATGTCCTCGATCCTTCATTTTATTCGAACCCAAGGTACCAAATATATATATGCGCCTTTTACCATTCAGTTTACCAAGCTAGATCAACGCATCACGCATGCATTTTGGCTATGGTAATTTACATAAACACTCAGATTTTGATTAAAGTCAAATGTCAACACAACAGCATTCGACCACAACTCACTATTAATTCGGCCCACATTATAATAAACCATATCATAATGTATTGGCCTACCTTCTGCCATTGATATATCAGCGTTCATATTTTACCTTGTCCGTTGATACTTTGGATTAAACAGTTGTTGTGTTGAAGTTTTATACTGCTGCTTGCTACGCCATCGTGGTTCCATACAGCTCTATTTCCCTCTTCAAAACTTCACTACGCACCCCTCCATGAATGCTTACGCAAATCCAATTGCGCCTTCACCTTATTCAAGTTTGATCGCCCTTCCATTGCATTTGCAATTCAACCGAGATTTAACGTTGTAGCTCCACCTCATTCAACGCTCTTACTATGCGTTTGATTCCTAAGTTCATCTAGGCGTTTGCAATACTGGTCCCTCCGGTCTTGAGTTAATTTCTACTTCAACCTTCATTACACAGTCAGTTTGTGATGCTCTCCACGCACCAAAATTGGCTCTCACGCTGTTCATTTAAACTCCTTCACTGCTATTGGGACACAACAATTAAAATCGGTTCCAATTGAATTCCAAATAAATAAACAGAGTTTAAAAACAAAAGTCTGTGCCTTCTTTACCTTCGATCATCACTATATCATATGGGTTCAACCATCGTTACCGTGTACCTAGTACCAAATGTGAACTGAAATTCGATTTCAATAATCATATGTGGAATTGATCTTACAAATTCTTGGACTGATATCACTCCAGGTAAATAGAGCCAACATATATCATTGATTTGACTTTTCAATGCCGATTTCAATCACTTTCAACATACTCTAGCTTCAGAAATCTGAGCCAGCGTCTGACTGGTATCTTGCGTCCCAAACTCAATGCCTCCGATTCATAATTAGCCTTTCGAATTGCCAATTAAACTCACGGCAATTGTTATACGGCATTTTATTTCAAATGGTGCGCTTCCTCTACATATGCAACCCTTCAAACCATAAATTCGACATTAGATAACATCGATTCCTCTCCCATATGTAGAGTTTCTTCTATTGCAAAGTTTATCCTATGAATAAGTTCAAAATTCAAATGTCTTCCTACCAAGCTCGACCAAGGATATATATATAATTCATACAAAAATTCCAAACAAATTCCTCATCAATATAATCAATTGTATTCAATTACAAAACCCTCTTGATTCATGGCCAGATTTCAAAAACAATGGCCCTTTTACAAAAGCCCATAGGCTTGCAAACTTTTGTTGTCCAAACCACACCTATAATCCCTCTATTTTTCCTGATCTACAAATTGAATTGAACCAATTTAGGTTCCAATCCCTTTAATCACTCAACAAAGTCCTCAAATATCTCAACACCCCTACAATCTAGATTTTATCCCTAAAATCTTGAAACTAAATGTAACTTAGGCTCATAATTAATTCTAAAATATCTCAAGTCTAATTTCTCTCATGTTTTCCAATTATTTGGAAACATTTACAAATCCTCACATATAATTAATTAAAAACATCATTGAATCACTCAAAAATCTCATTAATATTTACATAGAATTAATATTCTCTCAAAAACATGAGACCCCTAGGTTTAATAAAAATACAAAGTATTTTTCCGAGCTAATGCTCCTACATCAAATTAACTGAAATATAAGTTCATTGAATATATGTTAGTTGTCTTCATAACAATTGCGTACATATGTAGTTTTACTTAAGTAAAGTCGTGTACATAAATCAGAGTAAGAAAATAAAAAAAGTTAAGTGAGTTTTAAAATACTAATTCACCCCTTTCCCCTCTTAGCATTTTTCCCAACGATTGGTATCAAAGTAGGTCCTTCAAAAGAATATTGATCACTTGAAGGAGATCCATCAAGAAGATGGGAAAGTAGCAAAAGAAGAAGGCCACTCAAAGGAAAAATATGTTGGGTATGTGTTATATTATTTCCATGATTAGTTGCACGTGCAGGGGGGCGGAAGCCCCCCCTGTTTGTTGCGCCTAGAGCAACGGGGTGGCAGCATCCCCCCTATCCAAGGATTCACAGCGGGTGGGTAGCCCCCTGCGCGGGGTCCGAGGCAGCGCCTCGGGAATTATTTTTTTCCTTATTTTTCGATGGGCAGACTCGGCTATGGTTTTTTGCATGGGTTTGCACGTGGTTTTGGGGCATGATGGTATTCGACCCGTGGTATTTTGTATATCCTGTTAAGGGAACTACGATTATGTTCTAATCTGGGGTTAATGGATTGGGGTTTATGAATGCTTCGACATGTATATATATTTGTTGTAACAATAAAAGTAATATAATGAAAAATCAAGCTGGTCGTCCCGAATTGGGATCTAGGGGAAAATATTTGTGTATATGTGTTTTATTGTTTATGCTCTCGCTATTGTTTATTTTCAATCTTTAAGAATTTTTTTGCAGATAATTTATGTACATAGTTAAATGTACATTTGGTATTAGAGGTGTTTCGGCTTCAAGGGGGTGCCTTTGCTACCGAGGGGTTTTCTAGGGCTTGTGGTAGACCCTGTTCAGTGGGAGATCCGCGAGATCAATTCTAGTGGTGAAATAAAATGGTGAGCAATGGAAATATAGAGATAAAAAAATTTAATGGTCAGAGTTTGGACTTGTGGAAGCTCAATATGGAGGATTTGTTGGTGGATAAAGATCAGTGGATCGCGGTATATACAGGTACTAAAAAAATGACAATGTCAAATGAAGAATAGGTGAAGTTGGATCGGAAGGCAAAGAGCACAATACAGTTGTGTATCTTAGATTCGGTATTGTTGAATGTATCCGGGGAAGATACGGTGAAGAATTTATGGGTAAATTTAGGGACTTTGCACCAATCTAATTCTCTAGTGAATAAATTATTCATGCGGAAAAATCTGTATAACCTGAGCATAAAGGATGGATACTCGGCGACAGAGCATATGAACGCCTTCAATACCGTGGTAAGTCAGTTGTGATATGTTGATATTAAAATCTCAGATGAAGATAAGTGCATCAGTTTGTTGTGTTCTCTACCAGATTTGTGGGACAGTCTGGTTATTGCAATAGGTAGCAATAAAACTGCCTTGAATTTTGATGAAATTGTCTCAGCCTTGTTGTCAGAGGAAATGAGAATAAGAAATTTGGAGGGCCAGAATAGATATGCCCTATCTTTACGAGGAATATCCCAGAATAGAAACAAAAATACGTGTTCAAGTTGGAGATTTAAATCTAGAGGGAGATCTAAATCTCCAGGAAAACCTGTAAAGGTGTGCTAGAAATTCTTAAAGGAAGGGCACTACAAAAAGGACTACAGATCTAAACTATGCAATGCTCATAGGAAATACTATGGTTGTGTTACTGCATGCGGAAAGTCTACTAATGATACAACTGATAGTTAACATCCCTTTAACTTTTGTCTCAACTGGGTCTCCACTGGAACTGACATGCATGCAGCTATTAATAATAAATCATCAGTTGCATGGCAGATAACTGCATGTGAATTAAATCTTATTTAATTTGCTTGATCTCTCACTAGTGCAACAAACAGTTACAACTAGTTCAGCTGACTTTAACTCAATAAATTTTGTTAACTAATTTCTCATGCATTAGACTAATGCACTAAATACAACTTGAACTCCATAACTAATAGAATCACTCAGCATGCCTCAACAACCACCCTCAACTCAAAATTCATGAGCTAACTAAGTTTATCACACTCAGTTAACTATTACAAGTGATTATGAGATAAAATTACCTTTCATTGTCCAATTTAATTAATGGAAAATTAAATTAGACACACATTTCTTGTTGACTTTTCAACACTCCCTCTCAAAAGGAAAGGGATTATCTCGCACCTTGATCCTGCCTCTATGGTATTTGAATTTTCTCCTGGCGAGCGCCTTCATTAGAATATTTGCATCCTGATATTTCATGGGAATGTACTGAAGTAAAATCTCTGAGATGGTGGTACCGAATGTCTATGTGCTTGGACCTATTATGGAATATCAGATTTACCAAGAAGTTAATGCAACTCGGATTATCACAATGTACCACCGTCGAATCCATCTGAGAGCCAAACAAACCAACCAGAATCTTCCTCATCCAGATGGCCTCACATGCAGCCTGACTTGATTCCATGTACTCTACCTTGACTGAACTGAGTGCCATAGATCACTACTTCCTGATGTACTAAGAAATTGTTGTCGATCCTATGCTGAAGATCCCTCCTGATGTGCTCTTTTTGTTTGATGGACTGCTTGCCAATTTTGCATATGTGAAGCCTTGAAGCTTCACTCCCTCTATCCGTCTGTACCATAATCCATACTCTATATTGCCCCTGATATAGCTCAAGACATGTAATTTGCAACGTCGTGTACTACTTGTTATCTTATCATTATACCACCTCACTTGCAACCTGGTATCATGTCATTTCCCTATCATAGTTGAATACCTCATCGAGTGTTAGAAGAGTGCTAATCCTTGTGCAAGTTTGGTACCTGATCTGCATCCTAGAAATTGGATGTGATTAATGTGCACCATCATATAATATTGGGCATAGACCACCTGATTAACGTTCACATGGTTGCTACCCAATGACTGCTGATTTTTTTGGGCCTCTACTCAATATACAACTCTCATTAATTTCTCTGATAACTCATGTGCAACTTTGTCAAACATGCAAACTTGCAAAACCAAGAACTAGTCGAACCCTATGTTGTTTGACCTGAAACATATTAAAATTTGAATCGACATGGCTCATTTATCCCTTGGATTTTTTCAAGATTTTGTATAATGTTGGAATGATATTTTAAAGGCCTGTCCAACTATGCACTTTGTGAGGGAATCTGAGCTAAACTTCTATACCAAAATTTTCTACAAAGGTAGGCTCCATTATGGACCTAGAAACACGTTGAACATGTAAGACCACATACTTTGATGTTAATGACAACATTTTTCTAACATTCTCCCCCTTTTGCATTGATGACATCACAAAACAAATTGCAACCAATCATTAAAAAAAAAACGTGATGGCACACAAAGTAACTTGGCAACATAAGTATGGAAACATATTTTGAATAATTTTTGTTTCAATGAGCATGGAAAATCCTTCTGACTAAATTTTGGTTGAAACTTCTCCCCTTGGTTCATTCCCCTCTATGGTCCTAAGAAGCACTACCTTTTTCCTCAATCTCCTACAGTATTTCCATTTCTATTTACTGCTTTTTGTTGTTGATTTCTCCCCCTTTATAAATAATTATGATTTTTTTGTGCTTTTTTTCTCCCCCCATTAACATCAATGTAAAATAAGTAAATTATCTCCCTACAAAAAATTACCCCTTGCGATTAATGTGTTCCTATGGACCTGAAAACTCCTTATGTTGATCATTGTAATAATTGCTAAAACTTTCTTCCATCCCCGTGGAGAAGATACAGTTGAAAGATGAGAGTGAAATTACTCTGAATATCTTCCATGGATACTTAAATGGTTCTCGTGCTAGGGGTTTGGGGAAGATATCATCAATCTACTCCTTTCTGGGGCCATATTCTAATTTGACAACCTGATTTACAACTTGCTCTCTAAAGAAATGGTATTTTGTAGGAATATGTTTAGTGTTTGAGTGTAGAAAAAAATTTTTAGATATGCTTATAGCACTTGCATTATCACAAATTATGGGAATAGGTTCTACACATTTTTCCTTCATGTCCTGCAAAATTTTCTTCATCCACAAAGTCTTAGTGCAGCAATAGGGTGCGACGATGTACTTTGACTATACAATAGAAAGATATATTGATGTCTGCTTCTTGCTTAACCATGCCACAAGTCACTCTCCCATAAGGAAATAAAATCTACAAGTTCTTTTCCTATCTTCTATATTTCCTGCCCATTTTTCATCTATGTATGTTATCGATAATTTTTTTAACCTTTGGGATACCATAATCCATAGTCCATTTTTTCTCTTAAATATATGAGAATCCTTTTTGCTACAAGGAGATGAATTTCTTTGGGGGATTCTTGAAAGCTTCCAAAAACATTGATAACTTACATTATATCTAGTTGTGAGGTTTTTAAATATAAAAGGTTGCCAATAAATGACCTGTACAAGGTCTGATCCACCTCAAGTGACTCGTCACTTTTTCTGAGCTTCTTTCCTATGACCATAGGAGTGCTGACAAGTGAAAATTATTTCATACTAAACTTATTTAAGATAATTTTCTTGAAAGATAAACATTCCTTTTATTGATTGTGCAATCTATAAACCAAAGAAGTAAGATATTTCTCCAAACATAAACATCTCAAACTCAGAATTCATACCAGTTGCAAACTTTTGACTGAGTTCATTTACATCATTACAAAAAATGATATCATCAACATAAAGAAAAAAAAAAGTATAGTTCATCATTCTCAATTTTTATATATAGGTTGTTGTTTGTTGTGCCACTTTTAAATCCACAATGAAGCATATCTTTGTGGAGTCTTGAATACCAAGGCCTAGGTTCTTATTTAAGGCCATATCATTCCTTTTTTCAACCTGCAAACATAATCATAATTTTTTTTAGACTAAAAACCTTCAAGATTATTAGGATATAATTCTTCATGTAGTTCATCATTCAAGAATGCAAATTTAACATCCATATGACATATTTTTATCCTTTTAAAAGTAGAAAAAGTCCAAAAAAAATCTTATGGCCTCTACTCTTTCAACAGGAGAAAAGTTTTCATCAAGTTGCAATTCTTCAACTTAAGCATAGCCCTTGTGCACTAATCTATCCTTATTTATCACCACATGTCCATCATCATTCAATGTATTCATGAAGACCCATTTTGTCTTTATAATGTTCTTGTCTATTGGTCTTGGAACTAATTCCTAGGTATGATTTTTCTCAATCTGATCTAAGTCTTCATTCATGTCTTATACCCAAATTTCATCCTAGCCCACCTTCAAAAAAATCCTTTAGCTCATTCATTGATAGAAGAGCTACATGGGTTTCATCAAGGGGATTCACAACTCTTCTTCTTGTTTGTACACCTACATCTAAATTTCCAAAAATATGAGTAATACGGTGATGTTTTTTAACATAACTTGGAGGGTATTTTGGTTTGGGACCTTGGGCACCTTCGTTGGTCTCTTCTTCAACCTTTTCATCATCAAATTCATGGTTGATCTGAATAGTTGAGTTGTTAACTATTGGCTATGCATTTTTAAGAGGAGAATAATCTTCCACGTCGACATCAATATAATCATCCATTCTTCTTGATTTCTTAATGTAGCACCTATAATCTTTGTTGGTTTTAGAATACCTAAGAAATATCCCCTCATCTACTCTAGCGTAAAACTTACCAATTTTCTCATGATTTTTCTTGATGTAATAATTGCTTCCAAAGATCTTAAAGTGTTTGAATATTGCTAGTCTCCCATAGCACAATTCATATGGGGTATTTCCATTGTTTTGTATGAAGTGTGCCACTAATCAATTTACACTTCCTCCTATAACTCACCATTGAGAAAGGTTGACTTGACATCTATCTATTATACTTTAAAATTATTATGACTAGAAAATGTTGGCATTATGATGTATGTGTTTTCCTTGATGGAAACCTACTTAATAAGTTGCATATTGATGGAGTATTCTTGATGTCGGATGTATCTACAGGCTAGTGCAGATGGGATAGATGATGTATCTACTTTCAAAATCAGTCAGTGGCAGAGGAATGATGAAGGTAAAGTTTGAGGAAGTATACGCAGGTTATGTGAAGAAAAGCCATGTACATGCGTTGGTATGATGAAGAGAAGTAATGTATATGAAGGTTATGATGAAGAAAAGTAATTCATATGGGGTATTTCCATTTTTTTGTATGAAGTGTGCCACTAATCAATTTAAACTTTCTCCTATAACTCACCATTGAGAAAGGTTGAATTGACATCCATCTATTATACTTCAAAATTATTATGACTAGAAAATGTTGGCATTATGATGTATTTTTTGTCATTGATGGAAACCTACTTGAGAGCTCATCAGTCTAATATGAGCCTTTGGAAGTTATAAGGGTAGAAAATAGATAGTTTTTTCTTTCAAAAGAAAAATGATGTGAAGGGTTTGCTAGTCTAAATGCACCCAAATGAAGAAAAAATTCTAGAATAGAATGATGGGTATGTAGAATCGATTTGCAGGAAGCATGTTTTTCAAATTTTGAAGGTCACAGTTACAAAGAATGGCACAGAATCAAAAATTGCAGAATGAAAAATCAGCCAAGTACAAATAAGGCACTGATCTACAAAGACCAGAGATCTAAAATCTGAGGTTCTTGACACCTCCTAAAAGAATTGCACTCCCTAGCTGGAGCCACTGTTAGTCATCTGTATTATACACTATCACTATATGACTATGGTTTTTCTATACTCTGCTGAAAATAACATTCACTGAATGTTATTTTTTATAAATCTCACTGCCTTCATTATCTTTATTTTTCCCAATTCACTATCTTTCATTTTGCCTCTTCCAAGCACCCTCATGATATTGAAATTCCATTTTCTGATCCTAAATCCCTCATTTCTCTCTTTTCCTCTACCCAAAACCCAACTCACTTTGCTTAAAATCCCTGTAAAACCCTCCCCTCATTCATTTCCCTTCTTTCCTCAAAAAAATGTAAAAAACCCCTTTTACATTCTTTAAAACTAAAATTTTATCATTCGGGCCCCATTATTTTAAATAAAACTTTGTTTTATTTAATATACCTAACCCCTTCTATATGATTAGCCCCCATATTCTAAACCTCACCCCTGCTATCATATAACCATGACCCCCTTTGTATTAAGCGCATCCACTTATATTCTTACCCCTGGCCCCGCTTTATGAAAAACCGTACATATATTTAACCACCCCACATTATGTTTAAGCACCTCTGCTTAAAACCCAAGCCCCCACACTATATTAAAAACCTTTCACTCTAGTTAAACCCTGGGCCCCACCATTTACAACTACTCGTCGCTCCATCCAATCCCGATCACCGTGAGATCTCCTCCCTCCGATCCGACGGCTACAAACCTATATCGCACCCCCACATACCCAAGGGTTAACAAACCCTCAAACTTGTGAAATAGGTGGTATTGCCGCCTATCCTCTCCTCCACGTGTCGCCCCCTCTATTGTATCACACCCCGTGATCTATACCACCTCACCACTCTCGACCATGCGAAAACCACCATGCCTCCTTCGTGCCATGTCTTAAAACCATTGACCCCTTCAAACATATAAAGGCATGTGTACTTGCGATAAGCCCCCATCCGCCCTTTATGCCCTTGCAACACTAAAAAAGACCTGATAAGCCAAAAAAAAACACAGAGTACCAAAGCCTCCATACCCGGACTATGTCCATCGTTTTTCACTTCCTCCGATTGTATCATTTCCCCGCGAAAGTCCACAATGCACGATTTTAATTGAAAACTGTTTTTAATGTGCAGGTGACCGATGCATGAATGCATAAATTATATCCCTGGTTCCAAAATTGTTTAAAACTAAGTTCTTTGGGTGACGATCCAAGAACTCGGTTCATTTAAGGATTAAGGAGCACAAGATCAAGCAGAATCATCAATGGATCATGACCATTGATGTTCATTCAAGCATTCTCGAGGTGGCAGGTTTCAATCAAAGGCCCAAGAGATAGAGATCAGAGATAAAAGAAGAACAGAAGATTAAATATGAAATCGGGATTAGAAGACATACTTAAAAGAAAAACACACAAAGATCAAGGTTAAATCAAAAGGTAGAGATGAATACAAATGATACAAGGTCAGTCAAAGGTTAATGATAATGAAAAGAATGAAGACAAAAAGTAGATCAAAAGAATTAAACACAGAAAGCAGAATTAAGGAAAAGGAAAATCCGAGTGAAATTTATAACCAAAGTTAAAGCCAAATCAAAGGCAAATTAACAGAGAATACAGATCCGAATGATAAAGCAACTCAACAATTACTTTTTCAAAACACATTTTGCCTTACAACCTCATTTCACTTCAATAAAATCAGCTAGAGTTATTAAAAAAGTCAGAGATATTTTAAGTAGCTCAAAGAGTTATTGTAAAAATTAATGAAAATCCAAAAAGTCAAAAATATCCCAAAGTTAGTTCAACAATTAAGATAAAAGATATTATTATAGTGAGTCGGTCACAGATATTTTGCCTTGGGCCTTGCATGGTCTCAAAGGTCAAAAATAATTTACTTTGTAATAACTATGGTCTTAAACCCTAGCTTAGGCCAACCTTCTCATTTTGCAGATAAATATTGCATGTAGTGTTCATTTTTAGTGTTGGTTGGTGGGTTGCTTGATCAGAGGATTGGCTGCTAGGCTGGATTTTATTAGACTCTGAGTTGCAGAGATTGTTGCATTGGAGTATTGTAACTATTTTGGACATCAGTAATACAAGCACGTTCACAGGATTCTTGAGCTATGTTAATGGTGAAGTTATCCTTCTTTGTCAATGTTTCCCTTCTGTTTTCCATATTGTCCACCATTTCTTGATAAAAGAACAAAAATTTTAGATTAAGATATGATGTCTTGGCACCTTAATTATGTCTGCTTCTTTCATCTCAATGTTTTCTTCTGCAAGGTCTGATTAGAGAATTTAGGGTCGTCCTGCTCTTTAGTTCCACCTAGCTTGTTGCCTTGAAATTTTCTCAGTAGAGTCCAGCCAAAGAAGTTTATGGTTTTCCTTGTCCTTTGGTTTTGCTTGAAAGGTTATTTTTAAGGCCTTAGTTTATTTTGAAAGGTTATTTTGAAGTTTACTTAGTAGATTCTGGTCAAAGAAGTTTATGGTTTTCCCTTTCCTTATATATATCTAGAGTGACTATAGAAATCACTAGTAAATAGTCATATCCCTCAAATCATTATGAAAAAACTCCATTGATATGATGCCTACTCTTAGACAATTCCTTGTCTCACAACCTAATTTTACTCATTTGAAGCAACAACCATTAGATTGTGAAAGTGTTATTTTGGCCAACTATAATAACGCTTGGTGTATTTTCCATGTAAATAAAATAAGACCAACGTAACGAGACATGTATTCCAAGTTGAATGTTGGGAAAAATATTATAATGAATATCACTTGTGGATTATTAATGGCTATGGAAATTGGGAAAGACACTGGCAAAGGAAAAGAGGCAATAATTGACATTCAATTATGAAAATAAAGGAAAATAGGAGAAAAGGAAGACGAAGAGACACAAATTTGCATGAAAGGGAAATTAGAGGGAAAATGAAGGAAAATAAAGAAAAATAAGACTGCAATAATAAAAAGGTATCAGAGAATCAGTTCACAACTTTTTTCAGTTTGGTTTTGTATCTCTCATTTCATTCTCTCATACTCTTGCACACTTGGAGCACTTTGGCATTCACTTGGATTAGAGAAAGAAGGAAAAGGAAAACAAGGGAGTGCAAGGAGACAATTGAATCAACAACTACAACAAAGATAATTTGCATGTAACAGGTTGCATGTGTGATTTCCTTCCTGATTTTTGGATGCATGGTATATCCATGTGATTCCTTGGTTATGTGCTATCATTGGCATGGAGATTTTCCTAGATTGACAATAGATTTAGTCTTGCCTTGACATTTCCTTTATAGTCATGGTATTGTGGGTTTCCCACTTGTTTTTATGATTGGTGCTTAGGTTCCCTATGATTTTGGGTTGAAACAAACACTCTGGAAGCCCCGGAACAACTAGGTTGAGTTACAATTTCCTGGAATCGCAGGTTGGGAAAAACACTCTGGATCATTGTGGGTTGAGTTAATAATCCATGGAGTTGTGGTTGGAACAGACGCTCTATAGCCCCGATTTAGTTGTGAGTTGAGCTACTAGTTCCTAGAGCCTTGGACAACTTGGATAGAGACTAATTTGGTTGATTTTAGTGATTTCTGGACCATATATGTGAGATCATTATGGTTGATGGTTGAGGTGATTTGGCTTATGGAATCCCTAGTTTGATTTTGTTTTGGTTTAAACCATGATATCCCACATTAATGATTGGAATATTGGAATATGGCACAGGGGTGATTGGATGAAAGAGATATTTGGTTCAGCCCAATCTATGGTTGGGTGGTACGTGGAAATCCCTGACTTGGTTGGCATTTTCACATGTTAATATGATATGTTTTCCTATTGTGACCTATGAACATTTGTAGTGATTATGTTGGTGATTTTATAGTTTATTCTCCATGGTTTCCATTCTATTTATATGATGGTATATGCTAGTTATATGATGTATTTTACCTATGACTCTTGACATGTTTTGATAAGTTATTGAATGGTTGATGAATGCATGGGCTAACACATGTTATTGCAACTAGATAGAGAGGGATTGGAGCCTTCTTAGTGATTCTCAGATGAAATTCAGATTTTTATGATCAGATATGCATTAATGACTTGTAGCTTACACGTTTACCATATGTTTGATGAAATTTCTATCATGGATTAGTCATGTCTAGGTAAATTCCTTGCATGAGTTTTGAATGGTTAGCATTGTTATCATCTCTTTTATGCTTATAAAAAGTTACAGACAAATCTGGGTAGTGGTCTGGAGGTTATCCTAGAAAAGTGGCTCAGATCTCGGAACCATTAAAACAAAATTAGAGTGTTTGGGTCATAACCGCATGGTAGCATGCCTATGCATGTAGTTGGGACTTCATAACTGCAAAGATGTTGTGTTGTGCATGCAATTGGGGATTTTTCCTTGTGAAAAGAACTCAATCTCATGGATTGATCACCTGGGTTGGTTTGCAATCTCCTAAGTGGTTTGTAGTCCCTGAGGGATGTTCTTAAGCTATCAGTGTGTCAGCCCCACTTCCATAACTAGAATTTGGAGGTCAGGATATGTCATAGTGACAATTGTCTCATGTTTACCCCGATGAGCTTGTAAATTTGGGTAAATGTGGGGTGAAGAAATTAAATTAATCCCTACAAAGTTTAATCTAACAATCTAACATTGATGTTAATTGATGTTTATGTTTACATGTAAGCATAGGACATGGAATTATTCCTCGTGACTATAATTATTTTAGAGCACTTATCTTATATTAATTCCTTTCAATCATAGAAAAAATTCTAAAAAATCCAAAACAATCTCTTAACTTATGAAGGTTTGATAGGTCCATTTTCAATATTATTAGACATTAATCAATACCATCACCATCATAATTGTATAAATATATCTTGTTATTTGTAGTTTAGGATTCATTATGACCAATTGGAGAAAATTTCATACAAATGAATATTACCTCACTCCATTTTGACATTTTGTGCAGTCTTGAACAATTATGAATATTTGTGGCCCACTTATTTATTAAGTTCGAAAGATGTCAATAAAAAATAATATGAAATAAATAGAAAAATAGGTTGAACATAATTTAACAAGTTCACGCTGACCACACCCACTAATGTGTGATTTGTATTAACGATAAGCATCATATATCTAAAATAGGGCGAGTTTCCAACAATATTGGATTTATTTTAGTTGAAGTAGAAGCAACCTCGACATTGAGCAATGCTTGTAGATGCTTTAGAAATGGTAGAAATAATCGAGTTGAGAGATGATAATTCACATTTACATGATGAGGTGGGATGCTTAGTGAAGTTAATAACATGAAAGTTGATTTTATTGGATAATTAGAAGAAACATTGAAATTTTCATTTCACTCATACAAAGACATTAAGGGAAGATAATTTTCAAATCACAAAAATCGTAGTTGGTGCAAGAGTAGATGTGGATAGGGAAATCTAAGACACTTAATCCAATAATTATTTCCACTAGTCATGAGGTATAATGATTAATCGTTTCTAGTAGAGTGAATTTGTGATATGGAGGAGTGAAATATAAAACGAAAATTGTGTAGAAATCTACTGGAGTGGACTATGAGGGAATACCTCTCTTTTCTGCAAATTTGGCAGTTGACGATGATGTGTATGCAACCATACTACATAACCATTTATGTTGGCTGAAGTGGGACGATATGGGATCTGGATAGGGTTTGTTTGTAGACAATAGAAAGAGAGATGTATGAAGGCCATGGGATATTTGGGTAAAAGTGGTGAAAATTAACTGGCCTAGGGTGGGCTCTAAGTGGAGAGTTTAGGGTTTATGGAAAGTGGAGTGAACAACAGGAAAATATATCAAATAGGTAGAGGAGGGGGTTGTAGGGAGGAATGGTTATAAGTAGTTTTAGGATTTATGGAAGGTGGGGTGAATAATAGGAAAAACATGGCACATAGGTAAATGAGTGGGTGATTCTAGGGAGGAAGTTGAGGGGATGTAGTTGTGAAAACCAAAGTGGTAAAATAGTTAAACTAATATGTAAATATCAACTAAATATGCGATAGTTGGGATTGGGAGAAGTTAGAAATATGGTTTGAAAGAATATGTGTAGTTTTGTAGGATGTTACAAGTATTATGGAGAGTTAATAGCACACTAGATCATGCGATACATGAATTAGGCATTATTGATGTAAATTCAATCTAGTGAAGGTTATGCAAGTTAAGAGTAAAACATGCCATGTTAGAAATTGATACAAGGAATACATGCCAAGAGAAAAAAAAATAGATTTGAAATTTTGTCTGTTAGGTCCCTATATCACTAGTATAGTCCCTTATTATTGTTAGTGTAACCCCCTTATTGTTATTATTGTACCCTTGTAACCCCCATTTTGTTATTATTGTGCCCTTAAATTATTATTGTTAGGTCGGCTAGGATTACATTGTGGCCCATTAGGATTACATTATGGCCCCATGGACTCCTATATATAGAAAGGAAGTTTTGTAAATTGTATCATCCAAGAATTGTTCATTTATGTAATGTATTGGAGGTTGCCCCCTCGAAGTGGCTTATTTCTAAGGCGTTCATATCTCTTTTCTTCTATTTTTGGAGCTGGTCACACAACATTTGGTATCGGAGCTTGGGATTCTAGGGTTTGTTGCTCCAAACGGTCAACTGACTGGAGATTTCGCTATAGCTTTTTTTTCTACGAAGTTTGAGCTAAAAAGTTTAGGGTGCGAAGTAAGAAAATGGGAAATGAATCGTCTAAAAATTTCAGAGCTTGGTTCACAATATTTTCGGAGATATCATCTGTGGAAGTTAGGTATTTTTTCAAGCTCCTAAACCGGTCATCATGGAATTTTCGCTACAAATTTATTTCTACGAAGGTTCAGAATCTGAAATGTGTATGGTGCGAAGCTGAAATCCTGAGGAAATTCGTCAAAAAATTTCAGAGCTTGGTTTGCAATATTTTTGGAGATATAGTCTGTGGAAGGTAGTGCTTTTTTAGGCTCCTGAATTTCATCTCAAAGAGGTGATCGTGGAAAAAGTTCAATAACTCTCTCTCTGGGTAGTGGATTTGAGTGCCGTTAAAATTGGTCGCAAGTACACGGACTGTAGTTTCTTGGCTATCAATTTCAGAGACAAAGGATGAAACAGTGACACGTGGCAAGTCCTACAAGTTTGCTCTACTGAACCAGTCCAGAATTAGGTCATTGTGGGAGATTGGACACAACTTTGTCTTGGGGAATCCAAATTAGATCAGAATTGTGGCATTTGAAAGAAGCTTCGGAGGGATACTACAGGGCTGAATTTTAGATATTGAAGATTTTCAATTATAGAGATAATTCAATTTCAATATCAAGCTCCTCAAAGCAAGTAAAAGGTGTGTATTTTTTTTTTCCGAATTGCATAAGTCTTGTTTGAAGAATCAAGTTGAATTGATTCCAAGGGCATATTGTAAAATAGGTATCAATATTGGATTCTAAAATGGCCCCTAAAAAGAATTCAACACCCATTAAGCCTTCAGAAGGCTCTGCCATGACTCATGAAGATGAAGAATTGCAACATGATCTATCAAAATTACAAGAGCAAGTGCAACAAATTTCACTCTCGCAAAGAGCAACAAAAAATGAAATGGAAGTTTTGAAAAAAGGCATGAAAGGGAAGATGGACGGTTTGAAGAAAGGCATGGAAGCAAAGATGGATGGCGTGGAAGTGAAGATGGAAGGTTTGAAGAAAGGCGTGGAAGCTAAGATGGATGGCATGGAAGTGGGCATGGAAGCTAAGATTGATGACATGGAAGCTAAGATCGATGAAAACATGAAAGACAACATGGAAAACATGAAGAATGATCTAAAAGCATACATGGAAGGCTTTATGACAAGCTTAAAACAAGAAACGATTCCTAATGGTGGAAATGTAGTAGAAGAACCTCATGATGAGAACAAAATAAATGTTAATCATGATTTCATAACCTCTAATGTTGGCGGGAAGAACCACCATATTCCAAAAATGGATATGAGGAAGTTTGATGGAAAGGATCCTGTAACATGGATACTACAGATGGAGCAATATTTTGATCTCCATAACGTGCAAAACACAAAAAAGGTACGCATTGCAACTTTACATTTAGAAAAAAATACATTTGTATGGTATCGATGGCTTTGCTCTCATAAAAAAATTGTCACTTGGTAAATTTTTACGGAGGAAATGATAGCACATTATGAGGATACAAAGAGCAACACCTTCTTTAGCCAATTGATAAATCTCAAACAAAAGGGTTTAGTGGGGCAGCACATTGAGGACTTCCAAAAATTGAATATAAGGGTAACTGATATTCTAGAGGACCAGAGGATCGATCTCTTCATAGGCACTTTAAAGGATAACATACAACATGAAGTTCGTGTTTTGGAACCAGATTCATTGGAGAAGGCATTCAGGTTGGCAAGAAAAGTTGAATGTAAAATAATGGCGGCAAGGAAGCCTACCACTCAATTCTATAAAGAAGGAAGTGTTGCTACGCCTAGATTTCCACAACCTACAAGGTTGACACCACAACAATTGGAAGAAAAAAGAGCAAAAGGGCTTTGCTACAGTTGTGATAGCAAATACACGAAAGGTCATAAGTGTGCTGAGAAGAAATTATTTTACATAGATTGTGAAGAAGAAGAAGAAAATGAACAAGAAGAGGATATACACCAGGAACCACCCCTAGAAGAGGAAGAAATGAATCCGACCATATCGTGTAATGCACTGGCAGGAATTACCACTTCTCAAACTCTCAAGATAGAAGGACATATAAAGAAGAAAAGGGTAATAGTGTTGATTGATTCAGGTAGCACCCATAATTTTATTCATTATAAGGTAGCCAAGGAATTAAATTGTTCCCTATACCCAGCACCAGAATGTCAAGTGATGGTTGCAAATGGAGGAACTATAAATTGCTCTGGAAAATGCCATAATATCAAGCTAACCATGGGGGAATATCTATTGAATAGTCCAATGCTTTCCATTCCCATGGGAGGTGTTGATGTTGTACTAGGAGTACAATGGTTACAATCTTTGGGGACGGTAGCTTTTAATTTTCAAGAACTTTTCTTGAAATTTTTTTCAGAAGGAAAGGAAGTCGAATTACGGGGTATTGAAGGGAAGACGGGAAGGATAATAAGCTCTAATGTCATGACAAAGCTTCTAAAGAAAGAACAACGAGGCGTAATTGCACAATTATGCTCACTAGAAGTTCCAACATCAAAATCATCTATTTCTGGAGATCTCCAACAAGTCTTGGACAATCATTCCAAGGTGTTTGAAACTCTCAAAGGACTCCCACCTATTCGTGATCATGATCATGCTATTCATTTGATTCCAGGAAGTGTTCCTCCAAACATCAGGCCTTATAGATATCCTTATGTCCAAAAGAGCGAAATTGAACGTATGATTGCCGAAATGTTAGAGGCGGGTATAATTCAACCTAGTCAAAGTTCTTTCTCTGCTCCTGTAGTATTGGTACACAAGAAGGATGGATCATGGCGAATGTGTCCGGATTATGGGGAGCTCAATAAGCTCACCATTAAAGATAAATTTCCCATTCCTGTGATTGATGAATTATTGGATGAATTACATGGAGCAATTTATTTTACCAAGTTGGATCTTCGTTCGAGATATCATCAAATTAGAATGAAGACTGAAGATATTCCAAAAACAAAATTTCGAACTCATGAGGGTCATTATGAATTTTTGGTCATGCCTTTTGGCCTTACCAATGCACCTTCTACATTTCGAGGGTTGATGAATTCCATTTTCAAACCCTTCCTTAGAAAATTTGTGCTAGTATTTTTTGATGATATACTAATCTACAGCAGGTCTTGGAAGGATCATGTTGAACATGTTGACAGGGTGCTCAAACTATTGCAGGAGAAACAATTATATGCAAAAAAATCCAAATTTTTCTTTGGAGTACAAGAGGTAGAATATTTGGGTCATATTGTATCTCACGAGGGTGTTAAAGTAGACCCTAACAAAATTAAAGCCATTAAGGAATGGAAAGTCCCCACAACCATAAAGAAGTTACGAGGATTTCTTGGGTTAACAGGGTATTATCGCAAGTTTGTTAAGAATTATGGGAGAATAGCAGCACCTCTAACAACATTATTGAAGAAAGATGCATTTTCATGGACTCCTGAAGCAACTAAGGCCTTTGAACGTCTTAAGGAGGCAATGTGCCTAGCACCGGTCTTAGCTACGCCAGACTTCACGAAAACCTTTATTGTGGAATTTGATGCCTCAGGAAATGGAATTGGTGATGTTTTAATGTATGAAGGAAGACCCATTGCTTTTGAAAGTCTTCCAATCAAATGAAAGTATTTACAGAAAGATATTTATGAGAAAGAAATGTTATCAATACTGCATGCACTAAAGAAATGGCGAACTTACCTAATGGGAAGACACTTGAAGATAAAAACTGATCATGATAGCCTTAAACAATTTTTGGAACATAGAGTATCTTCAGAAGAGCAGAAAAAATGGGTCACAAAGATGTTGGGTTATGATTTTGAAATAATCTACAAAAGAGGGAAGCTAAATTTTGTTGCAGATACACTCTCAAGAAAGAATGAAGAGGTGGAAGCACTTCTTTGTGCCATTTCTATTATCCAACCAGATTGGATAACCAAAGAAAGGGATGAATTGAAGAAGGACGAAGAAGTGTGGACACTCATTCAAAATTTGCGGCAAGATCCTAGTACATATGATACATTTAGATGGAAATATGATTCCTTATGGTACAAATATCGCTTATATCTTTGTAGGAATTCCCAACTAAAACAAAAGATTATTTTGTAATTGCACACTTCTCCTTTAGGAGCACACTCAAGATTTTTAAAAACTTACCACAGGGTGAAGAAAGAATTTTTTTGGGATGGCCTTAAATCTGATATTCAAAATTTTGTGGTGGAATGTTTGGGTTTCCAAAAAAAATAAAGTTGAGACAATTAAGACCCCGAGTCTTCTGCAACCTTTATCCATTCCAAGTCAACGTTGGGAGGAGATTTCAATGGATTTTATCACGGGTTTACCTAAGTCCGAAGGAAAGAGTGTCATCATGGTGGTATTTGATATACTTACCAAGTATGCACATTTTTGTGCATTATCTCATCCATTTAAAGCAAGTATAGTTGCTACTACATTTATGGACACAATTCATAAGCTACATGGAAACCCAAAGGTTGTTGTGAGCGACAGAGATCCCATTTTTACCAGAAATTTTTGGACAGAGTTATTTTCATGTTTGGGTACTCAATTAGCTCATAGCTGATCTTATCATCCTCAATCTGATGGTCAAACTGAGATAGTGAATAAATGTTTGGAAGTATATCTTCGTTGTTTTGTATCTGATAAACAAACACAATGGGTCATTAGTTTCACCTTTTCTTGAATGGTGGTATAACACTTCCTTCCACTCTTGACAAAAATGACCCCATTTATGGCCCTTTATGGATATCATCCACTGTCCATCACATCATCTTTAAGAGAAAATTCTAAGGTTCAAGCAGTGGAAGATCACATCGAGCATCAACAAGAAGTTCTCCAACTCTTAAAGGATAACCTAAATTTGGCACAAAATCGAATGAAACAACGGGCAGATCAACATCGCAACAAGAGAAGTTTTGATGAGATTGGGTATTTTTACGGCACAACACTAGCTCAAGTATCCCTCAAGCAAGCAAAGAAGGATAATAAATTATCACCAAACTACTATGGTCCTTATAAGGTGTTGCAAAAGATTGGTACTATGGCATACAAATTGGAGCTTCCTGCTTCTTCATGAGTGCATCCAATTTTCCATGTTTCATGCTTAAAGAAGGTTATAGGTGAAAATATTCCAGTTCAAAAAATATTGCCCGAACTTGATGAGGAAGGAAAAATCATATTGGAACCTGAAGCGGTCACGGAAACAAGAACTCGACAGCTACGAAATCGATCAGTTTCAGAGTATCTCATCAAGTGGAAGAACTTACCCACTGAAGATTCTACATGGGAGGATGAGAATTTTATACAAAAGCACCCAGAGCTGCTCAAGCGTTGAGGACAACACTTTTTGAAGGGGAGAGGCACATGTTGGGTCCCTATATCACTAGTATAGTCTGTTTATTATTGTTAGTGTAGCCCTTATTGACTGTATTGTACCATGTAACCCCCATTTTGTTATTATTGTGCCCTTAAATTATTATTGTTAGGTCGGCTAGGATTACATTGTGGCCCACTGGGATTACATTATGGCCCCATGGACTCCCATATATAGAAAGGAGGTTTTGTAAATTGTATCATCCAAGAATTGTGCATTTATGTAATATTGGAGGTTGCCCCCTCGAAGTGGCTTATTTATAAGGCGTTTATATCTCTTTTCTTCTATTTTTGAAGCTGGTTACACAACATTGTCCCAATAAATAGTCATCTTTTATGTTTAGAACATTTATATAGTTATAAGAGTAAAATAGAAAATAACAGTTGATCATAGTTGATAGAATCAAAATCACCCATAGTTGATAGAATCAACAACTATGCTAAGTATCTTGATAAAGACTAAGCTAACATGTTTTAATAAGCTACTAATAAGCTAACTCCCTATCAATATCCCCCATATCTATCGATCTGAATGAGATTTACGAGCCATATCAACATGTTTTTCAAATTCATTTATTTTATGTTCTTCTAGCCATTTAAAAAAAAGACCACTCTGAAATAAAATTTGAACACATTATTTTGTCTTTGAAAACACGGTCAATATAGCTTATATGGCTCAATCCAGACAAAATTTAGGATCCATATCAAAATGATTTTCAAAGTCCCATTTTCACTCTCATATCCATTCGAAAAAACTTAGGTCATTATGAAATCAACAATGATTGCGTGCTTTTTTCTATCCAAACTATTCACTCTTTTGTCTTTCCAAATGTCAAAAAGCTTTTTTTAAGTTAATTAGTTATTTAAATTAATTTTTTCATTGTGTTATTATATTGAAAATTTATTATCCCTTTTCCCCTCAAGCATTGCTTTATGAAGTCATGGTGTTGTTTTTCAAGCCATTTTTGACTAGGTAACAATGTCAAGGCATTCTACAAAGAAAAATAAACTCTATACTTTAAGTTTAAAGGTGGCTCTTATGGTAGCAAGGGTAAACCTCAAAATTATTCAATATTAACTGCCCAGTGTAAAATGCTTAGTTCTATAAGTTTCAAAATTTAGATACAATAATTGATGATTGATAGAAAAAATTAATAATTAATATTACAAATTTTAAATACAACTATTAATGAGTGATGGACAAAATATAATAAAGAAATATTAGAACCAATAACCTAAGCAATCACATTTAACTCTTAAGGGGTTTATCCATTAAGAGTCATTATCCCATGTTGCATAAACATAAAACTGATTGAACATATTGCATATTAGGAATTCAGTCTAACCATTTACCTTAGCTCATAGGAACTGTAGGCTAACCTAAAACATTTAGGAGTTATTATCCATGTTGCAGAAGCATAAAACTAATTGAATATATTGTGCATTAGGAATTCGATCCAATAGTTTACCTTAGGTCAATTGTAGGCTAACCTCAAACAGTCAAGACATGTAAACACATTCATCTCATAATGAAAATTGATAAGAACAGAGAAAAATAAATTCTACAATAACTATTGTGAATGCCTTGGTCTATTGGATATGGTAGAATATATAATGGGCTATTGGGATTTAATAAATCTCAACGTCTAGGCTACAAAAATTCATCTCCTCTCAGTATTCAACACTGCCCTTTATTCCAAGCTACGAAAATTCCTCTCCTTCCAGTGTTCAACGTTTCCCTTTATGTTGTCTTGTCTTGAATATTGATTTCCAGACACCTTTAATGTAATTAGTTTCCAATAATAGAATGTGCATACAATCACTTTCATCAGCCTAGGCATTGGTCATAGCATTCAAGTTTTCCATTCAAGTGACTTCAGCGGCATGGGCCGAGAATGCCTATGACTTCACCGACCTAGACATTGGTCATTACTCATAGCATTTAAGTTTGTTATTCAAGTCACCATTGTCACCATAGCATAGCATTCAAGATGTTCAAAATAAGCCATCTCTTTGCAAACTTGAATGCTATGGTCATGTGGGTAAGAATTATCATGTCGAGATCCTAACAAACCATACAAGATAATTCTTTAAAACGATTCCCACTTTCCCTGTTATCAAATGTTGTTTCTAGCTACTCGCACCAGAATTGAGTCCACTCCTTCCCTGAAAATAAATTTGCATGCAGCAAATGTAATAAGGGTTTGATTGTTGTTGTTGTTCAGTTCAGTGAAGAAAGAATATACTTGGCAGATTGAGCAAGATGAGTTCATTGATGAAAGTATATACTTGGCAATCTTAGCAAGATGGGTTCTTCCCAGAGAACGAATAAGAAACAAACACAATGTCTAATAGTTGCAAGGTCAACTTTTTTGGGCGTAGATTTAGAGTGGACCAACTCAACTTCTCCAATGTCGAAGAATCATTAACATTTCATCTAGTGTATTAACAATGTAAACAACAGCCTCAACCCAACTTATTTTTTGCTAGCGGTTTCAGAGAGTAAATGAATATCAGTTTGAATTTTTTCCGTGAAAAATTGTCAATTTTTCATTAAGCTAACATTCCAAGGGACAATTTTTTATGTTTTCCTAAATTTTATTATTTTTTATATTAATTTTGATTTAAAAATGTTATTTTTATAAAAATATAGTTACATATTTTTATGGAAATATTAGTTTTAAATTTAAATTATATTATAAAATTAATAAAATTTCAAAAGCTTAAGCTAAAATCAAATGAAGGGCTAATGGTCGGGCAGTTTTGAATGGCCTAGATTGGAGAAAAGCAGAGCAACAACACATATTAAATTCAGAGCCCCTCTCAAGCTTTCTGACATCAAATGGATGGGGGGAGGGTAGGGTCCGAAAAAAATTGTATTACAAAACAACTTATGGGGCACGTGGCATCATTTAAAGTTATTTTCACCCCGTAGCTGCGAAACCACTTACCCTTGCAGACCCCCTCCGAAATCTGTTAGTGGTTTTCATGGTATAAGCTCCAAGGTATTCGCATGTAATGGTGTGGTCACGATATAGGCTCCAAGGTATCTGCAGAGGGAAAATTTTAAGGATGGAAAACTACCTTGAAATTTAAAAAATTGGCGAATCTCACTAGTTGCTAATATGAAAACTATAAAATGTTGATTGATTTATTACTAAAATTATTCAAATTTATAATAATATTATATATGTTCTCTATATAATGTTGGCGATTTTTAACGTAAAATAATTTTATATTGTAAAATTTGGGCGAATCATTTTTATAAAAAAATGGAAATTGGCGAATCTTTTTTGGAAAAATCATGGAAAATTAGTCCACCTACGAATATTAGCCCCTAAAATTTTCATGAGTTCTGCAAATGCTGAATCGGTGCCGGAAGTGAAGGAGAATTTGCTCCGTTATTGTGCTGCAGAAATAACTACAATCGCATTCAAATCTGGTGGATTGGTTGTAATACAGAACAACAGCAGGTATGAAGAGGAAGGGGATGCACCTTCCCCCACGGAGGAAACACAAGCACATGTGCTCTTTGTGGTTGGGTTCCTACAAGCGGTCAACACCCTGCAAATTTGTACATGATGGCTATATGAGCAACTTGATCACAAGCCCGAAGTCCTCCCCTGTCACAGAGTCTAGGAGAATGGATCAGCACGCTTGGAATAGTGTTAATGTTGTAGAGGAATTCCCAAAATGGGGCTCTCCCGCAGCAGTTGTATCACTTAAATCACCAATAGGAAAGTTTACAATATTAAGACTGCCCTGCGCTCTGATGGAGGTGGGTCTAAGTTTTCTCCCACTCGAAAACAACAGACTCTTCGTGTGAGCTTCAAATTGTATGTACAGTCGTGTGGTTTTGTGATACCTTGATGTAAGCTGTGTAGATGTGTTTGGTAGAAACAACACTTATTCATACTGCTTCCTTCATCTTCAATTAGAATCAAGACCTATCTTCAATGAGAATGTTGATCTTAACGATGTATCTATATTAATAAAAAATAAAAATAGAGATGGACCAAGAAATGAATAACACCTGATGAGAAAGTAAAGGCCTTTGAGCTAGACTACGATGGTAAACGGGATCGATTGATTCTGATTACCCAAATTCTACAGCATCGGTAAAGTTAAAGGAGTTGGATGTCGACGAGCACATAATTCTACAAGGTATTTCATTTCCTACTGTCTCAGAAACGAAGGATCAGGTTGATAATGGTAGGAAATAGAAGGGTGGTCGATGTAAGAAATTGAAAGCAATTTATAAACATAACATGGAAATTAAGGAAGTATCTCTGGATGTGGAGGATCTCAGTATCTGGGTGGCGAGTTTGCAGAAGAGGGCGGTCATTGGCAGATGGGTTTTCCCAGATAACAACGATTTTGATACTGCTTCATGGATCAGTAAAATGTGGAAGCCGATTATTGGATATATTCCAAAATTCAGTAACCTCATTAATGGATGGTTCTATATACATTTTATGGATGAAAACGACGTCTACAAGATTATAAGCAGGACCTGGGTAAGAGGGCGGAGTTTTATGCAGATCGTGCCATGGTTCCTTGGTTTTAATCCTGTCATGGATGCTCCTCGTTGTAAGGTGGTCTGGGTAAAGCTGCCTGGTCTTCCACTCGAATTTTGGACGCTTAAGGCCCTGGGGGCTATTGGTGACACTATTGGAAAAACCATGTACATTTATCCCAGTATTGTGGGTGTGGGGGATAAGCGTATTGCCTGGCTACTTGTGGAAGTAGACTATTCAGGGGGATTGCCTGGGGATATTGACTTGGTTTGGGGTGACAGAAGACATCGGCAGCGAGTGGATTTTTGGGGTATACCATTCCGATGTCTCATCTGCCATCGTACTGGACACTTGAGAGAGAATTGTCCATTCCGCTCGCGACTGGAATGTCTGGGAGGTGCCAAGGCTTGTGTAGCTATCGAGCGATTCAACCGTGTATCTGCAGTTTCTACCAAGGATCCTCATTCAGGTAATCCCGAGTCACCATCCTTTAATGATGAAGCACTTTTTCCTGCAGCTGGTAAACACAGTTGGCATTCTAATGAGATGGGGAATACATTTATGGGAACTAGACACAATAGAGGGTCACTACATAATCTGAGGGTCCTGGAACCGGAGTCCAATTTACTGTCCTCTGACAACAACATTCCGTTGGTACCAAATGGGAGGGGGGATGAAAGACCTATTCAATCTATTACCGACTTGTCATATGATATCTCTGAGGCTGATCTTCCTATTCTACATAGCCCAGATAGTATGCCCATTCGCTCACATGGCATTCCATTGGATAAGGGTAAGTCTGTTGTAGATACAAATCACCATAATTTTCCCAATCCCATCACAGGCGAGCCTTCGAAATACCCAAAGTCCAATTCAACCGTTTCCCACTTGACCCTTGATATACATACTGAAAATGAGGACCTACTTGTCATGCCCGAATCTCCTAGGAATTCTGTGGGGTGTGATCTTGAGTCTATCTTAGCTAATCCAAATATAGATCTAGCCGCTCTTACTGTATTCGACAAACCCCCATTAACAACTGAAAAGAGACCATCCTCTGTAGATAGAAGACATAAGGCGGTAAATAAATCCACAAGGGGTAAGTTTAGGGCTATATCGCTGTTTACTGCAAATGAAGACAATCTTACTGACATTCCGATTATGACCAGTGAAGGGATAGGGGAATCCAATAGGGCACTTAGAGCACGCAACCCTGCTCTGGATTTACCATGACTTACATTCTCTCATTGAATATTAGGGGTTTGGGCAATGCCTCAAAAACTCATTGCCTGCAGGATTTACTATTTTCAGAAAATCCTGTCATTTTTCTGGGACAAGAGACTATGTGTCGTCGGGAGAAAGCTATCAAGTTTTTTTTAAATATAAAACAAGGATGGGAGGCGGCTGCAGTGAATTCGAATGGATTATCGGGGGGTCTGATTGCAATATGGGATCCTTATCGGGTAACTTTTAAATCTTTCAGCTTTTTTGGGGGCATATTACTAGAAGGTAATTTCAGAGGCAAATCTGAATCATTTTATTTAATTAATATATATGCTCCATACCGTAACCGACTTGCTTTCCGGTAGAGGATGTTGGTTTCTAATATCTTTTCACTGCCGAATTTGATATTGATGGGGGACCTCAATGCTACCCTTCAAGTGAATGAAGTATGGGGTGCATTGGCCAGAATGGACCCACTGGCTTCTTTTCTCTCAGATATGTTTATTGGATTGCATATGGTGGATATACGTCCTTTTCCTCTATTACCCACCTGGACTAATAAAAGGAAGGAAGACGCCTTTGTGGGTAAGCGATTGGACCATGCATTGGTGAAAATAAATCTTGTGGATAAGTGGGGAATGCCTCGCTTGATGGTCACAATATCAGATATCTCAGATCATATGCCTATAAAACTGGTATGGAATGAGGAGTCGACTATGAAGGGAAGACCGTTTAAATTCAACCGTGTTTGGCTTGAAGATGAAGAATACACAAACATGATTAAGACACTGTGGCAGAATACAGGGGATAATGATACCAGACAGATATGGGACTGTTTCCATCATAAGCTACAGGTTATCAAAAATAAGACTAAGGTATGGGAAACCGAAAAGAAAAGGGCCCTCAATAAAGAATTAATTGAGATTAACAATCAGATGGTGCAGTTATATGAATCCTTTACTGTTTATAATCCGGTGGAGGCATCTATGGCTATCATGGATCAGCTTAGCAGGCGAAAGAGGGAGATCCCGCGTATTCATGAGGTCTCGTGGAGACTAAAGAGCAGGATTGCTTGGTTAAAAGAGGGAGACCTCAATACGAAATTCTTTCACAAATCGGCCAGTGACAGACGTAATCGGAATGCAATCTGGAGGATTAAAAGAGAGGATAACAGTTATGCACAAACTACATCAGAGATATAGAAGGAAGCATACTCCTATTTCTCATCTTTTTACAAAAAAGACTTGTCTATATGTGCAGAGAATCAAAAATGGGTCCTGGATCACATTGATAGATATTATGAACTTGAGGACATTGGGGTGATGGATAAAATCATTGATAAAGAGGAGGTACTTGGGGTACTTAAATCTTTTCCACACGATAAGTGCCCAGGGCCGGATGGCTGGCCCGCTTAGTTCTTTATACACTTTTTTGATCTCTTGGGCAGAGAACTCATTGAATTAATGGAGGTTTTCAGACTAAGGGGACATATTCCGGCAAATCTTAATTTGACCTTCATTGCTCTTATTCCAAAAATTTCTGACCCTCAAACTTTTACTGATTTTAGGCCTATATCCTTATGTAATCTTATCTATAAGATTACCTCCAAGATCATAGCTAACCGCATAAAGGGATGTCTGTCCAAACACATCTCGATGGAGTAGTATGGCTTCCTCGAAGGTCGATCAATACATGACGCGATAGCCATTGCACAAGAGGTCCTCCACTAGATGCACTCGAGGAAAAAAGAGGCTCTGATGATGAAAGTGGATTTACATAAGGCATACGACTCGGTGGATTGGTCTTTCATTCAAGTTATTTTGCTAAAAATGGGCCTTCCTGTCTGTATTATTCGGTGGATAATGTCTTGTATGTCCACAGTTCGATATGCAGTTATTGTGAATGGATTGCTGACCAATTGTTTTGAAGCAGGCCGCTGTCTACGTCAAGGATGTGCTCTCTCACCCTTGGTTTTTATCCTGGTTATGGATGGTTTTAGCAAGATCATTCACAGAGCTGAACAAAGGGGTATCATAAAGGGATTTGGTTTTTCTCAAGCTGTATCCATGACTCATTCACTATTTGTGGATGATATATTAATATTTGGTTATCTCATTAGGAACCACTGGTTCTACATACATCTTATTTTCCTGCGCTTTGGAACAACTACTGGTTTGAATATTAACAAAAGTAAGTCTTTTCTCATTTATGCATTCGGAGAATTACAGGAGATTCAGTTCATTGCAGAATTCCTGGGTGTGGAATACAGATTGGCTTCTTCCAGCTTCAAGTATCTGGGATACACTATTAAACCATGTGGCTATAGAATCAAAGACTGGTGTTGGTTGGTGGACAATTTTAAATCCCGCATTGGCAGGTGGACGCATCGGTGACTCTCCATCGGGGGGCGCCTTATTATGGTCCAAGAGGTTTTGTCACAGATGATGGTTTTCTGGGGACATCTCCATTATTTTCCTGAGGATATCATAAAGAAGATTAATCAGATCATTTCCAAATTCCTATGGGGGGGGGGTTAAAATGGAATCAAAGTACCATCTTTGTAGCCTCAAGGTATTGTGTCGACCAAAGGACATGGATGGCTGGGGCATTCTTAACGCCCGCGTATTTAACGCTGCCCTGCTCATGAAATATTTTTGGAGGGCCATAAATGGTTCTGGCATATGGACTGCCATCGTAAAAGCCAAATATTTAGAGGGGGACATATTATTCAGAATCAGTTGTCACGAGATCACTTTCCCCCGGAGCATATCAACTATCTGGGGTAGTTTCAAAAGGGTACTGAAATATTTTGATAAAAGGATTCTTTGGCAGTTTCGCGATGGCAGTCGTATCCCAATCGGTAGCAGGAATATTCATTATCTTCAAGACTGTCAGGGGCCCTCCATCCAATTGGTACATACTCTTGCACATAAAGGTATACATTTTCTATCTCAGGTTATACTTGAATGGTCATTTGCTGCTCCAATATTTAAAAATGCTGCACACATGGGGCTGACTGGGGAGGTAGCGGCTAAATGGGAATATTATCGGAATGAGCTAAGAGGTGCTGGATTTTGCTATGCACTTGGTGGAGACCTTATGAGATGGCAGGGGCCCCTTAAGAATAATATGATCATTGTAAAGGAAATATACCGTGATATAATCTCCTGTCCATTGGGGGGGTACCTTCAGAATTTTTTCCTCTTTGGGGAAGGAAAATCCCAACGAAAATTATGATTTTTGCGTGGCTATTTTGGCGCGGGAAAGTACTCACTTGGGATAATCTGAAGAAACGTGGGCTTCTGGGTTCGGGTAGATGTGCTATTTGCTGTTGCGAAGATGAATCCATTATCCATTTATTTTTCACTTGCCCAATCATACTACGATTATGGCGTCTGTTCAGTGTATATTTAATGGATCACCACTGGAATCCGGCGGGATTCCTATCGATGGTAGATGATTGGGGCAAACTAAAATAAAATTTTAATGTGCTTCCATTCTACCTCATCTGGGAGGTTTGGTTGGTCAGAAATCATCTGATATTTGATGGTATTCCTTTCCAGCTGAACAAGGTATATATGGGCACTTACAGGTGGATTGCAGATCGACCACACTAGGAGGAGGTGGTGGTAGAATTCTCAGTTCGCATTAGACCGCATGCTATTTCCTTACCAACAATATTTTTTGATGGGGCCTCAGCCAGGGTTAACACTAGGTGTGGTGTATGGATAAAACTGTCATCCTCTGAACGTATTCATATATATCGGAATGGGGGCCTAGGATCAAATAACAAGGCTGAGATAATGGCTCTTTGGGGTGGTCTATGGTTTGCATCGGATCTCTCTATACAGAATGCTAACATTTATGGGGACTCGAAGGTGGTCATTGGATGGGTCACAAATAGTTATGCCTTTTTATCGCCACATCTTCAGGGATGGTTGGATCGAGCACAGAGATTATGGAGAAGGATGAATTGCCCGCCTATCAGTCATATACACAGAGAGAATAATACACGTGCTGACGAATTATCTAAAAAGGGACTCCTGGCTGAATTTGGGAAAATGCAGGTATCCCACTACAGGGATGGAAACTTGATACAGGAATCCACTGTTCCTATCCCGTGACATCTTTCTCTGCTATATCATCCGTGTGTGCTTTTACATTTTTGGATTTTTATGATATTTTCCCTATAGTCACTAATCCTTGTTCCCAGTCTGTAAATATCAAATTATATGGATTTAGATATGAAGTATTTTTACTACTTAATCATCTTTCCAGATTTCATAGGTATCGGCTGATGATGGAAACAAGAGATGGATTTTCCCCATTATCAGAATCGGTAAATCAAAGATTTTGGGCGTCAATTTTTGCTTACAGGAATGTCTTTCTGTTTATCATGCCTGCCTGATATATTCTACTGTTGAGAGGTTATTTGGGTCCATCATAAGATACTCCACACTATCAAGCGAGCCTGAGTAAACTTATTAAATAGATGGGATTTGGCTATTTAGCTGGATGTATCACTACTAGCAATCAAGTCTGTCCCTTGAATACTCTATACTATCAAGTGAGCCCGAAAAAATAACATGCAAGCCTGAGAATACATATAAAAGAGATGGGATTTGGATTTCAGCCGGAAGTCTCACAAATATCAAGTGAGCCTATCTCTAAAATCAAGCGAGCCGGAACACTATATATCAAACAAGCGTGAAAACTACAGCAAGCGAGCCTGTTATAAATCTCAAGCGAGCTAGATCATTTTATGACTTTTATCACATACACTGGCAGTGTCGGAACACATTTTTGATGAATGGCCGGTATATAGATATATATAATCTTTCCTCTTTTTGGCTACTGGTATTTTCTAGGAACAAGTTGACCATTTACCCAATGCTGCTATATTTTCGTTTATGTTTTCCTTACAGAAATGCTCAACATCATATGGATGGGGTTGATTAATTTCCCCCTTATTGGAGTGTGAGACGAGATCTAATATGCTTATTCACTTCGTGAATTAACAGTTTTCCGTCTGGTTTTGATATTATGTCTTTCTCATTGAAATTGTTTTCAACTGACAATGTATGTTTTATATGTACTGGTATATTTTTAATATATGCAGCGTTTTTTTTTCTTCTGAAAAAAAAAAGGGATCGATTGAACGGTTATGATCCAGCTACATATGAAGCCAAGGACGACAAAGAATTTGAGATGCTTTCAAGGGGAAATTCCAAGTGCAACTGCTGCACCGTCACATCTAGAGGAGGTTCAAAGAACTGATGAGTCCCCAAAAGGAAAAGGTGTTTTAATGCAGCAGAATGCCAAGAAGTCTTTTACTACAAAAACGTATGATGACTATGCTGCCTACTGGCAAGGCAGCGGTTTCTTTCGATTGTAGAGCTGCATAAACCATTCTTGTGAGCCAAATTGTAAGTCTTTCAAAAATTGATGAGCAGCTTGTCAAATGCAAGAGTCTCAAATTTGGGTGTGACCATTTTAAGGTACTTTAATGTTATTGAAGGGAGGATTAGTGAAGCACCAAGACCGGAGTTGAAAAATCATGGTCGCATTTCTGGTGCATATTTTGATGCTCATGTTAAGGCTCTGAATAAAACTCAATCAGGGCATGTTGATGTTTATAATGTAGGCACTGGCAAGGGTAGCAATGTAAAAGAGTTCGTTGAATCTTGCAAGCATTCAACTGGGGTTAACATTACTGTAGTCTCGTTGGAGAGAAGACCAGGTGACTATGCTGAATTATACAGCGATCCTTCTAAAATTCTATGAAAACTTAACTACTTTGAACAGTATACAAATCTTACAGAAAATTTGGCTGTTGCTTGGAGGTGGCGAAGAACTCATTCAGTTGGCTATTGAACCAGTAAATTATGTTTTCACTATGTTAATTTCACATGCCCAGAATTACTTCACATTGTATTTGCGATCCATGTAACACAATTGTCATTTAATCTCCGTCCTAGGAAGTGGAACAACAAAAAGGCAGTTAGCAAATCTTCAGGGAATAGCTTCAGCAAGTTCAGATATTTTTAGCACAAATCTTCAAAAACAATTTAACAATTCCCATATTCTATGACACAAAATCAATAGATAAGGAACCAACTCCAGATTTCAAGACAAGAAACTTGCAACAGTTTCAGATTTCCAGCAATGACATTATTTATTTTTAGTATATTGTTCAGGGGTTTATGCCTGAAAGTTTGTAACAGTTTATTAGTTTGTATTTCTATATATATGATGAATTATAATAAATAGTGTAGGCTTTTAAGGCCAAGACTGCTTCAGCTTTGTAAAACTTTTCTCCAGAAATTCTAATCAGAGTATTTCAACTTTGGCTTGGACAGAATTTGTGTTCCTTGTATGTTTTTCAAATGTTTTCATAATCTATTTCTGCACATGTTCAGAGCTACATAGAAGAGCTGGGTCAGAAATGATTGAGTTTCAGTCTCTCTGGAATCCCCTACAAATTTATAATTGTTCAAACAGATTAGTATATTAGATTGTTTATCTGAGTTAGCTCCTATTTGAACCGATCATTGTTTGCCACTTCTATCTTCTCTTGGATATGTTTTGTTTGGCTGTAGAACCTTTCTACACGCATCTAATTCTGCTTGATTTGTTAAGTAGTCAAGTTGACTACTTGATTATTAGGAATATTCTTACATTCTTCAATTATAACTCTTAAAAAGCTAAGTCACTCTGTCAGAATGGAAACACTTTGAGAACAAACTCTATGAAGGAGGGATTTATTCATGAATAGAGATTGTCATTAATCGCCAACCACTCCCAATTAAAACCATAAAATTGGCCATTGTGCTTCAAAGGTTGTTGTTCAGTGACAATGAACAACGTTAAACAGAGACTCATAACAACTAAGGGAGCCTCCTCTGGTTCGAGGGTCAGCTTGAACCTAAAGCCGGTTGAGTTGATTTCATGGCGTATTTTTTGTAGCCAAGGATTGCCTACGGGAAACAGGTACAACATAAAGTGAGAGGCATAGTGATTGTTGCAAGTGTGCATTAATTTCACTTCCACCTAACCACAACTTTTTGATTTTGAAATATTTTCAAGCATGACAGTGTGGTATGACCGTAAATGAAGAAGACAATAGAGACAGAGGGGGAAGTTAGCCACATCGACAAGCAGAAGAGTATTTGCAATCGAGATAAAATGGACACTTGGAAATTGTACCATTGATTCTTCAACTTCCATGTAAGCACTTTTGAAATTTTCTTGCAGCAATAAAGTTTTGATGATTACTTGTATCTCTAGTTAACACAATCCATAACCTTTGCACTTTGCATTAGGTAATCTCTCATAACTCTATCTCTAAGGTTGTGGTCTAATGATTGTGTATAGTGGTTTGGCCTTCACAAGTCTTAAGGTCTATTTTTTAGGAGTTCCTCATAATTCATGAAATTAAATAAATAGTAAAATAAAAAATTATTTGATAATTTTAATATAATATAAAACATAGACATATATTTTATGGTCAAACCATAATTAAAAAATTTAGAAAGACAAAATACAAAACTATATTATCAAAAAAAATTTAGAAAGACAAAATACAAAACTATATTATCAAAAAATTGTTTTTATAGTCACCAAAAAATGTAATACATAATATTTACGTATCAAATATTTAAATGATGGAAAGAAAAAAAAATGATAAATTTCAAAAATAAATTATTAATAAAAATTTTTATTGGAGTGTCCGTCAAATTTATACCCTGCACTGCGCACTTAGTGGTTACCGTATTCTAATAGTTGGTGCTCCATCCAATTACCTTCGAATAATGTTTACACTCATTTACATAAATTTACCGCTCATGGTTGTAGTTATAACATGTGGTGTTAATGACAAACCTTGCATTCATCAAAAACCATTATCCAAATATGCTCTAAATCCTCTTGGGGGTGATTGTCTTTGAAAACGACATTGCAACACTACTCCCAAGGTTCACCGCAGGTCAACGGTTTGCATATATATATAATTATATAATTGTTTGCCTCCATTATTTCAATCATATGCCTCATCTTTTTATTACCGAGCCTCACATGATTTAGTCGGTTCATCTTATTTTAACCCGATACAACAAAACACGGCGGTTTCTAACATTTAATGTAAAGCATCAAAGTCACTAGTGGTTGAAGAGATTATCTGATACATGTCATTTTATAAGGTAACTTCATGTACACCTAGAAGCTTCTGCTGAGGTACATTATGTGCATGCCCATCTATAGAGGGTTTGAGGCCTGCAATTTGAGTTCGACATAACGTTTTTTTTCTTCTTAAACGTATTTTTTGGTCAATAATTTTCTTAAAACGTATGGGTAAAAAAAAATTTAAACTCACATGTAGACTTTTAAATTAACAATTTTAAGTTTTAATGGTTGGTTGAAATTAGTTTCTAGAGGATTAGAATTAAGTTGAACAATTTCTAGTTTTAACTGTTTATCAAATGTATATATATACTTTCCATAATGAAACATTTGTTCTGTGAGTGTTCTCATCAATTGAGTGTTAATTTTCTTTCTCTCTGTTGCAATTTCTCATGGTATCAGAACTACGGGAAAAGTCTGGTTGTGAGGATCATTGCGGGGGCAATTATATGGAATGAGCCGCTTCCAAAATAATTGTCCTTATCTGAAGACGCAAGAAAAAGCTGCAAGCATAAGTATGCATATTAATATTGAGCTGCTCGTTGAAGAGAGCCGCCTCTAACTGAAGAGTTGTCAATTGTTTGAAGAAGGGTTAGAGCTGCTGCCGAAAAACCTTCGCTCCTGTTTGTTGTTGCTATTGGTTAAGAAGTTTTTCCACCGCTGCTGGAGAGAAGCTCTACCTGTGTGAAGAGTTCGAGTAGAGGCATCAGAGATAAAGGAGTCCTGCCACCACACATTCTAGCAGATATTCCATTTCGAGATACACCCCTGTTGGGTGTGCCCATTGTGTTTGCACCGACTCTGTCACTCTGCTTGAGATAAAAGAAAGGAGCCATTTTCATACTACAGTTGAATCCATGTTCTGTCTTTTACTTCGTCGAGGGGATAAAGGTGTTTTTTTTTTGTGAAGCTTTTAACGGTGCAAAGTCAGATTTCTGATTTGTTTTTATTCCAATTTTTGCTTTAAACATGGCTTCGATAAGTCACTTTGCAAGTCCAACACCATTATTTAGTTGAAAGAATTATGATTTTTCGATTCTTAAAATGCAAGCATGCTTACAATGTTTAGGTTGTTGGAAAACTGTAGAATCATGGTTCTGATGAAAATGTCATAGCTATTATGAATGTTGCTCAAAGAAAACAATTTGATGATCTTAAACAGAAAGAAGGTAGAGCAAAGTACTTCTTTTTAAATTCTTTAGATGACTCTATTTTTCCTAAAATCACTAGTGCAAAGGCTACTAAAGAAATATGGGATATACTTAAAGTTTCTTATCAAGGTAATGAAAAAATAAAGATGGTAAAATTACAAACTCTCAGAAATCAATTTGAAACACTTAAAATGACTAATCATAAACAATTGTTAGTTCATGACTAAAGTTATGGGTGTTGTTAATCAGCGTCGGATGAATTGTGAAGAACTAGACGATCAAAGAATTGTTGAAAAGGTTCTTAGAAGTTTGTCCAAAAAATTTGACATAATAGTCTCTGTTTTTGAGTCAAAAGAATTAACAAAATTGTCTGTGGAAGAATTAACAGGTTCTTTATTGGCTCATGAAGCAAGAATTAATTTATATGTCAGTACTTTAGAGCATGCTTCCAAATCTAAAGTTTCTATGGATAGAGGTAGAGGCAGAGTTTTTCGTGGCAGGAAAGGAAAAGGAACAAGACAATCTCAGTCAGATGATAGATCATAGGTAACTCAAACAAATTCATAACAGTCTCAAACTGATCATGGTCGGAGGTGGATAGATAAATAAAAAATTTGATGCCACTATTGTAAAAAATATGGCCATTATAAGTCTAAATGTCAAAAGTTACAGTTTTTTTTAAGTAAAAACAAAGCCAATGTCACAAACACTGAATGTGAAACATCTGATGCTTTATTTCTGGCATGCCAAGTGACTGTGCACGTACCTAATTAGGATATTTGGTTGTTAGACATCAGATGTAGTAATCATGTGACTGTCTATAGTGATCTGTTTTCATATCTTGATACATCTTTCAGTTCCTTTATTGGTTTGGGTGATGATTGTTAGGTCAAAGCTTCAGGAAATGGTGTTGTGCATGTCTTAACCAAACAAAATGTGGTGAAGAATATCTATGATGTTTACTATGTACTCAATTTCAAGAATAATTTGTTGAGTGTTGGTGAGTTAGATGCACATGGTTATGATGTTAGCTTTCACAACACTACTTGCACGATTTCTGATCAACATAAGTCTCTTGTTGCAAAGATTCCTATGACAAAGAAAAATTTGTATCAATTACAAATGAGAAGTGAGATCTATATGCACATAATGTTTCAACATAAAATGACAATGACTTGTGGCATTTATGATATGGTCATTTACCTATTAAAAGTATGAGTCTGTTGCAAAGACAATCTATGGTGAAAGGTTTTCCTACTTTGTCTAACCATATCTCTTTATGTACAAGTTATATAATACGTAAACATAAACAAGATAGTTTTTCATGAGCTTATTATAGAGCCAAAGAGCAACTAGAATTAGTGCATATAGATTTTTGCGGACCTATGCAAACATAATAAGTAGGTGGAAGTTTTTATTTTCTTACATTTATTGATGACTATAGCAGGAAAATTTGGGTGTATTTCATCGAATACAAATCTGAAACATTTTCCATGTTCAAGCAGTTCAAATCTGAAGCTTAAAAACATAGTGGCAAGCTTATTAAAGTTCTCAGGTTTGATAAAGGAGGTGAGTATGAATCTAAGGAATTCATTGATTTCAGTAAACAACATGGTATTAAAAAATAGACGTCAACCAGTTATACTCCACAATAGAACGAAGTCGCGGAAAGAAAGAATCAGAAAATTATGAATATGGCTCGAAGTTTGTTCAAAACATGAAATTTGTCTAATTATTTATGGGCTAAAGCAGTTACATGTTAGGTATATATTTTGAATATATCACTAACTTCTACTGTTCAAATTCTTGTACCTGAAGAAACATGGTGTGGACAAAATGTAATTGTTTCACACTTTCGAGTCTTTGGTTGTATTGCTTTTGCTCATGTTCCAGAAAAATTAAGAGAGAAGCTTGATGATAGGAACGAAAAGCATATCTTTATAGGGTATAGTGACCAATATAAAGCATAAAAATTGTCTAATCCTATTACAAATAAATTTGTCGTAAGTCGAGATTCGAAATTTATGGAAGATAAATCTTGGAATGAAATGGAGAAAAATACTTGTCCTAATCCTTAGACGAACATCAAACACTTAGAATGAGCACTCGAAGATTACAGGTTCAAGAAAAAACCAGTAGCGGTTCATCAAATTTAAGTGAGTTTGATTCTAATAATTGAAAAATGAGAAGTTTAAGTGATATTTATACACAAGATGATTTTGATCGGATGTTGTACATTTTTCATTTCTCTCATTTCAACCTACTTATTTTGAAGAAGCTATAAAGGAAGAAGAATAGGTAGATGCAATGAATAATGAAATCGATGCTATTGAAAGAAATCAAACTTGGGATTTGGTCGATCTACCCAATGACAAAAATTATATAGGTGTCAAATGGGTTTATAAAACTAAGTTAAATGGGAGAGGTGAAGTTGATAAACAAAAAACAAGGTTAGTTGCCAAAAGGTTTTTCACAACATCCTGGCATAGATTATGGTGAAACATTTGCACCTGTAGCAAGAATTGATAGTGTTCGATTTGTATTAGCTATTGCAGCATAAAACAAGTGGTCAATTTACCAAATGGATATAAATTCTACATTTTTAAATGGTGTATTGAATGAAGAAGTGTATGTTGCTTAGCCACCTGGTTTCGAAATAAAAAAATCAATAACATAAGGTGTACATGTTGAAGAAAGCATTGTATGGCTTGAAGCCAGCTCCAAGAGCTTGGTACAGCCGAATAGACCATTACTTGCTAAATAATGGTTTCAGAAGGAGCGACCATGGACCAACCTTATATATCAAGGATGATCATCAAGATAATATACTTATACTATGTCTTTATGTTGATGACATAATTTATACAGGTAACATGTAGTTAGATGAATTTAAAGCTGCAATGAAAAATGAATTTGAAATGGAAGATCTTGGATTAATGAGATACTTCTTAGGTATTGAAGTGAAACAAACACATGAGGATATCTTTATGGGTCAAAAAAAAGTATGATACTGATGTTTTGAAAAAGTTTAAGATGGACTGGTGTAAACCAGTACATACTCCTATTGAGGTTGGTACAAAGTTAAGTAAAAATGATGTGGGTATTGCTATTGATTCAACTTTGTATTAACAACTTGCTCGTAGTATTATGTATCTAACTGCTACTAGACGTGATATAGCATTTGCACCTAGTTATATTTCCAGGTTTATGGAATCTCCTAAATACTGTGACTGGAAAGTTGCAAAAAGGGTGTTAAAATACATTGCAGGTACAAATACTTATGGTTTATGTATACAACCTATACAGACAGTAAGCTTGTTAGTTATACAGATAGTGATTATGCAGGATGTATTGATGACCAGAAAAGCACTTCTGGATATGTTTTTCTATTTGGCAGAAATTTGATTTCGTGGTCATCCAAAAGGAAACCCATAGTTGTGTTATGTTCAACAGAAGCTGTGTATGTTGCAGCGAATACAACATCATGTCAAGCAGTGTAGCTGAAGAGGCTTCTCTCTCACTCTGGATATACATAAAATGAACCTATTTCAATCTTTTGTGACAACACTTCCACTATTTCCTTATGGAAGAACAATGTATTTCGTAAAAAAAACAAACATATCGACACTCATTTTCACTTCATTCGTGAACTTGTCAAAAATGATGATATTGTTCTCAAATTTTGTGATTCCAAGGAATAGTTAGCCGATATCTTCACCAAACCGCAAGGAAAAGTTAATTTTGAATTTCAATGTCAGAAGTTAGGCATAAAACAATGTAATCCTCAAGATCAAGGGGGAGTGTTAAAGATTAATCATGAGTTAGAAATTAGTTTCTAGAGGATTAATAAAAAGTTAATTGAACATTTTTTAGTTGTAACTGTCGATCAAATGTATATATATACTTCTCCATAATGAAATATTTGTTGTGTAGGTGTTACTTCTCCATAATTAAGTGTTACTCTTCTCTCTTTTTGTTGTAATCTGTCATGGTTGTGAAGAGGAAGGTTCAATTCAATATATGTTTCCATAATTAATTAAACCATTTCCATGTTCCTTATAGCTTAAATGCTCACAACTTCACACATTCCTATGACTTAATTGATTACATGTTTCATATTTACATTTGCAATTGTGCCATGTATGAAGAAGACTCAATAGACAATAGAGAGAGTGATGAAAAGGAAGGTATATTGGTGGTAGTTGAGGAATCAATCCAAAAATCCTTTGTTGAAAGCCGAAGGCTTGCCACTAATAGAGTTGACTACCACGCAAGAGCTAGTTGTTTACCTTCATAGAAAATAGTTTTGATATTGTTCTTTGAGAGGATTTTTTTGAGTAGGCTTGGAATCAAGCTTGAGTTGGATCCACATCTTTAGATGGAAAGGAGAAAGGAGAGTTAAACTTGCTACAACTCCTGTGTGTTGTGTCGTGACATATAAATTGCTTAGTAACCAAATCTCCATGATTTATCTTTTCTACAACTCCTGTGCTGTTGTGGCGTGACATATAAATTGCTTAGTAACTGAAACTCCATGATTTCAAGGGAAGGAGTGCTCTGAAGCAAGCAACCCAACACAACAATTGTTTCTTATTGATTTCTATGCTACCATTGTCATCTACGTCCACATGTATTATCCGAAGATTGAAGAGTGGAGAGCTTAAACATGGATGTTCCCTGCGTTTCCAAGTGTATTTCATCACCATCTAATTTCCAAAAGGATCTTCCCTGCGTTTCCAAGTGTTCAATACGTGGAAGTCTCTCAAGTAGTATCCAACAACAATTTACTATAATAATTTTCCACACTATAGTTTCGGAACTGGACCATAATTAAAGAAAATTCATGAAACAATACTCCATTCACTCTCAGATCAAATATTGGGCAGGTATCTGCAGTCAGTGATACTAATTTGTGATCTGATTAGGGTAAGTGTTGTTCCTCATAATTGCGTTTCTTACTGTCTTTGAAATGGAGTAACTGTGAAACTAAAACCTTGATGACACCACATATATAGCCTAATCAATGGTGATAAATAATTTCGGGGTCGAGAATGCAGGAAGTTTAAATTTAATAAGTGTGTACAATGGATCGAAGGGATGAGATTCCTTCCGATTTATGGTTGTTACTCATACCAGGTAACCAAACTGCTTGTGCTTTTACTTTTTATGTTACTTTGGACGTCATTTTTCACCGGTCACGTGGCTTTCATCAAGTGGTTGTAATTTTTGCAGGGATCCTGGCAAAGTGAAACCTAGCATAACAGAATCATCGATCAGCAAAACATCCTATTATTGAACGTTATGCACTAATTTGGATTGACACATTTTTATTATTTTTATTATAGGAAACCAGGTTACCTGAGAGGTTTTCATTCTTCTAAGATGTTTTTAGGTCTTGAGATATTAACCTTTATATCAGAGAAAGACAAGCTCTCAGTGAAACATGAACCCTTCATCTTTATAAATTTATATTATAAAAATAAAATTTATATGATATTGATATATTTAGATGAGGAAAAATGGCTTTGGTTGAATAAAGGTGTATTATAATGTATTATTTTTAGGTCACAATTAACATTTTAACCAAAATAAAATTTGATTTCAAGAAGGTAAGCTTCCCATCCTATTCTTGAATGGGCGATTTCACCATATTCAAGGTTATTGGTCCTCAAAATCGTTTTCCCTATAATAACATTACCAAAGTATTTTTTGTATTTTAACCATCTAATATAGTGTCAACAAGTTAGGTTTTAGTGTTAGCTCAATAGGTCAAGTTCTCATTGTTAAAAGCACCTTGTTAAGGAGGCTTAAAATATTCATGAGATGGATAAATATCTATTTAGTGTTTGTGTAGTCACTAGCAACCCTGAAGTCAAAATTGGTTGTGAGTTCAAAAATTCCTAGAAGTAAATTCATGAAATTCCTCCCAGGTTCATATGGTTCTACATCAGTAAATTTGAATCTAACACTTGGAGGCGATTCAAAATGTTCATGAGATGGATAAATATCTATTTAGTGTTTTTGTAGTCACTAGCAACCCTGAAGTCAAAGTTGGTTGTCAGTTCAAAAATTCCTAGAAGTAAATTCTTGAAAATTTTCCAAGGTTCATATGGTTCTACATCAGTAAATTCGAATCTAACACTTAGGATATTCAAAATGTTCATGAGATGGATAAATATCTATTTAGTGTTTTTGTAGTCACTGGCAACCCTGAAGTCAAAAATTCTTACAATTCAATTAGATAAATCAATAGAATTGATGCTAACAGTTGGAATTTGAGTTTTTATGCTTAGGAAATAGGTTTTACATTCGAATAAGTTTGAGAATATAGTACAACACAACATGGACTCCTATTTTCTTTCTCATATATCTTTGTATTTTCTTAAATATATTGAATAGAACCTTGTCTATGAGCCAAATTAGTTTCAGTAGAGTAATGTGTTATTATAAAGACAAATATTAGGAAGGATAGGGGGTTATTTAGTCATAGTTTTCATATGTTTACTATGGGAATGACTATTATCTTTAAAAATTATGAAGCTATTTAATCCAACAGATTCTTTGTGTTTTAAGGTGTAACATCTTTTCCAACTTTTGAGTATATTTTATAGTAGTATGTTCCAGGAGGCACCCTTGGTATGTGTTATTTAGTTATTTTCAATTGTTTTAATGAGATTGCCTATGTTTAGACTTATTTTGTTCATCATTCTTGTCAATTAATATTTAGACTATGAATACTTTATTTTTCCCTCAATCTCTCTGTTTTCTTGCAATATCCTGTACATGACTATTTTAATGACAAAGTGTTGTTTAATGAACAAGATCGAGTTAAAATTATTCTCTATAGTTAATATTGTGTTTTAGAATTTACTTTTAGTCATTGGATTAGCTAGAATTAACATACTTTGAGTGATAATTAGAATATGAGGTTGAAGAGAATTTGAATTTCAAGTTAAACATTTGCAGTTGTTTGAAGTGCAATTTCCCTTTACTCTTAGACCACTCATTTTCATTTCAAGATATTTCATTAGAATGTATAGACCAATTTGACTTAACAAAGTATGTTTAGCATCTAGTGTGACTGTGTGGGAATTTATCTCTAAGTGTGGTTCTACCAAAGTAAGATCAATAATTGGATTCAAATCTATTGAAAATAGTCTTAATTACAGACCAATTCTTGGAATCACCTTCCTTGGATTGCATTTTACCTTGCATAAGAACTCTTAAGTAACTAGTTTGCAAACATAGTGTCTTCACCTCATAATATTACCTACCCTCTATTGACAAACAAATTTTAAGGCATTTGTCCCACTATATGACTTGAAAATTTGGCATCTTTTCCAGGGAGGTGTAGAAGAACTGGTTCTAAGATTTTAGTTTAGTTTTATTTTTGTTAAAAGAAAAAAAATTCTTAGGAACTCTCTTTATTATACTTTACTTATAAAAATTTAAACATGGGGGAGTAGGAATATAAGATTAGAGGTAAGAACCTACACCACCACCGTAGTGTGTCCTACAAATCCAAAATGTGTTAAATATGCTGTGTATATATTAAGGGATAATAAAGGAAGATTCATTAGATAATCGATAAGTAGAGGAAGAATTCAAAGAGATATAATGGAAATAGGAACCCCCCCTCACTGCTCCCCCCACATACTAACTTGACTACATGGAGAGGAAAGGGATTTTTATTTCATAAAGTGTTACACAACATTTTGTCACTGTCCTTGCAATCCATCGTCCCATACATTGGAGGACTAATCCTGTGACCTGTGAATAGTAAAATGTCCTGAAAATACCTTCATGGCATCCTCTTGCATAAGGAAAAACATTCCCCTAAAGAACATTTCCTCTAAGAAACCCTAAAAACAGATGTTTTAGCCTTGGCACGACTAGCCAGTTCATCCCTCGCGCCAATGGGGGAAATCCACACTAGAGGGTGTGCCAATTGGCGCTATGTCCCTGTGTTTCACCCACGCCAAGCTTATTAAGGGATGTTTTTTAAAAATAAATGGCGGAAGTTTGATTCTAACAAACTCCTGAATGAATCATCAAAAGGAGTTGAGTGGTTTGGCTTTGGATCTCCATGTATAGGAAGTGGTTTTCCACCTATCATGGAACCTTCCTAAGAGATAGGGCCTATCCCATGATTATAGGGATCCCAACTTCCTTTCCTCCATCTATAAAAGCTTGCCCTCTCCATTAGCAAGCTAGCTGAACTTGTAGGAAGGAAACTATAGCTGGGAAACTATTGAGAGCCAAGTCGAAGAGAATCCTATAAGAGAGAGATCTTCGTCTAGATTCCCGACAGACTTTGTTGAGACACGCTCCATTGCAAGCCCCGCCGAAGGAATATCATAGGGTCAGAGCATTTGGTTGTAATCTCCCTTTTGTCATTTATAATATAAGCGACTTTGATTTTGGTTCCATTCATGTGTTCATTTCTTTACGTAATGCAATGAATTATATCCTCTTTGACTGATATATAGTTACATGCTTTAGATTTTACGTTATATGTCGTTGTTTCCTTGCATGTGTACAGGTGCTTGGACGTGTCGAACAGAAGGATTGTGATCTGTCAAGCGAGGGACGAAAAACATCATCTTTTCTCCAACAACAACTACATGGGATTTGAGGTAGGATACTCATCGCGATCTTTGTCTTTTTGTAACTAGGAACCAATGTCATTGCGTGACTTGATTGTCGCTAGACCCGATCTGGGCTAGTAGGATTGCCTCTATCCGCAAAGGAGATTTACCTCCTCAAAAAATTGGCGACTCCACTGGGGAGTTAGTTGGAGTTAGTATTTCTTCTTTTGGTTGTTTTTTGATTTTGATTTATTTATTTTCTCCTCTGGTTCACCTACCTTGGTGTCAAACCCTTGTTCAGCCCCCAGAGGGCCTGATCCAGTCTCTGTTTGTCCTTTCTCATATTTTTCCCATAGTAAACTCGATTGGTGTGGTTTAGCTCTTGACAGTCGCGCCGACTGGCGCTTCTTTCTAGTTAGGCCCCTGCGCCAATGCTTTTTTGACGCAGATTACAGCCAAACAGGTGCGCCAACTCTGTTTGGTGTTAGGGTTTGCTTGATTTTGGGCTCTCTAAGCTCGAGTTTTGGTCTTGGTGTCATTTTTCTGATTAATTGAATGCCTTGAATTCATTGTTGACTGTGTTTGGCCCTTGTCCTCTGACTGTTTGCCCTTTACTATCAGTTTTTCATTCTAGTCCTAGGGCTTTTAGGCGCCTCAATGTGCTGAGCCTCCCGTGGGAGTTTTGGGTCCTTGCTTTCCCGGTCAACTTTGTTTTCGCTTCCTTTCATTCGTTTTACTGGATTCCATTGTATCATTGTGTTAGTTGAGTGATTATTTTCCCTTTCATTCAAGTTTCTATTTGTGTCACTCCAAGCCTATATTACACAGTTTGTGTGAGTCTTTTTTCGAGATTATTCTTTGTTTTGAGGGATTTCATCATCAGTTTGAGTCTTGATTGCGTGCGTTTGTATTGAGTGAACTTGTTTGTTTCAGATCTCTCACTGTCATTTCTCGAATTGGTGTTTTCATTAGTTTTTTCATTCATTTAGTCCATTTTCTCTAAAATATTGAAAAATACAAAAACAAATTTATTTGCATTTTGATTAGCCTAGTAAAAATTGAAAACTCTTTCGCATTACTAGTGTTATATAACTCTAAGAGAGAATTTTTCTAGTTTCATTAGCTTGCAATGGAAATAGTAGTGGATGTTTTTGTGCTTTTCATTTTGTTGTCATTTGAAAAGCTCTCAACTCTCCCATAGATAGCTCTTCATTGAACAGAATGATGTTTTGTGGCATGTAGTTTGCATTTAGAGGTTTTATGAGATCCAACATTCGATAGGGCCTAGAAATTGAAACATAAATTCAAGATCAACTTTAAAATTTACTGAATTAACCTAAGGCAACATTGAAACATTAACGAAACATCTAGTAGTCTAAGATAGAGAAATATTCCAGCGTCTTTAAACCTAGCAGCTCTCGCTCGCCATCTGGCTACAGACAGTGCTAGTATGGACTTCTGACCCCCGTACCGTCGAGTATATAAAGGGATACCCCATTAGGTTGCAATCATTTATATGTAGGAAGCTGATTCTGTCGCCTTTTACCCGTGATACACCAGACACAACATTCGGGGAGGTTACCTGCATGTACGTCAAGTCCTTGGTTGATTTCTCTTTCATTTTTACCAAGGTGTATATGGCAGTTCATGGATATCTAGTACACCCATTTACCTAGATTACCAGAGAAATCATTTTCATCTTTACTGACTCACTAAATTTGAAAATATCATCAAGCGCTTGTCCTTTCACACTTGTTTCCAAATTGAAAGTGATAGAGTCATATTTTACTCATTTCTAGACTCTTAAAACATGAAACAATAAAATTTCCAGTTTCAATGTGGTAAAATTAATCACCTACAATCACATGGCCATTTAGAGATTGATTTTTTGGCCTGCTGTTGTATGCCTTGGTTTTTTCCTGTGTGTATTTGTTTTGATCTCTTCCTATTTTCGTTGCAGTCACAGTGGCGGAACCCTCAGTTTCGTCTAATGGTATTCCTTACACAGACGATTCATCAGAGGTCTCCCAGTCCTTTGTTGATTATCAATAGCCCATTGTATCTGAGTTTCCTAACAGGGGACCAGTTATATCTAAACTTCCCTTTGGAGGACCAGTTGACTTCAATTGGCCCTTGTCCAACGCTTAGTTTGGATTTGGAGTAGGGGAGCAATTCCCTCCTCTTACATCGGGATCACCCTTCTTGGCTTCTATTATACCTCCTAGTCCCCGTCGTCTTTTAGAAGATCTTACGACAGCGTCAGATATGGACTCACCCAGTCCTTCTCCAAGCGAGGGAATTCCTACTTCTAGTGAAGATTGCCATCTTTTTCCCAAAGACATCCCCAAACCTTCTGTTATGTCTTCACCTGGTCCTTCGCTCCCAGCTGGATATAGGTCTTTAAGTTAGGTCATGGTCGCTATTGCCTCTATCGGAGTTTCTACTCCATCCACAAGGCCGACCATCCCCACATTGGGGATGTCGCCATCGACACCTCTCACGACATCTCCTTTTGTTACATCAGCACCTGTTAGACCTACTATATGCATGGTTGCATCTATGCCTGTTGTCACTACTCAGTCAGTTAGGACCTTGTCAGTTCCTGAAGACATTTATATAGCTTTTGCTATTCCGGAGAATATTTATCCCGAGGAGTATCAGATGTCTTTACAGCCGTCAAACTCTGAGGTTGGTCAGTCCAATCAAGATCTCAACCATCCTTACTTTTCCCATTATGGACCAAATGGTTCCTCGATATACGTATTTCCATATCAATATGATGAGCAGGGCAACCCTCTTCTTTTTAATGCTCCTGAGGCTTATCAGTATATTAACGGTTTTCTGTCTACCTAACCTGGGCAATATTCTAATCAACAAGGGAAAAACCTTCAGGGACAACCTTTGTTTCAGCAAGGATATGCTTCTGACCCACAAGGACAACCCTTCCAGGGACAACCTTTGGCCCAGCCATGTTATATATATGACCCGCAAGGACAACCCTTACAGGGACAACCTTCGAGCCAGCAGGGATTGTTGTACAGTCCACAAGGGTAGTCTTACTACCTTCAAGGTTAGCCTCTGCAGCCTCACCCTGTGGTCTAGCCAGGACAACCTCAAGGCCCACTAGGCAACCAGGGTATCCACCTAGACTGTTGTACGACCCTAGGGGGCAAACCCATCCTTCTCAACCATTGGTGTAACCTCAACAAGCTCATTTTCCCATTGGTCAAAATGTTGCACAACCAGGGCCATCTTATGGTCCTGTCACATGTCAACCTGGTTATTAGGCACAACCTGGCCCTCTCCTGCCATCAGACCAACTTGCTCAATCGGGGAACCCTGGTGTCCTTCATCAACCGGGTCAACCTGTTCAACCAGGACAACCTGTTTAGCCAGACGAACCTATTCAACCAGGGCAACCTGCATAGCCAGGTCAACCTGTTCAACCAGGACAACCTGCACAACCTATTAACCCTGCTCAGCAGCCGATCTATTCTATGCCACAACCGAACCCGCTTGTGCGCCCGACTTACCAGACTCAGCAGGGTCCCACTTACCAGTAGCCCTAATGGCTGAAGTGTCCTCAGACACGTATTTTTATTAATCAGAAAAACAATTACATTTGGAATTATGCAAGAGTTTACACCCAAACAACAAAAACACTCTTGCAATGAGCTATTTATATGCTCAATGTCCTAACTTCCACTAATTATGGATCACTTATTAAATAACAAGTGTCCACTTACATTAAATACTATTCCAAATAACTAGCTAACAAAAAGGCCTAAGATACGACACATTTGGAGAGTCATATCTTGTTACAACAATAAGCTAATTCTAATGTCTCCATAAACTAATTAAATATTCTAGAATAATAATTATTAATTTAATATCGTAAATTAATAATTATTTTATTCAAACTTTATAACCTATGATAATATTTATTTTTGGATCATCTAACATTCCCCCATATGATCCAAAGATACATTACAACAGATACCAAGTTCATCCCTGAACTTAGTAAATTTTATTCTGCCAAGAAGTTTCGTGAAAATGTCAGAGGTCTGATCTTCTGAAGGACAATAAATCGGCTTGATGACATACTTTGCAATGAGTGATCTAATATGATGATACTTGGTGTCCACATGCTTTGTCTTTGAATGAAAAACTAGATTCTTGGCAATTTTTATTGCTGACTGATTGTTGATGAATAATGGAGTAGCTTCTGCTAGAGGAATTCCCAAGTCCTGTAAAACTCGACGTAACCAAACAATATCACATGCTGCTTCCCATGTTGAAATGTACTCTGCTTCTGCTGAAGAAGTGGCCACTATATCTTGCTTCTTGCAACTCCAGGAAACTACAGCTGACCCCATGTTCATTAAGTAACCTGAGGTTGATGCCCTATCATCAATACTGCCAGCAAAGTCGGCATCTGAAAATCCACCAAGTACAAAATTTTTAGTCTTTTTGTAAAGAAGACCAAAATATTTTGTTCCTTGGATATATCGAAGAACTCTTTTGGCTGCATTCCAGTGGCTGTCTAGTGGTTCCTGCATAAAACATGAAAGAATACTGACTGCATAAGATAGATCAGGACGAGTGGTTGTTAAATAAATCAAGCTGCCAATCAACTGTCTGTAAGTAGTGTTGTCCACCTTTTCCCCCCCTTCAAATTTTGAAAGTTTCAAGTTTTGTTCCATAGGGGTAAGGACAGGCTTACAATCCTGCATTCCAAATCGCTGAAGAATTTCTGCTGCATATTTACTCTGGGAAATGAAGATCTGATGTGGATGTTGGAATACTTCAACTCCAAGATAGTAGTGAAGTAGTCCCAAATCTGTCATCTTAAAACCTGCATGTAACTCCTTTTTCACCTGTTCAATGTGATCATCATTGTTGCCTGTAATGATCAAATCATCAACATACATAATGAGAATGACCAGATATTTTCCCTGTTGGCGCACATACAAAGTATCATCAGATTCACTACGATGAAAACCAACTTTGCGAAGGTATTCATCCATTTTGGCATACCAGGCGCGGGGAGCTTGTTTTAATCCATATAAAGCCTTGATTAATTTGCCTATGTTCTTGCCCTTTAACTTCAAACCCTGGTGGTTGTGTCATGTATACATCTTCCTGTAAGTCCCCGTTGAGAAAAGCGCTTTTGACATCCATTTGATGAACTTTCCACCCTTTCTGAGCTGCTAAGGCAAGTGTGAGGTGGATGGTGTTCCATTTGGCTGTGGGAGCAAAGGTCTCCTCATAATCGATCCCTTCCTGCTGCGCAAAACCTTTAGCAACAAGTCTTGCTTTATACTTGTCAATATCACCATTTTGCTTGTACTTAATTCGATAAACCCATTTGCATCCAATAGGTTTAACATGTTGAGGACAATCAAAAAGTTGCCAACTGTTGTTGTCTTGAATGGCCTGATATTCATCAACCATAGCCTATTGCCATGCTTTATGTTTTACCGCCTCTTGAAAAGAAGAAGATTCAATAAAATAATTTTCTATTAAAGAAAAATTGCCTTCATTTTTTTTTGATCCCCTTGTTCCTGTTTTATTTTGTTCATTAGGCCTTACATCTTTCAAGAGTTGAACCACCCATTTCAGCAATTGATGTTCACTGGTTTGGGCTTGAGCAACTGCAGGTTCTTGGGGGGAAGAGTCATTGCCAGAAGAACTGCTGCTGCTAGGAGAGTTGGATGAACTGCTAGAAGACCTGGATGGCGATAATGAAGAAGACAGACTGGATGAATCATCATCAGATGAAGTAAATTCAAGTTCATACCAACTTAGTGAATTTCATTGAATTTGTAAATTTCCATGTCTTTTATAAGTTTTTGTTTCTAACTTTTGAAGAAGACTTTCAACTTCTTCAGCACTCTTACTCTCATTTTCATCAAATATCACATCTCTACTTACAATAAATTTCCCATTCGACAAAAGTCGGTACCATTTATTCTCATCAGAATACCCGATCCTTGTGCACTTTAAGCTTCGTGCATCAAGCTTAGTTTTTTTTTCCTTGGGAACTAAGGCATAAAAGATAGATCTGAAAAATCTGAGATGCTTAACCCGTGGTTTGAATCCAAACCATGCTTCATAAGGTATGATTTCGTCTAAAGAAGCTATGGGAGATCTGTTTCTCAAGTAGACAACGGTATGAACTGCTTCAGACCAATATGAATGACTTAAATTTTTGAAAGTTAACATAAATCGTGCCATTCCTAACAAGGTACGATTCATTCTTTCTACTAACCCATTTCGCTGCGGAGTGTAGACATTGGTAAGATGTCATTTTATTCCATTTTCCATGCAATACTTTTTGAATTCATTTGAAGTGAATTCTCCGCCGTTGTTAGTTCGAAGAGTGCCAATCTTCTCCTTTACTTCATTTTCAATAAGCTTATAAAAAGTTCTGAACTTTCAAATGTTTCTGACTTTTGCTTCAGGAAATATACCCATGTCATCCTACTAAAATCGTCAATAAAAAGTAAAAAACATCTGCAACTTCCAAGTGAAGTTGGGAAGGGTCCACAAATATCACTGTGAACCAACTGTAAATGCTTGTCTACTCACCAGGAACTGGTGGGAAAAGTCTCTCAATGTTGCTTTCCAAAAATGCAAGATTCACACTTTGCATTTTCCCTTTTGAAGGTTGGAAGTCCTTTAACCATGCCCTGTTTTTGTAACTGAGAGAGAATTTCAAAGTTGAGATGGCCATATCTGACATGCCACAATCTGATTGGTGAAATATCTGTACTTGCTGCGCCTGCAAAGTCAGAATGTCTTGGAATAACTGTCCCTTTCATCCTTAACAGTTTTCCATCTTCATAACTTGTCATTACTGTTTGCATGTTTTGTTTGACTAAGTTGATTTTAATTGAGCCATCTTCCATAATCACTGTATGCCCTAGTTATCGAATTGTGACTAAGGACAACAAATTTTGCTTGAATGTTGGGACATGCCATACATTATAAATCATTCTTTCTCCGATGCCAGGTAAAAAAACTTTAACTACACCTTTTCCTGAAGGAGTATGTTTGGTTTTGTCAGCAAGATAGATTGAATTCAGATGACATTATTTGAAACTCCAGAAGAAGTCACGTTGAAATGACATGTGTTGAGTTGCACTTTTATGAAGAATCCATGCATATTCATAATCACTGTGGAGAAAGCTTGAAACCTGTAAATTTGTTGCTTCTGTGTTTGTGAAGACATATTCAGAACTAGTAGGATCATCTTCATCATTTGCAAACTGTGCTGAGTTTAGAGGAAACTTAGAAATTTTATCAATAGAAGTTCTACAATCTGCTGCATAATGAGCAACTTTGTTACATCACCTGCAAACAATTTGACTCAAATCGGTACCTCTTCCCTGAGACTATCCTTTGCCTTGAGACTATCCTCGGCCTTTTCTTTGGCCTCTATTTTGAGTTTGTCCTCTTCCTGGATTTTGTCCTGTGCCTTGATGATATCCTCTGTTTTGATTGTTGCCTCTACCTTGAAAATTGTTTCTGACTGAAATGGAACCTCTGTTGGAATTGTTTCCTCTGTGTTGACTCCAACCACGACCTTGCGCTACTTGATTTGGATTGAAATTACCTCTTCCTTTTTTTTTGGAACTGTCAGCTAAGGAGTTTCTTGAACTAGCTTCGGTGAGGAAGACATCTTCCCTAATTTGCTTCTTCTTCCCGAAATTTTTATCATGTTGTGCTAACATGTCACTCATTTCATCAAATTTTATCTTCTCCAACTTGCCAGTGACCTGCAAAGTTTCCAAAAAATGAGTATATGATGATGGAAATCCAACAATTAAAATTGTAGTTAAGAAGCTTTCATCAACAGCTTGAAAACAAGCATTGATGATTTCTTGCTTAATGTTTTTAAGTCGTGAAATGTACTCAAGGACATCACCACCTTCAGTTAATTTCTGCTGAAGAAATTTTAATTGAAGATCAACTTTCTTTGATTTAGGTTGTGTATCAAAGAGATCTTTGAATGTATGCAAAGCAGCCCATGCATCTGAAGAATTATCAATGTGTATGTACATTTCATTACTAACTGAAGCTTTTATAAGAGCTAATTCCTTTGCATCTTTTATTTCCTATTTTTCAAGTGAAATGGATTTGTTGGTTTATTTGGATTAATGTTTCCATCACAAATGCCATGCCATAATTCATTAAAAATAAGAGTGCTTTCAATTAGACGTCTCCATGTCTTATAAGATTTCACTTCTTCTAGTTTATCAGTTTCAGAGAACAGATTAATTAATTTTGACATTAGAGTGTTGAAGCAGTGCACCAAAATAATCAAGCACAAAAAAAATTGAGCATCTCGTCACACAAAACACGCTACGACACACACCACGCAAAAAACGATCTATCAGGGCTTGGCCTTGACCCTCATATAGTCTTTGAAACAGGAGAAAAATGACTGAGCTTTGCACTTGACTCTAGTCAATTTCTCAAATATTTACAAAGAAACTTTCAAAATTTTACTTTTACAATAATGCTCTGGTAAAAAAAATGTTACCCCCCCTCAAAGTAAAATTACTTTGAGTCACACTTATCTCTCTAGAAAAAAATTACAAAGAAAAATCTCCTTATTACTCCAAAAAAAATAATTACAAATAACCTTATTACTCCACAAATATTATAAAATCCTTATTACTCCAATAAAATATCATAAAAAATATTTTATCTCTCAACTACAAACCAACTCTGAACTCATTCAAAGCCACGTCATTCTGCTAATTCAGAAAATATGATTGATGTGTTGGGATTCAAACAATTAATGTCTATCAATTCTTAAACCAACTCTAAATGTTCAACCATGACGTTGGAGCTCATCACTGGACGCAGAAGTGAGGTGTACCTCTGCTTGCTGCCTTTAGCTCTTCTCCAACTGTTGCAGGAGGTGTTGGTTGGCTCTCACGATGAATTTCCCATTTTTTCTCATATTTGGGTACTTCATCCTGATTACCTTTCGTGTGGCATTTTGATCTCGAAACAATCATTTTTCCATCGCAACACAGTGCAACTTTGGAAATACTGCTAAGCATATTTTTCTGACACAGATAATCACGCAAATTTCGGAACTATCAGTTTCAAAAGAAGCAGCAACGAAACTATTGATTAGAAAAGAAAATCTGTTGTAAAAGTAGAGCATAGAAAATATATGAAAGTGGAGCAGAGGGATTATGGTGTCTATTTGTGTTCAATTTCTCCTCGTGTTATCAATGCTATCGAAATAGCCTTTTGTTTTTCGTCTTCAACAATTGAAAGAAAATTCGAGCGTTTCATGAAGGCTTGCCTCCCTACATCACTCATTAGAATCGATTTTCTTCATCTCGAAAGAAATTTTGTCAAAAGAATAAGAATAAACCCCATCAAAGTTCTCGCCAAAATATATTCTCACTAGAGATCGATTTTTAGCATCTGTTTTATTTGGATTTTCTGTGTTTTGCTGAAGCAATTCTGAACATCTAGCAAATTAATGATAATTTTTATTACAATATAGTGAAATATTATCATGCTTTGTCGATACCACAAACACGGACCCATCATTTTACATGCAAGGTCTAAAAGAAATTGGTCACTGCTCCTCTTTAGCACGCCATTTAAGAAAAAATTGAATCTCTGAATATTTAAGAGATTGAATTGTATGATTTAAGTAGTTGAAAGAAAAAAACTAAATCACACACAATAAAAAAAACTCGTTCCAAACAGATCAATGTCAGCGAGTTCCCTTCGGATCTGGTCTACGCTCACATGCAAACCAGCCACATAGACATCGAATCTTCATGCAGGTCGATCCACGCATGAAGAATACACAATAGTCCTCTATGCTGCCAGTAGTCCATGACTTTGCTGTAGCTCCACCTGCTCACCGCACCACCGTCTCAGGTAGATCTTCTATACGTCCACTCACAGATATGAACAACCCTTGGCAGCTAGGTAGCTCACAGCGAAAACTCACATCTAGGCAACTCACAGCTAGGTCTAAGACAATCACATAGTTTTGCATTTGTTCTTGATAATAAAAATAATTTTATAATTTATAAATCTAAAATCAATAATAAAATTTATGTTTCCTTTATACAAAAAATTTTGACAAATTCCATACCAATCATTTGCTGATCAATTCAATGGAGTTTTCCAAGAACTTGTAGAGTTGGAATCTCCTCTTCACATTCACTGCAACATTACCATAGCTCTGATACCACAATAATGGCCGAAGTGTCCTCAGACACGTAATTTTATTGATAAGAAAAACAATTACATTTGGAATTATGCAAGAGTTTACACCCGAACAACAAAAACACTCTTGTAATGAGCTATTTATATGCTCAATGTCCTAACTTCCACTAATTATGGATCACTTATTAAATAACAAGTGTCCACTTACATTAAATGCTATTCCAAATAACTAGCTAACAAAAAGGCCTAAGATACGACACATTTGGAGAGTCATATCTTGTTACAACAATATGCTAATTCTAACTGTCTCCATAAAATAATTAAATATTCTAGAATAATAATTATTAATTTAATATATTAAATTAATAATTATTTTATTCAAACTTTATAGCCTATGATAATATTTATTTTTGGATCATCTAACAAGCCCGTTCGACCCCAAGGTGGCTATTACCCTCAAGGTCAGTCCCAATGGTTTATAACCCGCCCCAAGGTTTTGGTTATTACCTTCAACAGCCGGGCTACACTTATACTCCACAGTCAAATCCGTACACTGCTCAAACAGGGCCCACATATAATCAGAGTCAATACCCTGGTTGTCAACCCCCGTATCCTAGTTTTCAGCAACCATATCAGGCCAATTATACAGGTTATACCCCCTATGGTCAGAATCCTCCAGGACAGAACCAATGGGGGCAGAATCATGCTCAACCAGGCTGGAGTATAGGTACAGGTTGTTATCGGGGACCTTGCATGCCTTTCAATCCTTAATTGCCTTTCCTCACCACATTGGAATTACCGGATGTATCCAAATTGATCAATGATCTGATTCTTCATAATCCATATTGGCCTTCGGTTCCGAAGAAGGTGCCTGGTGATTGTTCTAAATTTGAAGGCAAATATGGAGAAGACCCCCAAGCACATGTCATGACTTACCATTTGTGGTGTTCTTCGAACTCTTGGATAGATGACTCGATTCGTCTACGTCTTTTCCAGCGCACTCTCACCGGTGCTGCTGCTAATGGTACATAGAACTACCCCGTGGTATTTTTCAAGACTTTAATACTATAGCTATGGCATTCCTGACACATTTCCAGTTACCGGTTCGTTATGAAGCCGGGACGCATCTCCTGACATCTCTGAAACAGGACAAAGCCACTCATATTTTAGATCATATTCATGAGTGGGGATGTCGTCATCATCTGATCAAGTTTGAAATTCCTGATCAGATTCTAACTCACTGGTTCACTACCTCCTTTGTCAACAATATTTCACAGGACATTGCTATGGGGGCATGTATAACCGAGGAACAAGCCATTGCTCGTGCCCAGTACCTCGATTTAGTGTACTCTTAGTCCGGCACGTTGTATGATATCTTGACTTATGCCCCGTGGCCTGGGACCTATAAAGCACTAGCTACCCCATCGGTTGATGGTGTTATTGGTTTCGTCTCTTAGAATTCTCGTAAGTATTCTAATGGGAAGCAGAAATCAAATTCTTCCAACAATTCTGCTCATCCAGTCACTTCAAATTCTGGTAAGACCGTGGAGGTCAATGCTATTTAGGCCAATCCTGCGGACAAGACTTCCAAAGGGAAGAAGAAGGGCAAAGGCAAGGCCAAATCTGATGCCCAAAACCAAAATCCTCCAAACCACGTGCTGATGATGGTTCACAATGGAAACCGAAGTACCCTTGCCTGATCTGTGATGAAGACCACTACACCAAATATTGTCCCCGACGATTCGAGGTTAGTCAACTTCTTAAAGGCTCTAAGGGAACTCCGGAAGTTCTTAGAGAACCTTTTCCATCTCAGCAGACCCAGATGGTCGAGCAGCCTTCACCATCTGCATCGTTTGGGTCTCAGGTTTTCATGATGAATGGTGCTACACTTGTTTCTATTGCCACTCAACTGAAGGATCATACCGGATCATGCCAGGCAGCTGGAAAGGAAGTCGTTGATGGCCTACCTCCCCCACCTGCCTCTGGTCCTCTAGAAATTGAGAAGCCCAACGCTGAACCCGTTGCATGGCCACCTTCCAAAAGTGTTCTCCGAAAGTCTTCCTATAATCCAAGCGTCCGTGCTACTCAACATTACAACATTGTTGAGGATTTGGCACAGGCACCCTCTGCAATGTTTGCATTGGAAGTACTTCAAAGTTTCCCATCTCAATGGAAATCTCTATTATCTGCAATCGACGAAATTGATCCTGCTGATTCTAGCCTTGTCACCTTCAATCTAGAGAATTTCGTCCCTCGAATTCCACACCAGATTTCCCTTGTTATACAAGTCAGCATCAACGGCCTCAATATTCACAGAGCTATTATGGATGAAGGTGCCTCTACCTACGTTATGTCATCTTCTTACTAGAAATCCATCGGCTTTCCAGCCCTTACTTCATCTCCCAATGCCCTCGCGGCATTCAATGGAAGGGAATCAAAACCCTTGGATGTTCTCGTGAGTCTACCAATCACATTGCAAGGTAAAACAATCAACGTTGAATTGGAAGTTGTTGATGCCAAACTCAACTACAATCTTCTACTCGGTCGCAGTTGGACCCATGCCATGTTGTGTGTTTCGTGCACCCTCCTTCGACTTTTGAAGTTTCTACATGAGGGCAATATTATTACTGTTGATCAGTTGTCTTTCTTTACCTCATCCTTTAAGAACAAAATGCCATATGTGGATCAAATTCCTAATCCCCCTGACAGTGTAGGACCTAGTCTTTTCAAGGACCCCATTCTCATGGGTATTTTTCCCATTCCACCACCAAACACCATTCAAGTCAACATGATCTCTAGGTCAGATGACTCGTGGATCTTCCCTTCTCCTGAATAGGTTGCCTCTTTTGGAGAATCGATGTCTCTGACCCCAGATGAAATCAATTATTGCAAGATCGTTGCCACATCAGATCCTCCTCCTGCTGAAAATGCTCCTTTGAGCATGGATCTTGATGTTTATTCTCAATCCCCTTGGCTCGGTGATGCAGATTCGCCCGATCCTTTGAGAGAATTTTTTCTATCTGACGAAGCTATCGTGGAGACTATGTCTCTCGAAGATTTTCCATGGAGCGATGGACATCATCATTCCTCGTTCATGCCCAACCTGGGGGCAATGTCTAATTGTCTTGAGCATTTTTCATCTCAGGTTCCCTGTCCGCATCTCGAAACGCCAATATTGACTCATGAAGTAATTTCGGAAGGAAATCTGAGTAATATTACCCAAACGATGCCTATCGACATCTCCGTTAAATCGGGGGTCGTCGAGAACATTCACGTGGGAGTCACTTGTTCTCTCGATGAGATTCAATTGTACACTAGCCTTTTCCATGAATTTCGAGATGTTTTCACATGGTCTTCTGAAGAGATGCCTGGGATCGATCCCAATATCGTCGTGCATGAAATTCCCACCTATCTGGGTGTGAAGCCTATGCGCTAACGTCTACGCTTAGTGCATCCTCGAAAATCCGCTGCTATAAAAGTAGAAGTTGAGAAACTTCTTAAAGTGGGTTTCGTGTAACCGATCCCTCTGATAGAGTGGGTTTCCAATATTTTCCCCGTGGATAATAAGCAGGGCACAATTCGAGTCTATGTTGACTATCAAGATATCAATTGGGCTTTCCCTAAGGACAACTAACCCACTCCCTTTATAGATCAGATCATCGACGATTGTGCGGGTGAGATATTTTCCCTTATGGATGGCTTCTCAGGTTATAATGAAATTAATATCCTTCCATTCGATCAACATAAGACCGCCTTCATCTACCTGTGGGGAACATTCGCCTACAAGAAGCTCCCTTTCAGCTTTACAAACGCTGGGGCTACCTTCCAGCATGCCATGTCCTATGCCTTTCAAGACATACGTAACAATTTTTATCCATACCTGGATGACCTTCTGGCTCATTTAGCTCTACGCGAGGACCATCCAAAACATCTCCACCAGTTTTTTCTCTACTACAGACATTACAACATCAGGCTTAATCCTCACAAGTGCGTCTTCTGCGTTGACTCTAGTCGGATTTTTGGATTCATTGTTTCTAAGGACGGAATTTTCCTTGACCCTCTCAAGGTCGAGGCTATTGTTAATCTCCCCTCCCCATCCTCTTTGCATCAACTTCAAAGTCTTCAGGGGAAATCCAATTTCTTACGTCGCTTTATCCCGAACTATGCAGAAGTGGCCAAAGGGTTTACACGACTTCTAAAACATGTTGTTCCCTTCCATTGGGACGAGATTGCTCAGAAATCCTTTGATAACCTTAAGACGTTGCTTGTCAATGCTCCATTAATACGTCCTCCCAACTATCATCACGACTTTACCCTGTATTTGGTTGCTTCATTCAACACAATTGCCATGGTTCTAGTTTAGGATGACGATGAAGGAAACGAACACGTGGTTTATTATCTATCTCAAAATTTCCTCGACACTGAAACACGTTATGCCCACGTCGAGAAGTTGGCGCTTGCCACGGTCCAGGTTGTTCAACGGTTTCGCCATGACATCCTATTGCGCATGGTAACCATGATTTCCGACTGCAACCCCATGACTTACATTTTGTCTCGACAATTGCTGGGGGAAAAGTACTCCAAATGGATTGTGATCCTTCAAGAGTTCGATTTGGAGTTCACTACTTCCAAATCAAAGAAGTCACTGGTTTTTGCTGATCTCATCTGCTCTCTCCCTACCGAATCTGTTCCGTCTCAATTCGAGGATCATATCCCGGATGAAAATCTCTTCTTAATCATCAATATCGATCCACGGTACGGTGATATTATCATGTACCTCTAGACATCTACCTTCCAGTCTGAGTTAACGAAGGATTTTCGACGCTGTGTTCGACACCAGTCGCAACCATATCGCATTGTCGGAGATATCCTATATCGGGTTGGAGTCGATTCTATACTCCGCCGGTGTTTGACCTTGGAAGAGGCTGAGAAATTTTTGAATGACTATCACAGTGGCGCCTATGGCGGTCACATGTCCGGTTTTGCTATCGTCTAGAATATTCTGCGTGCGGGTTACTTCTGGTCGTCTATATTTAAAGACTATATTGTTGCAGTAAGAAAGTGTCATGTGTGCTAGATATTCCAACGCAAGATGCGTGCGCCACCCGTCCCATTAAATCCTTTCAATACCGTGGGCCATTTTGCAAAATGGGGCATTGATTTTATGACATGTAACCCTCACTCGGCAGGGGGGCATGCTTATATCATCATTGTCGTAGATTTCTTCACCAAGTGGGCTGAAGCGATGCCTACATTGGCCGCAGATGGTAAGACAGCTGCTCAGTTCATTTTCAACCATGTGATCATACGTTTCAGCGTTCCTCAAGCTATCATCACTGATCATGGCTCTTATTTTCAGGACTACATGATGGTAGAGCTGACATCGAAGTTGGGTTTGCGTCATGACAGCTCAAAGCCATATTACCCTTAGGAAAATGGCCAGGTTGAAGCCATGAACAAGGTTCTTGTCACGATGCTTCAACAAAAAAGTGGTATACAAAAATCGGATTGGCATCTCCAATTGTTCTCAACTCTTTGGGCCTATCGAACATCAGTAAAGAGCGCGACCGAATTCACACCTTTCCAGTTGGTGTATGGTCTGGAATCTACTCTTCCGGTTGAATGTGAGATCCCTTCACTGAAATTGGTTATGGAATTACTACCCGCCACTTCCCTGGAGGAAGAACGTCTCCTATATCTATAAAGACTAGACGAAACTCACCGCTTGGATGCTTTGGTTATCGAGGCACAGAAAAAGCGGGTTAAATATCATTTTGATCAAACGGTTTCTCCACGCCCTTATATCAAAGGGGACCTTGTCCTCTTATATGATCAAGCCCATGACAAGCTTGGGGCAGGTAAATTCCAACCCATGTGGCATGGGCCCTATATCATTAAACACGTATTGAAAAATGGGGCTTATGAGCTCATCAATTATGAAGGTCTTCCTTTGGCACAACCCAGAAACGGGTTGTACCTAAAGAAATATTATGCTTGAATTATTCTTGCGTAGTATATGTACATAAGTGGTTTATCCATTTTTGTGCATGTGTGGTGTGGTGTGCTTTGTAAGCGTTTTTTCCTAATTGGGTCTTCCTGATTGTGCAGATGTCTATTACTCCTTATGTCGGTTTCACGGATGGTGCCTCTCACAGTACCAGGAATCTGTCTTCTGCAGCCTGGGTAATCTACAATCCCACTGGTGAGTTAGTTAATTTACAAGGAGTTTGTCTAGGGTCTGCTACAAATAATGTCGTGGAATATAGTGCCATTTTGGAATTATTGAACGAGGTCGTTAACCTCGGTATTCGTGCATTACTTGTATATCCAGACTCACAGCTTGTAGTGTTACAGCTCAATGGTTATTATTCAGTTAGGAACCCATGCATTTTAAGACTGTATCTACATATTCATTTACTGGAAAGAAATTTTGATTACATCACATATCAGCATATACCCAGACGAATGAATGCATTAATAGAAGACGTAGCTAACATAGTATTAGATAGACATTTACACAATTTGTAAAAACATCATCATATGTGAGAAAGATCCATGTATATATATATGTCTAATGTTTTTAGCGTGTGCATCATATAAAATCCCAAAAATATGCATGTTTGTTTTAATTACATCCGGAGACAACATGTCTCTCAAAAATATGCAAATGAAAGCCTAGGCGACTAATCAGCGTGGTTCTCATGGTAGCACACCACTGCTCGCACCAATCGCCTCAATAAGCGATGAAGGTGACTCGGCACCCCTACAGTGTGCCTTTGGTAAGCCATATGGACATCAGCTATGCGAGCATAGTCCAGAACCCCACGAGAAATCCCCTCGAGGTTCTGTACTAGTGCGTCCCCCTCACCTCCCTCACCTTGAGGGTCATAAGTGAGCTGAGTCCTCCTCCCTATCAGTGACATCCCAGCAGGCCTCTCTGGGCCGACATATGCATACGTATAGGATTAATTGTTAGAACATGCATGTATACCAAAAAATTATAAGATTCATAAAAATAAAAAAGAGTCTTAGCTAGCTCCTCATCCCAGTCCTCTCCTTCCAGGAGCGGAAGGTCTTGGTCTCTTATGAAATCAGTGCCCACATAGGGCTAGTCCTCTACAATGATTTGTTGTCATCGCAGCCATCCAAAGAACTCGGGCCGCCATGACATTTGCTGGCCGCCCCCTTCCCTGGGCATCAATGCAGCCCATCGAGCCATCCGTGGCTCTCTCAATGGTGGATCTGGGACTATTGCCCCCTGGACCTGGAAGATAGGTAGCTATTCTAGGACAAATGATACCAAGATGGACCCATACCCAAACTACTTCAGTTTTTCCTTTTTGCATTTGGTCAATTTCTGTTTGATGTTCATTGTTACAACTGTGGCCCAATTAAATATTGTTGGGTTCATGAACTCTGATGCTAGGAGGAGCTGTGTTTTGGTAGTCTCATGCGGCGCCTATGACCTCGCAGCCCACTTAATGGTATGTAGCACCACTTTGAGTGCTAGATCAGGAATAGTATGAATATCAACTTTGCCACTACCTGATCCGGTTTGTGCCCCCGGGCACACCTTGTGCATGACCATTGCCATTTTTTCACTAGAGGCTCTGGTACTTGTCATAAGTGGAATTGGACCTCTGTGGGACAATCCTGTAAGGAAGTAGACATCAGACACTTCAATTTAAATTACTTGATCTTGGAGTTTAAACTTCTCTTCGTCCTCATCCCAGATACTTATCAAATATTGTAACAATTCAGGTTGTGCCTTGAGACATGGTGTTAAGAATAATTTATTTAAACCATAGTTCGAAAGAGCATTCATGCATTTCCCATTCTCCATTTCTAACTCATCTTCTTCACTATGCTCCCTTTCTTTCCATTCAATCACCATTTTTGTTTTACACCTGCATCAAATTGGTCATAAACACATTGTAAGGTCCCTTAGACATTCAATAATTCAATTGATTGGTTCAATTTTTGTGAAATTTGAGCGGAATATTAGGTTACGTGGTTGGCGTGATTGTTTTGATGAAAGTCACGCCACCTGGCATGACCCCTTTGCGAAAAAATCCCGATTGGTGTAGGTCCGTGCCTGATACCCACGCCAATCGTGAAAGCCCTAAATTTTCAAATTTGCCCCTCAGGGATGCCAAATTGCAATGGAAAGCTATGAAATATGGCTTAAAAAATGGAAAATTGAAGTGGCTATCACCTGGAAAAAACGGGATCTGGAATGGTGCACTGGATCGTCCACAATCGTCACTGCAAGATCGCAGGGAAATAACTCACTATCGCTTTGCACAAGAGGTAAAAAGTAAAAAGTAAATATGTTTTTACTATTGGTTATATTTATAAATTTTCAAAATCAAAATTAGGTTTTGGAGCTTATTTTTCTGATATTTTATCATATTTTTGTTGAAAAATGGGTTTTACACCTGCTTTTTATGTAGCGACAGTTTTTCACGCGACTATGACGACGAAACGAGTTGCATTTTATAATTTTTCGGACTCGGTAAAAACACGAAAAAGTCACTACTGGAGTCATTTTTGAGCTCTTTTCTGACTCTGTAAAACTAAAAATATTGCTGAGTCGCTTATTGTTTTGAGCTCGTTAAATTGGCTACGAAACGACATCTACCCAGTATACATTTACCCCTTTTCGGGCTGGGATAGATTATTTACGAAAAAGGAATACCCTAGCCTATCGGGACTACGAGGTTCTCTCAGACATAGTTTTCTACCTTTTCGGATCTGTGATACTATTTACAAAAAGGGACTGCTGGAGCTTTCTTTTCCACTATCTTTTCAAACTCTCTAAACATGAAAATATGTCGCGTTCTTCCTTTGTCAGATTCATTAAAAACTGATGACATCGGATTCCGTCGTAATGACGATACTCGAGTTCCTCCTTCCTAGGGCTCGTTAAATGTACTAGGTTGGATTTTTCTGAAGGAAAAACTTATATCGCAAGCATATGCTATCCCCTTCAAGCTTGTTTCCAAAAATAATTGGGGTACTCGCCAGAAATAGTGGGGAAAAATGGAACCAGTATCACTGTTGTGTCATGATTATGTCGCTCTTGAACATGGCATTTGTCTACATTCGTGTTGGGTTGGGGACATCTCATCTCGCTCTTTTCTTGCCTTTGTGGGTTTGGGTAATCTCTTTTGACCACTTTTGAGGAGGTAAATCCCCTCTGCGGAAAGAGGCGATCCCACTATCCCATATCAGGTCTAGCAACAATCAAGTCATGCAATGACGTTGGTTCCTAGTTACAAAAAGACAAAGATCGCGATGAGTAGCCTACCTCAAATCCTACGCAGTTGTCATTGAAGAAAATATTATATTTCCCATCCCTCGCTTGACAGATCATGATCCTTTCGTTCGACACATCCGAACACCTATACACATGCAACGAAACAATGACATACAATGTAAAATATAAAGCATGTAAACATATATCAGTCAAAGATGATATAATTCATTGCATTACATAAAGAAATGAACACATGAATGGAACCATAATCATAGTCGCTTATATTATAAATGACAAAAGGGAGATTACAACCAAATGCTTTGATGTTATTATCTTCCTTTGGCAGGGCTTGCAGCGGAGCGCATCTCAACAAAGCCTATCAGGAATATGGATGAAGCTCTCTCTCTTATTGGATTCTCTTCGGCTTGGCTCTCAATAGTTGCTCGGCTATAGTTTCCTTCCTACAAGTTCAGATATTCAGCTATTCTGCTCGTTCAACCAGCACATCAATGGAATATGTCTATATTTATAGAGGAGAGGAGGAGGTTGGGATCCCTACAATAGTGGAAGGGAGGCCTTATCCCTTGGGAGGTTTCCCTATAAGGTGGAAACAAGAGGCCAAAGGAGGAAGGCCGTGGTTATTCAGTCGAACCACTTCCTATGACTTATCCACAAAGTTGTTGTGATCGAAACTTCGCCTATTTTTTTTTTTTTAAATTTCCATAAGTATATTGGCATAGGTGCTTAACTGGGATAGAGCGCCAGCTGTTGCGGGCTCAATTTTAAGTTTCCTCATTGGTGCGAGGGCATAACGGGCTACCAGCACCAAGGCAAAAACAAGTGTTTTTAGTGGTCTGCTTAGGAAAATGTCAACAGAAAGAATGTTGTCCTTATGGAAAGGGATGAAATGATGGTATTTGAAAGGCATGAAACTGCTTATTGGTCACAAATATGACCCTCCAATGGGTGAGATGGGGATCGCTGGGATGGTGACAAATTACTGTGTAACAGATGCCCCCAAAAGCATGAGGTCCGAGAGAGAGGGAGGGGTAAAATGCTTTATGAGAATGTGCCCAAATGAAAACACTGCCATTGGAAGACCTACAAATATAAATACAACTGATATATTTGATACATGATATGTGGTATGGGCGCAACCATCCATAATAAAGTGTACAAAATTCGGAATCCAAGGTATGGACGCAGCCATCCAGCAAAGAAGGATCAACAAGTAGACTCAGGTACGGTCACAGCCATTCAATCAAATGACTCATGTAACTAATCATGATAATCCACAAAGATCCACATCGTGGATTTCATCAGACAAAATCTAGGGTCTTGCGCTCCATCTTGACCTGAACAGAGTACAAGTCTGAGCATGTGAATAAGTGAGATGAAGTCGAACATGCAAGAACATCGTCTGATTACCAGCCAATAATGAAATTCGTTAACAGATGCGAGAGGAACCACCAATAATGAGGATGGCCCTCAAGGTACTATAAGTACAATCCACAGAATGTGAATAGTGAGTTGGCATCGAACACCCGCAGAATCATCCAATCGAAGTGAAAACCTTGCGTTTAATGTGAAGAACCTGCCATTGAGGCATGCAAGCTCTAAGGTACCTGAAGGGAGTCTCTAGATCAACCTCCTGGATAATGAGCTGAAGTCAACAGGAAGTGACCTTGATCGAAGGTGGGCCATAGTGTTTCCCACATCATCGACACGAGACAGAGGAACATGATGTTTGTGAGTCAAGATCAGTAGAGAATTAGAGGGAGGTTGAAAACTGCAGAGGCCAACTTCTCTTGAACATATTGGCGGCACTATATTGGATTTGGTAGTATTTTGACATCAAAGGATCTGAGGTCATGATGAAATGGCAAATAGAAGGTGAGTGGTCAAAAGAGATTACCCAAACCCACGGAGGCAAGCAGATAACGAGATGAGATATCCCCAACCCAACACGAATGCAGACAAGTGCCATGTTCAAGAGTGACATACTGCCGAAACGACGGTGATACTGGTTCCATTTTCCCCCACCATTTCTGGCGAGTACCCCAATTATTTTTGAAAACAAGCTTGAAGGGGATAGCATATGCTTGTGATATAAGTTTTTCCTTCTGAAAAATCCAACCTAGTACATTTAATGAGCCCTAGGAAGGAGGAACTCGAGTAACGTCATTACGACAAAATCCAATGTCATTAGTTTTAACGAGTCTGAAAAAGTAAGAACTCGACGCCTTTTCATGTTTAGAGAGTTTGAAAAGAAGGCAGAAAAGAAAACTCCAACAGTCCCTTTTCGTAAATAGTCCCATAGATCCAAAAAGGTAGAAAAATATGTCTGGGAGAACCTCCTAGTCACGATAGGCTAGGGTATTCCTTTTTCGTAAATAATCTATCCTAGCCCGAAAAAGGGGTAAACGTATAGTGGGTAGATATCATTTCGCAGGCAATTTAACGAGCTCAAAACGACAAGGGACTCGACGATCTTTTCAATTTTAGAGAGTCAGAAAAGAGCTGAAAGGTTAATCCTCCTAGAGTAATGAGTGGTATAAAGGGTAGCAACTGGTTTCAGTAATGATGGAACTGCTAAGAACAAGTAAAGGTCAAGAGGCTGGCTAACAAGACCACTCATCGCAGCAGTTCCTCAGGGATGGATAAAATAACCAAGTGAAGGCATATGATTGGCCAAGTAGATAGTGACAGTGGAATGAGAAAACCAAGGCTCATCTGGCAAAAATAGGCTGATAAAATGGCAATCACAAGAGGTAAAATGGGAATGGTTTCATTTTTACACAAGCTGTAAATCAGGAAACTCTGCTTGAAGTTGGTTTCATTTTTACACAATCTTGAAACAAAGATAAAATACGCTTGAAACCGGTTTCATTTTTACACAAGCTTGAAACGGAAACAAACTATTCTTGAAAAAGCAAGCATGCCCCCAGCATGGTGACTCAATTCAAGGTACATGCCTCCCAAGCTTCAGTCCATATGAAGGGTAGATGGGGTGAAGGTTCAAGTTACGAGATTAAGGGAAAGACTCGAATGGGATTTTACGAGATCTAAACAAAGACTCTAATTGAACGGGAACATGTTTCATTATTTTAACAAGGTTGACACATTAAAAGAACTATCCTTGGATGACCTTGTTTCATTTTTTAACTAGGTTGATATACAAGAAAAACTATCCTCGAATGAACTTGTTTCATTTTTTAAGGAGCTTGACACAAGAAAACGAACTCTACTCCGACGAACTTGTTTCATTTTTTAAGGAGCTTGACACAAGAAAACAAACTTTGCTCCGACGAACTTGTTTCATTTTTAAGGAGCTTGACACAAGAAAATGAACTTTTCTCTAGACACCTTTTTTCATTTTTTAATGATATTGACAGAAGAAAATGAACTCTGCTCCAACGAGCTTGTTTCATTATGAATAAGAAGTCATGGCTTCCAAGAGTTCCACACCGAATGGGAGAACAACATCTCAGAAATCAGGACCCAATGACCCCAGCACCTGATGCACAATGGCACTATCACTGAATATGGGCATAGGACAGGTAGACACATAATTGACATGCATCGGGGATGAAACAACCAGCGAATAAAGATCCGGCAAGGATGATGGTGGAATAGCTGCCATATTCGGACCAAAGGATGCAAGCTAATCGATGGTCATGACTCAACCTTCGTGCGGAAAACACATCACACGAAAGAGGGAGGAGACAAGTGCTCCCATGGCATAAGTATAATCGTGGCCCAAGAGTAAATTAAATTCTAAGGGGCATAGAACAATCATCACGTCTATATAGATGGTTTTCCCTCCAAAGTAACAGGAAACTTTGGAAAGATCCCTAATGGCTGACTAATTCCTCTGTTAAAGGCCAACATATTCTGTGTAACAAGCATAAGTGGTGGTGAACCAAAATCTTGCCAAGTAGTTAAGGATAAAATACTAACAGACACACCTTCATCTATAATGGTGCTGGGTACAACCACATGGGAGGCCTATACCATGATCTCAAAGGGCACATAAGAAGGAAGGCGATAGCCTACGAATCGACTCCAATCAAAGGAAGCGACCAAACTACTTGGAGGGAATACCATCGAACCGAGATGGTCTTCCCCTGGTGTTACGGAAGAAGAAGGAGCATCCTCCACAACCTCCATCATGGAGTCGAGAGGAGTATCCTCCGGGAACTCCATCACGGGAGGCAGAGGAGCGGATTCTTGAGGTATAGGGACAGGAGAATCTTTCTCCAAGTTCAAAGAATCTGAAGAAACAAGAAGAACCTGTGGGATATGAGATCCACTCTCAACAGAAAAGACCTGGTGCACTGCAGACGGGGCCAGCTCAACCAATCCCATGACCAATGGTTAGTCAGGGACGGATTCCTAAATTTTAATTTTCGGGGGAGCGGGATCAAGCAAGGATGACTCTTGACTGAACGTTGAATCAACTGGTGAAGGACTCAAAGAAAGTTGTTTGTAACCAGCCGGAAGGAAAGTTGCAGAAATATTCGAGTTGTCCAAAACTCTCTTGGTTTCATCCATATATGGACAAAGGTGAATGGCATGGTGCCCTTCACACAAATTACAGGGATTGGCAAGCTTACCCTACTTCCTAGGAGCTTTACCAACACTAGTTGAAGACGTGCCCCCAACCTGACTCCCGGAAGCCAAAGGCAATGGAAGACGACCGTTGGACCATACTTTGAGAACCTTGGGAATGCCAGGGAAATCTAGAAGAAGATGGTTTCCCTGGCACAACATGCAAGGGAAATTAACTTTCTGCGGAGGGTTGGAAGGTTCATCGAGAGCAGGTGTTTTAGAAGCAGTAGCTGCAGCCTTAGCCTCTCTCTTATCGAACTTATGCTTCTTTGTATTCTTCTTCTTCTTCTTAGCCACATGGTTACTTGAATCCAGACTTTCACCAGGCGAAGTAGAAGAGGAGGATGCAGAAACAGGCAAAGAAGGGGAGAGGTCCACCTTGGAATCAACAAGATTCTTTTCAGGTGGAGGAACTGATTGAACAGTAGCCAGGGCATTCGGGACCACAGAGGTTGAAAACAACCAAACAGGCAACCCAACAGTTAACCCAAGATGGGACAATGTTTCCATATAAGGAGCACCAACATTTCCAAAAGGAGGAAAATGACTAGGATTCCCATCGGAGGGGATTCCTTGGTTGGTGAACTTCAGAAAAGTTTCCATCGGAAACGACCCAAAACAACACCCTAAGGAAACTAACTTTAACCAAGAATGTTTTGTAGGCAGTTAATTTTTAAAACATTGAAACAAAACTCTACGGGGGGGAAACAAGCGTGAAAGGACAAGCGCTTGATGATCTTTTCAAATTTATGGAGTTAGTAAAGATCGAAAATGACTGCTTTGGTAATCTAGGTAAAAGGGTGTACTAGATATCCGTGAAATTCCATATACACCTTGGTAAAAAAAAATGAAAGAGAAATCAACCAAGGACTTGAAGTACGTGCAGGTAATCTCCCAGAATGCTGTGTTTGGTGTATCACGGGTAAGAGGCAGAAGAGTCGGCTTCCTATGGATAAAATATTTGCAACCTAATGGGGTCTCCCTTTATATACACGACGGTACGGGGAGCACAAGTCCGTACTAGCGCTATCTGAAGCCAGATGGAAAGAGAAAACTGTTAGGTTTAAAGACGCCGGAACACATCTCTAGCCTAGACCACTAAAAATGTTTCGTTAGGTTTCAATGTTTCCTTAGGTTAATTCAATAAATTTTAAATTTTATCTTGAATTATGTCTCAGTTTCAAGGCCCTACCGCATGTCATCTGACAATCTCCTAAATGCAGCTATATGAGGAAAGAAAACTTTCAATTCGATGAATTCTATCTAGTTAAGAGAAGAGTTTCAAACAATGAAGCAACAAACAACAATACTGAAAACAAAAATTTTCCAAACTAGATGACTTTCACTATCCAAAAGTAATCTAAAACATTCAACGATGCAAATTATGCAATGTAATCTATGCAAAATCCTCTTTTTTGAAAACTATGCAAGAAAATTTTCCTTTTTCTTTTCAAATGATAAGAACGCATTCAATGCATTTTTCAATGAAATGAGAATCTACTTAATGCATGCTTTTAATGAAAGAGAATGCATTCGATGCGATTTTTAGCTTTCAATCATTAAACAATGTGATCTAAGTTCAATGTTAAATCTCAAAAATACTTTCCAATACAATGTGATCTAATGCATTCTAAAAAAAAGAAAACTTTGAGACAAAAACTAAATGAACGGAAATCTCCTTAATGAAAGGATGAATGCAAAAGGGATGCAAACAAACACTAAGAATGAAATCATTGTTTTAAACACTTTGTAACAAAATTCCTCAAAAGGCTACAAGACATATGAGGTCAAACACAAAGAGGACTTCCAAAGCATGAGATCAAAGCAAGGCATTCATTCCCTTTTACATCAAGGAATCATGGAAATAAGACATTTCAGCTGAACAATGAGCAATGTAATCTATGCTCATACAAAGAAAAGACCGGAAGGGAAAGACACACTGGTGAAGGATTTAGGGAAAAAATTTCAATTTTCACACACCCTGAAATTGGCACGACTTTTGTGGGTGAAATTAGCACCAACTGGCACGACTTGCTCACTGACAACTTGCGCCAATGGCCAATTAGTGCGGGTTTCTAACTGACAACAAGCGCCAATGCTTGAAAATGAAAAAACAAAGAATTTATCCCAACCAAGACCAGACTCACCACTTCAAGCAAAATCTAAAAATAACCCAGAAGCAAAAGTATTGACCAAAAAAAATCTTGAACAAGGGAAAACCCTAGCAGCTACAGGAAACAGCGCAAATGTCTGGCTGTAATCCATGCCAGACAAGGGATGGCACAGGTGATGAACTAGAAACTTGCGCCAATGGGTGCCACTGTCAGGTTGGAAACCGCGCCAATCAAGCCAAGCATGAAAAGATGAAAATTTCGGAAAGGCAGAGGTCAGATCTGATCCTCTGAGGCTGAACAAGGGTTTGATACCAAAGGATGTGAACCAGAAGAGCAAATAAATCAATCAAAAGCCAAAAATAACCAAAAGAGAAAATACTAACTCCAACTGACTCCCCAGTGGAGTCACCAAATTTGTTAAGGAGGTAAATCCCCTCTGCGGACAGAGGCGATCCCACTAGCCCAGATTGGGTCTAGCAAAAATCAAGTCACGCAATGACATTGGTTCCTAGTTATAAAAAGACAAAGATCAGAATGAGTAGGCTACCTTAAATCCTACGTAGTTGTCGTTGAAGAAAAGATGATATTTCCCGTCCCTCACTTGATAGATCACGATCCTTCCGTTCGACATGTCCGAACACCTATACACATGCAAGGAAACAATGACATACAACGTAAAATCTAAAGCATGTAACCATATATCAATCAGAGAGGATATAATTCATTTCATTACATAAATAAATGAACACATGAATGGAACCATAATTAGAGTCGCTTATATTATAAATGACAAAAGGGAGATTACAACCAAGTTCTCTGACACTATGATCTTCCTTTGGCGGGGCTTGCAGTGGAGCATGTCTCAACAAAGCTTGTCGGGAATCTGGACGAAGCTCTCTCTCTTACTGGATTCTCTTCGGCTTGGCTCTCAATAGTTTCTCGGCTATAGTTTCCTTCCTACAAGTTCAGCTATTCAACTATTTTGCTTGTTCAACTAGCACATCAATGGAAGATGGCTATATTTATAGAGGAGAGGAGGAGGTTGGGATCCCTACAATAGTGGAAGGGAGGCCTTATCCCTTGGGAGGTTTCCCTATAAGGTGGAAACAAGAGGCCAAAAGAGGAAGGCCATGGTTATTCAATCGAACCACTTCCTATGACTCATCCACGAAGTTGTTGTGATCAAAACTTTGCCTCTTTAAAAAAAAAAAAATTCCATAAGTAGATTGGTGTGGGTGCTTAACTGGGACAAAGCGCCAGTTGGCACGGGCTTAGTGTTAAGTTTCCTCATTAGCGTGAGGGAATAACGGGCTACCAGCGCCAAGGCAAAAACAGGTGTTTTTAGTGGTTTTCTCAGGAAATTGTCAACAGAAGGAATGTTGTCCTCATGGCAAGGGATGCAATGATGGTATTTGCAAGGCATGAAATTTATTATTGGTCACAGAGACGACCCTCCAATGGGCGAGATGGGGATTACAGGGATGGTGACAAATTACTATGTAACAACCACTCATCTGCTCTTCACCACGTCATCATGACCTCAGATCCTTTGATGTCAAATACTGCCAAATCCAGTGTCGTGCTGCCAATATGTTCAAGAGAAGTTGGCCTCTGTAGTTTTCAATCTCCCTCTAATTCTCTACTGATCTTGATTCGTAAACATCAATTTCCTCCGTCTCATGTCGATGATGTGGGAAACATTATGGCCCACCTTCGCTCAAGGTCACTTCCTGTCGACTTCAGCTCATTATCTAGGAAGTTGATGTAGAGACTCCCTTTAGGTACCTTGGAGCTTGCATGCCTCAATGGCAGGTTCTTCGCATTCAACGCAAGGTTTTCATTATTGGCCTTCGATCGGATGATTTTGCGGGTGTTCGACGCCAGCTCACTGTTCACATTCCATGGATTGTACCTATAGTACCTTGAGGGCCATCCTCATTATTAGTGGTTCCTCTCGCGTCTATTAACAAATTTCATTATTAGCTGGTAATCAGACGATGTTCTTGCATGTTCGACTTTAGTTCACTTATTCACATGCTTGGACTTGTACTCTGTTCAGGTCAAGATGGAGTGCAAGACCCTGGATTTTTTCTGATGAAATCCAGGCTGCGAATTATTTGTGTATTATCATGATTATTTACGTGACTCATTTGATTGGATGGTTGCGACCATACCTAAGTCTACTTGTTGATCCTTCTTTGCTGGATGGCTATGTCCATACCTTGGATCCCGATTATTGTACACTCTATTATGGATGGTTGTGCCCACACCACATATCATGTATCAGAGATATCAGTTGTACTTGTATTTGCAGTTCTTCCGATAGTAGTGTTTTCAGTTTGGCACGTTCTCATAAAGCATTTCACCCCTCCCTCTCTCTCGGACCTCATGCTTTAGGGGGCATCTGTTACAAATCATTTTGTCACTGTCCCTGCAATCCCTCGTCCCGTACATCGGAGGACTATTCCCGTGACCTGTGAACAGTAAAATTTCCTGAAACTACCTTCATGGCATCCTATTACATAAGGAAAAACATTCCCCTGAATAAAATTTCCTCTGAAAAACCATAAAAACATATGTTTTAGCCTTGGCACGACTAGCCAGTTCATCCCTCACACCAATGGGGGAAATCCACACTAGAGGGCGCGCCAACTGGCGCTCTGTCCCTGTGTTTCACTCACGCCAAGATTATTAAGGGATGTTTTTAAAAAATAAATGGTAGAAGTTTGATTCTAACAAACTCCTGAATGAATCATCAAAAGGAGTTGAGTGGTTTGGCTTCGGATCTCCATGTATAGGAAGTGGCTTTCCACCTATCATGGAAGCTTCCTAAGAGATAGGGCCTATCCCATGATTATAGGGATCCCAACTTCCTTTCCTCCATTTATAAAGGCTTGCCCTGACCATTAGCAAGCTAGTTGAACTTGTAGGAAGGAAACTATAGCTGGGAAACTATTGAGAGACAATCCAAAGAGAATCCTGTAAGAGAGAGAGCTTCGTCCAGATTCTCGACAGGCTTTGTTGAGACACGCTCCGCTGCAAGCCCCGCCAAAGGAAGATCATAGTGTCAGAGCATTTGGTTGTAATCTCCCTTTTTTCATTTACAATATAAGCGACTCTGATTTTGGTTCCATTCATGTGTTCATTTCTTTACGTAATGCAATGAATTATATCCTCTCTGACTGATATATAGTTACATGCTTTAGATTTTACGTTGTATGTCATTGTTTCCCTGCATGTGTACAGGTGTTCGGATGTATCGAACAGAAGGATTGTGATATGTCAAGTGAGGGACAGGAAACATCATCTTTTCTCCAAAGAAAACTACGTGGGATTTGAGGTAGGCTTCTCATCGTGATCTTTGTCTTTTTGTAACTAGGAACCAACGTCATTGCGTGACTTGATTGTTGCTAGACCCGATCTGGGCTAGTGGGATTGCCTCTGTCCACAGAGGGGATTTACCTCCTCAACATAAAGTTAAAGGTCCAAGTACATCAAGTGCTACTTGAGAGATTAAATTAGAACTACACCCTGAGGTTTCTCCAGAAATTTGGACTAAAGAGTCATTGTACTTTGGGAGGGAAATATTGCAAAAGTGGATAGATAATCTAATGCAGGAGGAGGAATATTTGAAGGAGGCCCATTTAGAGGAGATCAAGATGGAGAACACGGAGGTGGAGGAGAATGAAGAGATAGACAACCAAAATATCAAGAGGATGATAGGGAAGCAACATTTAGGTTTCCCACTGCGAAAGTTCCAAGAGTTGATGCAAAAATGAAAAATACCCCACCATATTTTCTGCCAAAATTTTATGGAAGCGTAATTAAATACCTCGACTCCTTTATTTTTGAGTTTGATATTCTATGCCACAGTTATGCTTATACTACTGATGCACAAAAGTTATGATTATTTCCTACAACATTGAAATGTGTTGCATTATTTTGGTTTATGGGACTAGGTGAAGATACCATAGCACAATGGGATCACATGAAGAAAACTTTTCTTAAAAAGTATCAACCTTACAGTAGACCTATGGATTCTCAAGAGGATATATTTAGAATGATGAAATAAGAATATGATAGTCTAAAGGACAACTTAGAAATGTTTTTGTATGATTTTCAAGCATTAAAACAACATGACTTAAATCCTGATACAATCCATATAATATTTTTAAAAGGAATTCATGATAAAATCATGGACATACTTAATTTAATGGGTGTTGGTGATGTTTCTCATATGGAATCTGATAAAATTAGTGATTTGTGTAGGAAGTATTCGAGAGGTAAAGCTAAAATTGGTGTAGGGATAACAAATTCTCTTACAAAAGTCATAAAATCAGCTACTAGAAGTGTCAGTAGAGTATAATTAGGAAATTTGTTAGAGGGATTCAAGACTTATCTTCTAAATTCTCTTTCTTCTCAAATATATGAAGTAAAAATTAAGAAAAAGAAAGAAGAGCAAGAGACAATTCTATCTATTTTAGGTACTAAATGTCAAAAAAATATCCTCTAAGAGAACGCCCTCTAGATAGTGTTAATTTTTTTTTAAGTTGTGCATAAAGACATAAATCTGAATAAATTCCTCCATTACCTTAACTAAAAGAAACTTCCAAGGGGAATCTAGAAAAATAGAATCAATTTACAACATTTCACCCCGAAGACCTTGAAAATTACTACAAAAGTAGGTATTTATTAGGACCTTAGTCAACAAAATCATCCATATTATAATCCTCCTCAAAACACATGGAATTCCCAAATTTCATGGCAGGCATGGCCTCAACAACAAGTCCAAATCCAACCTTATCAATACGGTTGGAGAGGATGTGCTTATGGAAATGCACCTACCCACCCTTATCAACCAGCACAATAATTTCAAACCCCATATCGACAACAATTGTATCAAAATGACCAGCCTCCATATCAACAACAACCATATCAACAGTACCAAAAATATCATTAATATATGCAGCAAGGATAGCCACCCCTTCCTCAACAACCACATGCTCCTCAACAACCACAACTAACCCAACCCTAACAATTACACTGTTCCATCTAACCAAGCACTCCCACAACCTATTCAACTTCATTCGAGTCAATTGAAAATACAAACAATAAGGTAGAAAAAAATATTTATAATGTTGAATTTGAAACATTTCCTACTTATCTTATTTCTCGTGTCAAATTACATGAATTTTCTATGCAATTACAAGTCACTCCTATTCAATTGTAGGAAATTAATCCTTGTAATGGGAAGGTTGTAAATCCAAAATCAACCATAATAATTGAGGAAGAAAAGGAGTAAACTCTAGATAAACCTAAAAAATCTAAAACACCAACAAAACAAATTATTCCTTTAAAACAACAACACTAATTTTTAGGACAACCCCTTTTAATATCCTAAAATATTTGTCCTTGAAAAATAAGAAATACCAAAAATCATTCCCGAATTTGATATTCTCAATGAATTAAAAAAAAATCTATCAAAATTCCCTTACTTCAGGAAATAAAGGACATACCACTCTATAGAAAAACCTTAAGGGAATTATGCACTAAGGAAACTGACATAAGGAAATAAAACTTACCAATGATACAAGTGATAGGAAAATTGGCTAGTCTGATGACTAGTAAACTCATTACAAAAAAGTATGTTGACCCTAAGATGCCCATTGTAACAATTTTAGTCAACAATTTTTCTATCCCAAATACTCTCATTGATATAGGTTATGCCATAAATGTCATTACCAAGGAAACTATGCAAAGCTTACAAATTGAAAACCTTTAACCAAAACCCATTGTATTAGGATTGGTTGATAGGTGAAAGATCAATTGTGAGGGAATTGTAAAACATATTATTATTTCTCTTAACTCTTGGGCTTATCTAGTAGACTTTATGGTCCTTCAACCCAACTCTAATTTAGGTGGAAATCCTTTAATTTTGGGGGGACCTTGGTTGGGTACTACCAACACATTCATTAGTTTTCATTACAGAGACATAACAATAAAGAATGGTGATGAAATAAAAATGATTACATTATACACCCCTACTAAAAAAGTAGATGAATTAAAAAAGGTTGAATGGTTAGATGTAAATGATACATATGATGAAATAATTCATCTTCTTTTAACCATTGAAGAGGTTTTCAATCCTAGATAAAATAGTGATGAAAACCAGATTAATCATTTCTTTTCTCTTCCTAATTTTCCACAGTATTTTAAGGGGAAGACATTAGTAAGTTTTGCTACGACACAAAACTCTGCACAAGATTTATTGAATTTTTTTTGTTTTTTTTCCTGAAAAATTTCAGTTATCTACCACACACATATTTGAACAAGCTATATTGAATTATGGAGAATTTTCACTTCATTCTCTTTTAGGAAAACATTTTCAGGAAACATTTACAATGTATAGTTTGACATCTTCCTATTTATTACTATTTCCTTTACATTCTATACTACATTTCTGCAATAAAATCATTGAAATTTCTTCTAGGAAAACCTTGAATATTAATTCTAATTTATATTATTTCAAAGAAGAACAATTAATTGCAGTTTTGCAAAAATATTCCAAATATTTTTCTTGGGATTATACCGATATGTAGGGAATACATATGGAAAAATGTACACATTGTTGGGTTTGTGTTATATTATTTCCATGACTAGAGCAGGCATGAAGTAGGGGGTAAGAGGGGGGCAAGAGCCCCCCCTGTCTAGGGGTTCGCAGGGGGCGGCGGGTAGCCCCCTGCATGGGATCTCGGGTAGCACCCCGAGGAAAATAAATGGACACTATTTTAAGTGGGTGGACCCACCTATGGTTTTGTGGATGGGTTTGCACATGGTTTTGGGGCACGATGGTTTTCTGCCCCTGGTATTTTGTAGATACGGTCAAGGGAACTATGATTATCCTCTAATCAGGGTTAATGGATAGGGGTTTATGAATGATTCATCGTGTATATATATGTGTTGTAACACTAAAAGGAATATAATGAAAAATCAAATTGGTAGTCTCGATTTGGGATCTAAGGGAAATATATTTGTGTATATCTGTTTTATGTTTTATGGTCTCACTAATGTTTATTTTTTGTTTTTAAGAATTTGTTTGCAGATAATTTTTGTATAGGGTTAAAACCTACATTTGGTATTAGATTTGTTTCAGCTTCAATGTGACACCTTTTTTGCTGAGGGGTTTTTTTTCTTAGGCCTGTGGTAGACCCTGTTCAGCAGGAGATTTGCAGGATCAATTCTTGCGGTGAAATAATATGTCGAGCAGTGGAAATATAGAGATAGAGAAATTTAATGGTCAAATTTTTGAGTTGTGGAAGCTCAATATGGAGGATCTGTTGGTGGATAAAGATCAGTGGATCGCAGTAGATCTGGGTACTAAACCAACGTCAATGTCAGATGAAGACTGGGAAAAGTTGGATCGGAAGGAAAAGAGCACAATATGGTTATGTATCTTAGATTCGGTATTTTTGAATGTATTTAGGGAAGCTATGGTGAAGACTTTTTGGGTCAATTTAGGGACTTTGTACCAATATAAGTCTTTGGTGAATAAATTGTTCCTGCAAAAAAAGTTGTATAACCTGAGGATGAAGGATGGAGACTCAGTGACTGAACATTTGAACACCTTCAATACCATGGTAAGTCAATTTTAATCTATTGATATTAAAATCTCAGATGAAGATAAGTGCATTAGTTTGTTGTGTTCTCTACCAGATTCGTGGGAGAGTCTAGTTATTGCAATAGCTAGCAATACAACTACCTTGAATTTTGATGAAATTTTCTCAGCCTTGCTGTCGGAGGAAATGAGATGAAGAAATATGGAGGGCCATAATGGAGATGCATTGTCTATAGAAGGAAGGTCCCTGAATAGAACAAAAACAAAAAAAATTCGAGCGGGAGATCGATCGGGAGATCTAAATATCTAGGAAATCTTGTAAAGGTGTGCTGGAAATGAGGAAAGGAAGGACACTTCAAAAAGGGCTTCAGATCTAAAGCTCCTGAGAAAGGAAAGGGATCTGATGATGCTCCTTCTGTAGAGGTAAAAACCACCTCAGATGAAGGTGGGGATGTGTATTTGGATTCTTCTTCAAATACACATGTATATCATGAGGCATGGTTGATTGACTCAGGTGCATCCTTTCACTTCACTCCCCATAGGGAGTGGTTCTGTGAGAATGAGGAGTATGATGGTGGTGATGTCTTCTTAGGGGATGATAGGAAGGGTATAATCGTTGGACGTTTTAAAGTCAAGCTAAATCTACATAGTGGATGGATTATAACACTTCCTGGTGTTTTGCATATTCTTGCATTGACCAAAAATATGGTTTCTATAAGAAAAATGGATGATGCAGGTGTGAAAATAGTGTTCGAGAAATCCTACCTGTAAGATTGTTCGGGGAGCATTGGTATTAATGTGGGGAGTTCAGATGGACCTCTGTACAAGCTTCAAGGTTGCATTGTTAATGATGGGTACAAAAATTATGTGGTTCCTGAAAGTGGAGCGGAAAGCCTAGCGGTCTCTGGAGAAAAGACCATGTTATGGCATCAAAGGCTTGGACATATTGGAGATAAGGGCCTTCAAATACTGCATAGTAATGGTATGGTAGAAGGTATGTCTAATTTATCTCTGGATTTCAATTTCTATGAACATTGTGTATATGGGAAGTAGAATTAGGTGAGTTTTCATTCTGGTGCTAAGATTCCTAACAAGATATTAGAGCTTGTGCACAGTGATGTGTTTGGACCTGTGTCAGTTCCATCAATGGGTAAGTCTGTGTACTATTTTTCATTCATATATGACTTCTAAAGGAATACATGGATATATTTCTTGAGGAATAAATCTGAAGTCTTTGATAGATTTAAAGAATTTAAGGCACTGGTGGAAAACCGGACAGTGAAGAATATAAAGGTATTGAGGGAAGATAGTGGTGCAAAGTTCTGCAAGTAGGAATTTGAAGATTTATATAAGAAGTTTGGTATAGCATGGAAAAATACTAATCCATAGACACCTGAGCAAAAGGGAGTTATATAAAGAGTGAAGAAAACATGGACAGAAAAGGAAAGAAACATGCTTAGTGGTACCGGGTTAGGACATGAATTATGGGTAGAGGCAGTGGAGACTGCATGTTACTTGGTTAACAGATCATCTTCATTAGTGTTGGAGGATAAGACTCCACATGAGGTATGGGCTGGTAAGAAACCCTCTCTTTCACATCTGAGTGTATTTGTATGTGATGCATATGTACATGTTCCAAAGGAGAAAAGGACGAAGTTGGATAATAAATCTGAAAGGTGCGTATTTATTGGGTATAAGGATGGTTTAAAAGGTTAGAAGATTTGGAACCCAGAAACAAGGAAGGTTGTGTACAGTCGAGATGTGGTGTTTAGAGAGGTGAAATATGTTGTTGAACATGAAATCCTACTAAAGGAACCTGAGAAGATAGATTTTTAGCTAAAGGAGGATGAATCATAATCTACAACAAAACAAGATTCAGAAGAGGAAGAGCCACAAATTCTAGCTGTAAGAATATCAGTTTGGGAAATAAGGAAACCAGAAAGGTATAGTACATCTTCTTTCTATTCAAAATTTTCTTTAAATATCACTAATTACTATCTCAGAACTGTTAGGGAGGTAGTGGATTCATCAGATGAAAAAATCTGGAAGGAGGCGATGGTTGATGAAATGGCATCCTTGCACAAAAATGAGGCATGGGATCTGGTGGAGTTGTCGGCTAGAAGGAAGCCCATCGAGAGAAAATGGGTGTTTAAGAAGAATATGAACGAAGAAGGCAAGGTGGAGAAATACAAATCTCAGTTGGTAGCAAAGGTTATTCCCAAGTGCAGGGAACTGATTTTTGTGATATTTTTTCTCATGTTGCCAAGGTTACTTCTATTAGATTACTTTTATCTGTTGTTGCTGCATTTTATTTTTAGTTAGAATAGATGGATGTGAAGACAACATTTCTTCATGAGGATCTGGAAGAGGAGATATACATGAAGCAACCTGAAGGCTTTGTGGTGAAGGGTAAGGAAGAACTAGTATGCATGTTAAAAAATTCCTTGTATGGGTTAAAATAGTCACCAGGGATGTGGTATCATAAATTTGATACCTATATACGAGGACTTGGATTCACCAGAAGAAAAGAGAATCATTGTGTGTATTTTAAATTAATTGGTGACAATGTTATTTATTTGGTCTTGTATGTGGATGGTATGTTGCTGGTTGGAAACGACAATGAAATTATCCAGGATTTGAAGACCCAATTGTTCTCCAAATTCGACATGAAGGATATTGTTGCTATAAACTATATTTTGGGCATGGAAATTAAGAGAGATCGGGAAAAGAGGAAGCTCTAGTTAAACTAGAGGAAGTATGTCGAGAAAATATTGCAGAGGTTTAATATGTAGGATAGTAACCAGTGAAGGTTCCTATTCATGTAGGTGTAAAGCTATCTATTGAACATTGTCCCAAGACACAAGAAGAAAAGGAGGATATGTCACATGTTCCATATGAAAGTGCAGTGGGTAGTCTGATGTATGCAATATTTTGTACTAGAACAAACATTGCACATGCAGTGGGAGTATTAAGCAGGTTTATGTCAAAACCAGGGAAAGAGAATTAGACAGCAGTGAAGTGGGTTTTTCAGATTTTTGCGTGGCACTAGTGATTATAGTTTGTGCTACCAGGGAAGACCAGGATTGGACATATGTTTAGACATATGTGGTTTTTTTGATGCAGACTGGGATGGAGATATAGAACAAATAAGGTCTACAAGATGGTATGTGTTTAGCCTATTTGGAGGTGAATTCAATTGGATGAGTAAAAGGCAATTTGTAGTGGCTCTTTCAACTCCAGAGGAAGAATACATGGCAACCACTCATGCAAGAAAGGAAGTATTTTGTTTGCAGATATTGTGTTCAAGTATGGGGTTGGTGCAGCGAGATATAAGGATAGACTGGGGTAGGAAAAGTGAAATTTTCTTGGCTAAGAACCCTGCTTATCATTCAAAGACAAAGCACATTGATGTTCAGTATCACTTTTGTGATAGATATGGTTGAGGATAAAAAGGTGTTGTTGGTAAAGGTGGACACTTTGAAGAATGTTGCAGATGCATTGACGAATTCTGTGAGCACTAAGAAGTTATCTTGGTGTAGATAAACAATGGGTGTTGCAGGGATAGACCAATTACTAAGCTCTCCCATGGCCCCTTGTGGAAATAAAACAACAAGTGGGAGAATGTTGGGTTTGTGTTATATTATTTCCATGACTAGAAGGAGGTGAAAAGTAAGAGGGGGAAATAGCTACCCTTCGCTTGCGTCGAGCACAGCAAGGGGCAGGTAACCCCTTGTACGGGGTTCGGGTCAGTGCCCTTGGAAAAAAAAAGTGGACCCCATTTTAGGTGGGCGGACCCACATATGGTTTTTTGCATGAGTTTGCACATGGTTTTGGGGCATGGTGGTTTTCTTCCCCTAGTATTTTGTAGATCTAGTCAAGGGAACTACATTAGGGTTAATGGATTGGGGTTTATGAATGCTTCGATATGTATATATATGTGTTGTAACACTAAAAGGAATATAATGAAAAATCAAGCTTGTAGTCCCGATTTTGGATCCATGGGAAAAATATCTGTGTATATCTATTTTATGTTTTATGCTCTCGCTATTATTTATTTTATGTTTCTAAGAGTTCGTTTGCAGATAATTTCTGTGCAGGGTTAAAACTGTAGAGAATAATGAATTTTTTCTTGAAGGACATAATAAAAGTGGAACTTCAAAAGCTATTAGATGTATATTTCATATACCCTATATCTAGTAGTTAATGGGTTTTACCCTTGGTTATTTTCTAAAATAAAATGGTAAATGTAGGGCATGTATAGATTACAGGGAACTTAATAAAGCTACTTTAAAGGGCCTTTTCCCTTTATGTTTCATAGATCAAGTCTTAGATAAATTGGCTATAAAGAAATATTTTTCTTTCCTTAATGGTTTCAATGGATATAATTAGATAAGAATATCTCAAGAAGACCAAGATAAAATGACATTTAATTATCGATGTGGGGCTTATGCTTATAAATTTTTACCCTTTGGACTTTGTATGCGTCTGCCACATTTCAAAGGGCAGTTTTGACTATTTTTTTTAATTTTACCCAAGATTGTGTAGAAGTATACATGGATGATTTTAATGTCAATGGAAATAATTTTGAGGAAGCCTTAGTTAACCTAAATAAATTTTTAAAAAGAGGTCAAGAAATAAATATTTCCTTAAGCGATGAAAAATGTTTCTTAGTATTTAATGAAGGGATTGTTCTTGACATAATGTATCTATTTTGGGTATTAAGTTTGAACCAGCTAAGATTGAAGTGATTTTTAGTTTACCATCTCCATCTTTTGAAAAATATGTGAGAATTGTTTTAGGACATGCAAGGTATTATAGGCGTTTCATTAAGATTTTTTCAAACATTTCCTAGCCTTTATTTAAATTTCTTGCAAATAATGCCAAATTTCATTGGAATGATGATTGCTAAGTTGCTTTTAATATAATTAAAGAAAAACTTTCCACAAATTCTGTATTAACAGGACCTAATTGGACATTACCTTTTCACATATCTATAGATGCTTCAAATTCATCTATATGAGTATTTTTAAGACAAGGAGAACAACGAAGAGCATATGTTATTTATTTTATCAACAAAACTTGACTCCGAATGAGCTTAAATATACTCTTACAAAGAAGGAATTTTTGGCATTCATTTATGTAGTTAATAAATTTCAACATTGCATTATAGGACATAGAGTATTTATGCATACTAACCATTATTCCAACATAAACTTAATGAGTAAACCAATAACAAATGGTAGAATAATAAGGTCATTATTTCTGTTTCAATGAATTTAATATCACTATGTTAGACAAGCTCGAGAGAGAAAATCTAGTGGCACATTTCCTTTCTTATATGAACAATCCTCGTGTGACCTTTCCTATAATAGATAGTTTTCCTGATGAAAGTATTTTGAAATTTCTATTATATCCCCTTGGTTTTCTAACATTCCAATTATTTGTCTATAGGAAAATTTCCATCACATTTTTCATCGGAGGAAAAGAAAAAGGTGATCAGACAGAGTGCTAAATACTCCTGGATTCAGGGAGACATTTTCTATACTAGAATAAACATGTTTATTCAAAGATGTGTTAGAGATGAGATGTTAGATATCCCGAAAGCATGTCATGATGAGTTGTGTGGTGCAAATTTTTAAGATAAGAGGATAGCCTATAAAATCCTCCAACTAGGATACTATTGGTCAAGAATATTTAAATATGCCAAGAAGTATGTTAGGAGTTGCCATCGTTGTCAAAGAATGGGATGCCTAGTTGCAACTGATAAAATTCCTCTTCATCTATAAATTATTGTGGAACCATTAGAGAAGTGGGCCTTATACTTTGTGGGGACCATTAACCCAACATCAAGGAAGAAAAGGTATATATTAGTTTGCATAAACTATTTGAAAAAATGGGAAGAGGCAAAGGATTTAACAAGAACTAATGAGTAGTCAGTAGTAGATTTATTATTTCAAGACATTTTTGTTCGTTTTACGGTACCTAGAGAGATAGTTATTGATCACGGGGATCATTTCACATATAATTTATTTGATTCAATATTGAAAAAATACAAAATTAAACACTAGAAGTCAACTCCATATTATCCATGGGCCAATGAGAAAGTGGAATCTACAAATAAGTTTTTAGAAGGTATTCTGACAAAGAATTTTTAGCTTCACTGAATATATTTGGAAGAAAGACTTCTTGAAGCCTTTTGGGCATATTAAAATATATGGAAGAGAAATATTGGTTGTACCCCATATGAATTAGTATATGGAAAATAACTAATTTTTCCCATTGAATTTCATATAAAAGCTTTCAAAATTGCAACAAAATTGGGATTAGACATGTTAGAAGCTCAACAACAAAGAATTTTATAGTTGAATGAGCAAGATGAGAGGTGGTTCGATGATTTACTAAAGACCAATCGTATACAATAGTAAAGAGCCCAATGGCAGGACAGGTTTATAAAAAAACGTTCAAAGTTGGAGATTGGGCCATTTTATCTGATTCAAGGTTCAAAGATTTCAAAAGTATGTTTACTACTCACTGGATGGGTCCTTATGAATTTCAAACTCTATTTGATGGTGTTGTGGAAGTGAAAACAATTTATGGTTAAGTATCTCATTTTTATTCAACGAGCATAGATTAAAGTTATATCATCATGCAATATCAAAAGATGGTTTTATTTCTAGTTTAATTCAACAAGTAGAGGTGGATATAGTATATAAATGGGATCATCCTCTTAATAATATTCCATCATGAATTTATGTTTTTTAATCATAATAGAAGAATGGATATATAATAATAATAATAATAATAAAAGTAAAATAATGAAATAAATAATGTTTAGTTTTGAGAAGCGATTTGGGCACAAATAAACATTAAATCTTCTTGAAAACCAAGGAGTTGGATTGCAAAAGTTAAAAATAAGAATTGAATAGTATCTTTCAATTACCTAAATTCATAACAAAATTTCCTGTAATCATAGGTGTTTTTGAGATATATGTATAGTTTCTATCATTCACTCCAAAATTGTTATTTTCAATAAGGATAATCACTTTTTGGTGATTATGATAAGAATAAATCTATTTGTAGCAACATCAGAGGAAGCTTTGAGTCAAAATCAACAGAAGAAGAATTTTTCCATTTCCCATAAGTTTTAAATTATATTCTTGCAATAGGCATTCATTCCAGCAAAGAAGGTTAGATCAACACTGATAAAGTTAAGCACAAATCAATTCAATGAGGATCAAGTTTAGCATAAAATATCCATTTCATTTTCCATATCATGCTTTTATGACACTTTGAAGGTCACAACAATCAATGATCAAATTTATTAGGATTTTTCAAAAGGCATATAAGGTAATGTTTTTAATTGTATTTACTTATTACAATTAAGAAATTTTGAAAAAAATGACTTACCTAGAAACCTAATTTCCATATATAGAAAAATGTTTTCCTTTCGTGATCATCATGGTGCTATTACTTTTTGTGCTTTCTATGAAATTATTTCTTTTTAATGGTTAAAAACATGTTTATTTAACCATTCAAAACAATAATTACGCATTGCAATGAGCTTATCATGTCATTATTATGTCATTATACCATCATTTGAAAACCTCGTTGTTTTGGTTATTTTGAATCGATATTCATGCACAATACCCGATTTTTATTCTATACTTTAAAGCTTTAAGGCCATCCACTCCCTTACCATGGAAAAATTTTAATATTGGAGACCAAGTTTTTACTGGACAACCAATATCATTTATGCAAGAGTAGTGCAAAGTGAAGCATGAGGTATTACCTTTCTGGATGAATACCTTGAGTGTTGGATTTATTTCATAGAGGATAGCTATTGGAGTTCTTTGAAATATTTCAAGGACAAAATATGGAGGTTACTAAATTTTTCAGAGAAATATTTAATGGAGAAGTTGCACATATTAGAGACCTCATGATTTCAGTTTCAGAAGACATATTGGCTAAGGTTACATGATTAGAATAGATAGGAGAAAGGTCATTCAAGAACTAGAGTATAAAAAATAGAGGATGGATAATGTTTTTGAAAATTTCCAGGTAGAATATCGATTGGAAAAAGGGAGTTCCCAAAATTTGGCTGAAGGACTCGTGGAAAGACACAATGTATTGTAGAAACTTGATAGAAATTGAAATTTCTCAAGATTACAAACTAAAAAAAAGAGACAAAAATTCTACTCTACCAATATACATAATGGAAATCGCAATTTAGAACAACTCGCATAGACATGCAACAATCAAAACCACAAGTACATAGTGATTTCTAGGGGAACACAACTGTGAAAAACCCCTCAAGCCTCTTTACATTAATCAGTTGAATAGAGAAACTATTACAATTGTTTCCTCCATCTCTAAGCACAACCTGCAAAATAATAATTGTTCTCTTTGCTCAATGAGAAACTCTGTCCAACACTTAGCCAAGTATCTGCTCATCAAGTCTCTTATTTCCATGTGGAATCCTTGAGGAAATTAGCTCCTAAAAGATAGGATTTCCTCCTATTTTCTTGTGCAATTACCAAGGATCGATCTCTTGAACTTATGCAACAACTGCACACTCAAACTAGTATACAATTCATGTTACACTTCCTTGTCATATCCACTTTAGCTGAGAAATTCGAATTTCATGCATGCATTAGCTATTTTTGGTTGATTGATAAGTTAACTAATATATCTCTGAGTTATACAGTTTTCCCACTGCACAATTGACCTTCAACTGACTCTATCAATAGTTATAGGTCAGATAATTGAATACAACTGAAAATAATTTAACTAGATTGCTAAAATTTAGCAATCACACAGGCATGATTGAACTCCAAGCCCTCTAAATCAAATTACTCAGATAAATGAGTGAAAATATCCATGCCACACTAGTTATCTACTTCCAAGATGTCTTGTTGATGTGGAAATTTGATTTACTCAATTTGACTAAGGTTAAATTCAAATTGAGTCTTTCTTCCTACATTTTCTAACACTCCCTTTTAGCAAGAAATGGATTTTTCACCACCCCTATCCAACACCTATGGAATTTACTATAACACTACCTTTCACTATTTTTACTGCTACTACAACAATTGCAACTAATAAGTATCCAAAAAAAACATTTAATCAATTGTGTGTTTACAACTGTCTACTAGGAAAACTACACTGATGTTGATTCTACATTGTGCCTCCTGCACTGCTATTAACACTCCTTTGTGATCCTTCATCATACAATTGCACCAACTAACACTGATCCTTATGTTATTGAAAATTTTTGGCCCCTGTAGCAAGGTAATGATCCATGAGGTGGACACCTCAAAGGACCCTACCCAAATCTCTGAAACTATGGGACCAAGGCTTTACATTTCCACACCTCACTCTTGGAGGTATAAAAAAAATTACTCCCTATGCCCACTTAGCTCAAAATATCCTTATATAGAGGTCTTTGACTGGTCCACATTATCATCATCTTGCTAGTCATCGCAACTTCCAACTGGTTGAGGCTCCATCTTGAGAGCTCTATCATGCTCCCTCTCAACCACCACATCTCTAATATATTCTTTGGTCCTCAAGGCTACACATGCATCTTCCTCTAATGTTTAGAGGCTCTTGATACTGACACAAATATGCTTGATCTTACTTGAAGAAAAATGCTTGAGGTAGGCCTTCCCATTGTTGGAGACTAGCTCATACCCTTTATCTTCAATCCTCAATTTGTTCATTGGACCAAGTTTTTTGGCATCATTTCTATTTTCATAGTGTCTTCCACATAGCAAAGGGATTCTCCTTGCCATGTAATTTTGATTCTATGTGGTCTCTCACACCTTCCAAAACAATTATCATGTCCTTTGCGACATCCTTCTTCCATTGGGCTAATTGTTGTGCATCATATTGCTAAGGTTTTTCAATGTCATATTTAACTTATTCTAACACACAATTATCAATAATCTCTGCTTCCATTCGACCTTTCTAGGCTACAGAATTTTAGCTACCCTCTAGGGCATGCTGCAATCTCAATCCATTGAAAGACATCCTCTCGAATCTGAAGAAAAATTGTTGAAATGAAGCTACAAATTCGAAATTCCCGAGGGAAAAATTCGAAATACTGGTTCTAATGTGATTTCAGGGCTCTTATATCATGTATAAATTTGATAGAAATTTCAAATGATAAAGATTTCAAACTAAAAACAAGAGACACAAATTCTAATCTACTAATCCGCAGAATGGAAATATATTGATCTCTATGGACTTGATGTACACAATTCCATTCATTGATCTCTATGGACTTGATGTACACAATTCCATTCATTGTTCTCTATGGACTTGATGTACACAATTCCTAAATATCAATATCATCTTTCACCTACCCCTTCCAATGGTGTAATGAACATTTGTGTTCATGGCCTATTTATTTTTCATTAAGTAGAAGATCAAAATTTAGCTCACCCATTTTTTTTAAAGAATTTCTGATGATATCCCTATATGACTACACAAATATTTTGGTACATTCCCAAAATAGTGCATGGACATGTTAATTTGTGCAAGAATATAATTAATTAGCATCCTTCATTATTTTTCCTTCTACTTTGTCACCAAACTAAACAACCATGTAGGCATCCTAAGAGTTGGAAACTTTCCTTTTTAAAATAATTTATCATTCATTTCTCTATTATGTGTATCTAACAAATTATGATCCTCTCCTAATTCTAAGTAGTCACCTCTTTAAAAATGTGTACCCAGTATTCACAACTAATAAAATAATTATTTATTTGCATTCCATGTCTATAATGTACCCATCCATTCTTGAATTTCTTTCAAAATTGTCTGAAGTTGCAAACTACTATTGTAATTAATTAGGGTTCCTAGTGTTTGACCCTTCAAGCATTTCCATGCATCTATATAAAAAAAATTGCTATTTCTCATCACATAAATACTATTCTTGAGAAATACATGTAAGGAATACTAAAATATTTGTATATATATAAGCCAAAACCAAAACCAATTAAGCATGGAAATAGTTGAGACACCTCTTTTCTTCTATCGGATGCCACTCTTCCATGTATTTTACAATCATAATCTCTTAGGGAAACTTTATTTTGCTAAGTGAAAACCTAGCACTAGTTGCTAGGACATATTTCTATGGTTTTTTGTGACTTAATCAGTTTGAAAAGTCCCTAAGAAGGAACAATGAGATTTTAAGAAATAAAGTATTTCCTTATTGATCATGTCTTTCCAAATTTGCTCAACCCTTTTTTGCATATTTATAGTTGTTATGTTTTAACTTTTTCTTATTTCCATAGTTATGCAATTTGAAACTTATTATGCAATGTCTATGATATATTTTATGTGATGCACAAATTTCAAGCCCTCGTCAATCATATTTAGTCATCAGTGAATATTACCATATTTTCTTCTTCTTTCTTTGCAAGCAATGCCAAATTTTGGCATGAGGCTATAAGATACGTTTGGAGGAAGTGATGGTGCTTATGTGATTCATTTCCATGGGAAGGTTATAAAATCCCGTCATATTATACTTTTACTTTAGATTCTCTTTGGAGTGATGCATTCTAGTTAATTTTCATGATGATTTTAATTGATAAAATATTTCAAGACTTCTTGGAGGTCTCCAAGTTAAACTTCTTGTCTAGCGTTATAACTTATGCAATATTTTTCTTTCGTTTGTTTACTTGAATGAATTTTATGCCTCTTAAATATTTTCTTACTTATTCAGGTCTTATTTAAAATGATTCTCTCAAAGATTTGACATCTCCTTTCCATATAATTTTTTTCAAATCTGTACATTTATAGTTATGCATAATGTTTGTCCAATTTTCTTACCCTAGTTTATTTCCATCCTTGTACAATGTTTTTCTTTTTCTTTTTTTTCAAATGTATGTATATAGTTATGTTTATAACAAGTTCTTTTTGAGTTGGGGCATAACCAAACCCTCACAGGTGGCCCTTTTTCTTAAATAAAATTTGGTTTTTGTTGTCACCTTTTTTTTTATAAATTGTGTGTTAATCATATCTACAACTTTGTTTTGTTTTTCAACATTTGTTTGCACTGTGCAAGATTTATGGAATGGGGTTTGGTGAAGACTAGTTCATGATGGCACTAGGACATGGATATTTTGATTTTGTTAAAGTGGTTATGTAAACTTATTTTCGTGCCCATATAACTTTACTACAATAACTTATCATTAATAGTCACTTTGCATTATCAGTTTCTCCTCCCATCACCCTCAACTCAATAGGATGCTCTGTAGAAATTATGCAAACAATATGTATACTAATGGATTCAATCCAATCATGTGATATGCTAAAGCAAGATATTGAATCCTTCTACAAATTAATTTCAGAAAATAAACACAATCGCACAATCAGACCAAGTAAAAGAAAGAAGCAAATCAATCCACAACAAAGATATTTTTCTTAGGGAAAGCTTGCTGCTCAAAACCCCTCTATATTCTATTGTATATTAAACCAAGGAATCATGAAAAAATACAATGAACTCTTCTCACAAGAGTCTGTTGCACTCTACCAATTGTCTCAGACTGATCCAGACAAAATCAGCGAACACTTACCCAATTTCCTGCCTCTACTCAGCCTTCCTTGCTTGCGCAATTCCTAATGAATGCAATCCCTATTATTTAGGAATTTTAGCCTTCCAAAACTATGCAATGCTCATGGGCAATCCTATGGGTGTATTACTGCATGTAGGTTGTTTTCTAATAATACAATTTATAGTTAACATCCCTTTAACCTCTGTGTCAATTGGGTCTTCATAAGAACCGACATGCATGCAACTATTAATAGTAAATCATCAACTACTTGAAAGATCACTGCATGTGAATTAAATATGATTTAATTCACTTGACCTCTCACTAGTGCAACAATCAGTTACAACTAGTTAAACTAATTTTAACTCAATTAATTGAGTTAACTAATTTCTCATGAATTAAACTAATGCACTAACTTCAACTTGGACTCAAAAACAAATAGAATCACTTTGCATGCTTCACCAACCACCCTCAACTCAAAATTCATGAGCTAAATGAGTTTATCACACTCAGTTAACTATTACAAGTGATTATGAGATCATATTACAATTTATTGTCCAATTTAATTAACGAAAAATTAAATTAGACACACATTTCCTGTTGACTTTTCAAAACTCCCTCTCAACAAGAAAGGGATTATCAGCTACCCTAATACTGCCTCTATGGTATTCGAATTTTCTCTTGGAGAGTAGCTTTGTTAGAATATTTGCATCCTGATCCTCCGTGGGAATGTATAGAGGTAACATAATGCGTCTCTGGACACAATTTCTGGGACGGTTGTGTTAGTATGTTTGGTGCATGCATGTATGAAATCACACCAACTTAAGGGGTGTGGTTTTCCCTCTTAATTTATTGGTCACAAGCAGAAAAATAGATGGATTCAAGCAAGTTAGTGGAACATGCTAGAACATAAACATACTAGATAGAGAAATAGCATGCATTTTCAAACATAAAAATTAAATTAAAACTAAAATAACTAACACAAAAGCTCTAAATAGAGTCAAACAACTTCAATAAACAAAATGACGGCGCTTACGTCCCCTCTTATTGAGTGTTGGTAGGAAATGAGGATGAAAATTTAACCCACTTGCCAAGGGGCCCTTAGAAATAGGGGTTCTAAGTCCTGATGCAAGGATGTCTTTACTTCCGAGCTGCCTTAGCACAAAGTCTCCCTCTCTCTATTATGGTGGACTGGGGTTGTTAGATGGCCAACAACTGAGTCCCATATATCTCTGATCCATATCACACACTGCTAGTATTACTTGGGGAAATTCTGGCTAGCATAACAATGTGCTCTACAATTTTTCATCTCTTGGTGGCCTTTTATATGAGAATTCAATCCTCCTTCCCTCTCTTGGTACATTGTGGATGGTGACCCAAGAGAGGAGGGTGATTCCATTGTGTGCTCCCTTTATGTCCTAAGGAGGCTTGGACGAATATCCTTAGGCGAAATAAATGCCCTAGAGTGTGCCTTGTGGTCCGGGAAAATGACTTCTGCCATTCCCAGGAATGCGCTCTTTTTTGGGAAAAAGGAATGCAAAGGTATTTTTATCGAAGACTTTTACGCGCAAAGGCACATTTGAATGGTTCTTCTTGTACGCAATTTGATTTTTCCTCAGACCTTAGAGATTTTTAAAATTAATATTCTATTATGTCTCTTAGCCCTATAAATCCTTCTACCTGACATTAAATAATGTCACATTTTCTTGTACGATTTTCCAATGATAAAAATTTCCCCCTAATGTGTGAGGTCTAGGAAGAACTGTATAGCCGAAATAAATTATAGTTTATTTTTTGTATACTACGTGTAGAGAGAGAGAGACCTACGTGTAACTTGGAATTGGAGTCACCCTACACCAGGTCGAAGAGAGACCATGTCTCGTGGGATCCATGCAAGCAATGGTATAATAAAATATATACAAATTTTCTATGACGCAGGCATGTCCTATGCTCGTGATGCTTTGGCTAGTTAAACAATTCTATTCAACAGATACAAATTATATCTATGTCACTAATATAGTAGTGATCTGTTGGTTGATGATGACGACTGCTGGCACCCTCAGGGGCGCTTTTTTTTTTCTTTGACAATAGGTGGAAAGTGGTACCCTTATGCGTAGACTTGGTATGGTATATAAATGCGCAATGTACACATAGGCGCTGATTGGGTCCTTCCTATGTAAGAATGGCTGAAAGAGACGCTTATAAAGGCACGGGTCTTTGACGAATTTGATAAAAGTGCAATGGTTATAAGGTACGATACCAACCTGACATGAAAGCTTGTGTTGTAGTCGAATTTTGGGAGGACTGATGACATATGTGGGCAATGATGTCTCCCACAGTGCCACTCAAGGATGTCCCTATTGTGGAGAGGGGTGATCCAAGGTACCACTTCCCTTTTGGAAAAGTGGCATTGATGTCGACAAGAAGGAGGCCTCAACTGAACAAGGGGGTCACTGATATGGAGGATCAGGATCCTGGACGTGATGGGTTTATCATAGGCATGATGGCGAGAGGTGACTAAAAACTGATGATGTGGATTCAATGGCCCAAGTTCGGAGTATAAAAAGTAGCGTGGTGACAGTCATAACTATTTCTGATGGGGAAAGACCTGGATTCGGTAGGACTTCCAGGGTGGGTATAAACTCGTTATGAATATCATGGTGACCTTTGGGTGTGGGTGTGATACTCCTACTGAGGGTGATTGGGGACTACTTTTATGGGAGAAAAAATGAATGGGTGGGTGGGGGATGTAATGCACCATTTTCAGTCTTTGTACACTTACCAAAAGAATAAAATAATGGGGTTTGGTAAGTACAAAACATAGAGACGGGTGCCACAAAACGTGAAAGTGTTCACTCGCTGATTATGCAAGGAAGGTGTTTCGTTGAGGATGGGGACCCCATTGGTTGGTCTCATGTGTAAGGTTGATGAAGCGGATGAAAAAGTATCGTAGATGGGTTATGCTAATGGAAGTATGGTGGGCCAAATGCGAGGCGTGGTAGTGTGCATTTAGATCTTCTTGTACAAACTGGTTGTCCGGGAAAGGGGTTTTATTTCATATGGTAAAATTTGACCTTATGCATGATGACTAAATAGGCATGAGGTTCTTTTTGAACTATGGTGTTATGGCCATGGCGTCACCTTTGCTGTGATATATGGTCTACTGATGAGCGCCATTGACGAGGATGCTTATCATGTGCGAGGTGGGGTGATGATAAACATGGTCAGGTGGGTGGAACCTATGGTTGATTTCTGATGGAGAAATGATGTCAAGATATGCAAATTTTTTCTGGGAGTCTATCATGCTAGGGGTAGAATGATACCTTCTCTGGAAATTTCAGTGGATGGAGCTGTGGCTGTTGTGAAACCAGCTCCAAAAATAGAAGAAAAGAGATATCAACGCCTTAGAAATAAGCCACTTCGAGGGGGCAACCTCCAATACATTACATTAATAAGAAATTCTTGGATGATTCAAATTACAAAACCTCCTTTCTACATATAGGAGTCCATGGGGCCACAATGTAATCCTAGCTGACCTAACAATAATAATTTAAGGGCACAATAATAGCAATATGGGGGTTACAGGGGTACAATAATAAAAATAAGGGGGTTACACTAACAATAATAAGGGACTATACTAGTAACATAGGGACCTAACATGCCCCTCCCTTCAAAGTTCAAAAGTGTTGTCCCCAACGCTTGAGAAGCTCTAAGCCTGTGATAAAAATTTTCATCCTCCCATGTAGAATCTTCAAAGGTAAGTTCTTCCACTTGATGAGATACTCTGTAATTGATTCATTTGTAGCCGCGAGTTCTTGTTTCCGTGACCGCTTCAGGTTCCAATATGATTTTTCCTTCCTCATCAAGTTCTGGAAATTTTGTTTGAATTGGAAGATTTTCACCTATAACCTTATTTAAGCATGAAACATGGAAAATTGGATGCGCTCGCGAAGAAGCATAAAGCTCCAATTTGTATGCCATAGTACCAATCTTTTGCAACACCTTGTAAGGACCATAGTACTTTGGTGATAATTTATTATCCTTCTTAGCTTGCTTGAGAGACATTTTTTTGTATGGTTGTAGCCGTAAAAATACCCAATCTCCTACATCAAAACTTCTCTCGCTGCGATGTTGATATGCCTGTTGTTTCATTTGATTTTGTGCCAAATTTAGGTTATCCTTTAAGAGTTGGAGAACTTCTTGTTGATGCTCGATGTGATCTTCCACTGCTTTAACCTTTGAATTTTCTCTTAAATATGATGTGATGGATGGTGGATGATATCCATAAAGTGCCATAAATGGGGTCATTTTTGCTGCAGTATGGAAGGAAGTGTTATACCACCATTCAGCAAGAGGTAACCACTTGACCCATTGTGTTTGTTTATCATATACAAAACAACTAAGATATCCTTCCAAACATTTATTTACTATCTCAGTTTGACCATCAGATTGAGGATGATAAGATGAGCTATGAGCTAATTGAGTACCCAAACAAGAAAATAACTCGGTCCAAAAATTTCCAGTAAAAATGGGATCTCTGTCGCTCACAATAACCCTTGGGCTTCCATGTAGCTTTTGAATTCTGTCCATAAATGTAGTAGCAACTGTACTTGCTTTAAATGGATGAGATAATGCACAAAGTGTGCATACTTGGTAAGTCTATCAACTACCACCATGATGACACTCTTTCCTTCGGACTTAGGTAAACCTGTGATAAAATCCATTGAAATCTCCTCCCAATGTTGACTTGGAATGGATAAATGTTGTAGAAGTCCCAGGGTCTTAATTGTCTTCACTTTATTCTGTTGGCAAACCAAACATGTTGCCAAAAACTTTTGAATATCAGATTTAAGGCCATCCCAAAAAAAATATTTCTTCATCCTGTGGTAAGTTTTTAAAAATCCTGAGTGTCCTCCTAAAGGAGAAGTGTGCAATTCCAAAAGAATCTTTTGTTTTAGTTGGGAATTCTTACAAAGATATAAGCGATATTTGTACCATAAGGAATCATTTTTCCAACTAAATGTATCAGATGTACTAGGATCTTGCTGCAACTTTTGAATGAGTGTCCATACATCTTTGTCCTTCTTCCATTCATCTCTTGCTTCAGTTATCCAATCTGGTTGGATAATAGAAATAGCACAAAGCAATGCTTCCACCTCTTCATTCTTTCTTGAGAGTGCATCTGCAACAACATTAAGCTTTCCTTTTTTGTAGATTATTTCAAAGTCATAGCCCAACATCTTTGTGACCCATTTTTGCTGCTCTTCTGAAGATAGTCTTTGTTCCAAAAAGTGTTTAAGACTATCATGATCAGTTTTTACCTTGAAGTGTCTTCCCATTAGGTAAGTTCGCCACTTCTTTAGTGCATGCAGTATTGCTAACATTTCCTTCTCATAAATAGGTTTCTGTAAATACTTTCCTTTGATTGGACAACTTTCAAAAGCAATGGGTCTTCCTTCCTGCATTAAAACAACAACAATTCCATTTCATGAGGCATCACATTCCACAATAAGGGTTTTTGTGAAGTCTAGCGTAGCTAAGACCGATGCTAGATACATTTCCTCTTTAAGATGTTCAAATGCCTTAGTTACTTCAGGAGTCCATGAAAATGCATCTTTCTTCAATAATGTTGTTAGAGGTGTTGCTATTCTCCCATAATTCTTAACAAACTTGCGATAATACCCTGTTAACCAGAGAAATCCTTGCAACTGCTTTATGGTTGTGGGTACTTTCCATTCCTTAATGGCTTTAATTTTGTTAGGGTCTACCTTAACACCCTCGTGAGATACAATATGACCCAGATATTCCACCTCTTGTACTCCAAAGAAACATTTGGATGTTTTTACATATAATTGTTTCTCCTGCAATAGTTTGAGCACCCTGTCAACATGTTCAACATGATCCTTCCAAGACCTGTTGTAGATTAGTATATCATCAAAAAATACTAGCACAAATTTTTTAAGGAAGGGTTTGAAAATGGAATTCATCAACCCTTGAAATGTAGAAGGTGCATTGGTAAGGCCAAAAGGCATGACCAAAAATTCATAATGACCCTCATGAGTTCGAAATGTTTTTTTTGGAATATCTTCGGTCTTCATTCTAATTTGATGATATCCTGAACGAAGATCCAACTTGGTAAAATAAATTGCTCCATGTAATTCATCCAATAATTCATCAATCACAGGAATGGGAAATTTATCTTTAATGGTGAGCTTATTGAGCTCCCTATAATACAGACACATGCACCATGATCCATCCTTCTTGTGTACCAATACTACAGGAGTAGAGAAAGAACTTTGACTAGGTTGAATTATACCCGCCTCTAACATTTCTGCAATCATACATTCAATTTCGCTCTTTTGGAAGTAAGGATATATATAAGGCATGATGTTTGGAGGAACACTTCCTGGAATCAAATGAATAGCATGATCATGATCACGAATAGGTGGGAGTCCTTTGGGAGTTTCAAACACCTTGGAATGATTGTCCAAGACTTGTTGGAGATCTGCAGAAATAGATGATTTTGATGTGGGAACTTCTAGTGAGCATAATTGTGCAATTACGCCTCATTGTTCTTTCTTTAGAAGCTTTGTCATGACATTAGAGCTTATTATCCTTCCTGGCTTCCCTTCAATACCCCGTAATTCGACTTCCTTTCCTTCTGAAAAAAATTTCAAGAAAAGTTCTTGAAAATTAAAAGCTACCGTCCCCAAAGATTGTAACCATTGTACTCCTAGGACAACATCAACACCTCCCATAGGAATGGAAAACATTGGACTATTCAATACATATTCCCCCATGGTTAGCTTGATATTATGGCATTTTCCAGAGCAATTTATAGTTCCTCCATTTGCAACCATCACTTGACATTCTGGTGCTGGGTATGGGAAACAATTCAATTCCTTGGCTACCTTACAATGAATAAAATTATGGGTACTACCTGAATCAATCAACACTATTACCTTTTTCTTCTTGATATGTCCTTCTATCTTGAGAGTTTGAGGAGTGATAATTCCTGCCAATGCATTACACGATATGGTCGGACTCATTTCTTCCTCTTCTAGGGTTGATTCCTGGTGTTTATCCTCTTCTTGTTCATTTTCTTCTTCCTCTTCACAATCTATGTAAAATAATTTCTTCTCAGCACACTTATGACCTTTAGTGTATTTGCTATCACAACTATAGCAAAGCCCTTTTGCTCTTTTTTTCTTCCAATTGTTGTGGTGTCAACCTTGTAGGTTGTGGAAATCTAGACGTAGCAACACTTCCTTCTTTATAGAATTGAGTGGTAGGCTTCCTTGTCGCCATAATTTTACATTCAACTTTTCTTGCCAACTTGAACGCCTTCTCCAATGAATCAGGTTCCAGAACATGAAATTCATGTTGGATGTTATCCTTTAAAGTGCCTATGAAGAGATCAATCTTGTGTTCCTCTGGAATATCAGTTACCCTTATATTCAATTTTTGGAAGTCCTCAATGTGCTGCCCCACTAAACCCTTTTGTTTGAGATTTCTCAATTGGCTAAAGAAGGTGTTGCTCTTTGTATCCTCATAATGTGCTATCATTTCCTCCGTAAAAATTGACCAAGTGATAATTTTTTTACGGGAGCAAAGCCATCGATACCATACAAATGTATTTTTTTCTAAATGTAAAGTTGTAATTCGTACCTTTTGTGTGTTTTGCACATTATGGAGATCAAAATATTGCTCCATCTGTAGTATCCATGTTACATGATTCTTTCCATCGAACTTCCTCATATCCATTTTTGGAATATGGTGGTTCTTCCCGCCAACATTAGATTTTATGAAATCACAATTAACATTTATTTTGTTCTCATCATGAGTTTCCTCTACTATATTTTCACCATTAGTAAACATTTATTGTATCAACTTTGTCAAACCTTCCATGTCTGATTTTAGATCATTCTTCATGTTTTCCATTTTAGCTTCCATGTCATCCATCTTAGATTCCATGCCATCCATTTTAGATTCCATGCCAGCTTCCATGCCATCTATCTTAGATTCCATGCCATTCTTCAAACCATCCATCTTCGATTCCACACCTTTCTTCAAACTATCCATCTTAGTTTCCACACCTTTCTTGGAAACTTCCATGTCATTTTTTGTTGATTTTTGCGAGAGCGAAATTTGTTGCACTTGATCTTGTAATATTGATATGTCATGTTGCCATTCTTCATCTTCATGAGTCATTGTAGAGCATTATAAAGGCTTAATGGGTGTTGAATTATTTTTAGGGGCCATTTTAGAATCCAATACTGATATCTATTCTACAATATGCCCTTGGAATCAATTCAACTTGATTCTTCAAACAAGACTTACGCAATTCAGAAAAAAAAATACACACCTTTTACTTTCTTTTAAGGAGATTGATATTGAAATTGAATTATCTATATAATTTTGGATCCTTCAAGGCAAAGTTATGTCTAATCTCCCACAATGACCCAATTTTGGATTGGTTCAGTAGAGAGAACCTGTATGACTTGCCACATGTCAATGTTTCCTCGTTTGGCTCTGAAATTGATAGACTGAAAACTACAGTCTATGTGTTTGTGGCCACTTTTTATGGCATTCTAATCTGAAGCTCAGAGAGAGAGATATGAAGATTTTCCCACAATCACCTCTTTGAGATGAAATTATGAAGCCTCAAACAACCCTAACTTCCATAGATCATATCTATGAAAATTTTGTGAACCAATATCTAAAATTTGTTGACGATGTTCCTCCAGATTTTAGCTTTGCACTCTAAAAATTTCAGCTTCCTAACCTTCACAGAGAAAAATTTATTACGAAAATACCACGATGACCTATTTAGGATAAATTCAGGAGCCTGCAAAATGACCTAACTTGCACAGATCATATCTCTTAAAATATTGCAAACCAAGATCTGAAATTTCGCGATGTTCCTCAGGATTTTGGCTTTTCACTCTAAAAATTTCAGATTTTGAACCTTCATAGAAAAAAATTTATAGCGAAAATTCCACGCTAACCTGTTTGGAGCAACGAAACCCTAGAATCTCAAAGTTCTGATACGAAATGTTGTGAAACCAGCTCCAAAAATAGAAGAAAAGAGATATCAATGCCTTAGAAATAAGCCACTTAGAGGGGGAAACCTCCAATATATTACATTAATGAACAATTCTTTGATGATTCAAATTACAAAACCTCCTTTCTATATATAGGAGTCCATGGGGCCATAATGTAATCCTAGTGGACCACAATGTAATCCTAGCTGACCTAACAATAATAATTTAAGGGCACAATAATAACAATATGGGGGTTACATGGGTACAATAATAAAAATAAGGGGGTTACACTAACAATAATAAGGGACTATACTAGTAATATAGGGAGCTATCAGTGGTTGGTTTTCATACTACCTGGAAAAAAAACTACCCCAAGTGAAAGCATCTTCTTTATCCAAATATTATTGAAAGCCATGTGCTTTAAAAAGAATATGAGAGAGGGCATACCTGTCGGTGTTGAAAATTTATTTTTTCGAGGGTGCAAATGTGTGGCACTGACTTTAGACATTATGGAGTGTTGATCATAGTTTTGCTTTCGATCTAGTGATTAGGCCTTCCAAGCTCTCGTTATGGTCCTCCAAAGTTTATGAGAAGGGAGATATATGGGAGAATATGGCTCAATTCAATTCATTTGTGTCTGTTGAGTATTGAGAGGTCAGAGGCTTCTGTGGAACAGTTCTTACCATTCTGGTCAGACTGAGCACCCAAGATTAGCGATTTTATGACCAGGTAAACTCCATGAGGTCCAACATTTTAATTCTTTCTAATCTGGGATGTCAGGGTCTGTACAATACTGGTTTGTACGAATTTTGAGCTAATTTTTTCCTTGGATTCCACGGGTGATCAGGGTAAGGGCCTGCCTTTTGTATTCCTGTGAGAGATACATGCATGCCTTTTTTGCGTCTATCTGAGGGACAGGAGCGCAAAAAGCCGAGGAAAATTTTATCCAAAATTTTGAAAATTTTATCCAAAATTTTGAAAATTTTACCTGTTTTTTATGTTCTTTTATGCTGCTGATGTGTCCCTATTTTATTGACATGATGTTGTGGAGGGAGAGGGATTGGCTTGAGCTCCATACTTCTTTAGCTACTGATGTTTAGGTGCACCAACAATTGGCGCGCTGGGGTCTCCTAAAATTTGTGGAAAATGACCTTCTTCGGTCACAAGACCGACTCCTGCGCTACCTGATCCAACATTGGAACAAGCGGCACAAGGTGTTTGTGTTATGTGGGTGTGACCTAGATATCTGTCCTGAGATGAATATCTATTTTGTGACTGGGCTGCTGCCTCAGGGTGAGGCACTTTGGTGTCCACTTCCTTCTGGGAGGGTGGATTTTGAGCGGTTTTAGATGCATCATTAAGGGGGTGCGCCCCTTATGAAGGGGTGTATAGCTATTGCTTCGGTGATATATTTGGCCGAGCGGTGTGCTCTAGCGACCATTGTGTGACTGGCAAGGTCATCTGCTCCACATCGAGCCTCGGGCCCGTAGGTTGGTGTCCTGCGTCGGCTGAGGGCCAGACACTTTTTCGACTTTGCCCATTTCTGCTATGATGGGATGTTGGCACAACTTACAAGATCTAGGATGGATCGAAGCTATTTTCCTATGCCATCATTTTGTGTAGCATCATGTACGAGTGGGTGGTGCTGTTGAGACCAGTGGTGGTGGTGCCTCCTGTGCGTCCATAGGAGCCTCATATGAGGAGGTGGGCTCCCATGATGCCTCGAGGGGGTGGGGGTAGGTTGGGGTGTTACTAGAACACAACGATGGAGGCTTGGTTTGAGGCCAACCCCCATATGTTTCTGCCCTTCCATTATGTATGGATGGACTTCCAGGGGGATCCAGACATGGGTCTCCCTCTTGGGTATGCTTAGGGGCCAACAGGTACGTCTTTGTGTTTTTTGCATGTATTTGAGTTTTTTATGTTTATATGTGTATCATGATGACATTGACATAGCTTTTGTTTAGTCCTGTAGATGTTGGCGAGGTTGGTCATCCGATAGCTTGGTTTGTTGGCCATGATCCTATTTGGAGACCTTGGGGAGCTCTTGGGGGGCTGAGAATAGTTCTTGCATAGCCTCAGGGTGGGGTGCTTGGTGGTGAGGCTGGCCCTTCGAGGGAGGGCAGTAGCTCAGGTGCTATCGAGATTGCAGCTAAGTGAGCTCGTGCTGATGTGGTGGAGGCTCGAGTTGCTGAGTTGACCACATGAGTGTGAGTCTTGGAGGATGCCTGGGATCGAGTGGACCGCTTGACCCAGGGGATGTCAACTCAAGGCTTTTTTGATGACCTCAAGGAGGTATGGTTGGAGACCCCGATGGCCCGAGAGAGGGGATCTCGACCAGTTTTGCATCGGGTGGTAGTCTCGGTATTGGCAGTGGCTACAGTGGTGGTACCAAGAGCGGTAGTGGGTCCAAGTGCCCCGCCTGGGGGAGCACCACCCTAGAGTTATTTTGTACATGGGGAAAGCACCCATTATGAGGATGCTCCCCCCATTTTTTTATGACTTATATGTGTATCTCTTTGCGCTGACCGATGGGTCAGAGACACTATTTTTTGTACTCAGACACATACATTTTGATATATAAATGAGAGATATTTTTTTCGGCTCTACATGGTGTGCCCCCTATTTCTGTTATGTTATGCTGATGGATGTCTATGTTTTCTATGTTTTTGTTTTTTATGTATGATGGTTTATTCGAGACACATTACAGTTTAGAATATTGTTAGCTATGTGATAAACTGTTTGGTTCTAACTCCTTGGTACATGTTTAAATGTAATGCAGTCAAATTGTTTGCTTAATCTTCTAGCACGCAAAAATTTTCTAAATAGATGTGAATCTCATGTCTCAAATTTTTTGTTTAACTGTGAGACTACTAATTCGGAATTGAGGTAGATATGCATATGGCGTATGCCCTTATGGAGGGAGTCGTACATAAGTCCTATAATGACGTCATATTATGCCTAATTGTTTGTTGCTGAATCGATGCACACACTCTTGGTGCATAGTGGTGATCGGTCAGGGTGATAGATAACCAAGGCGACTGCTGCTAAACTTTAAGACCATATTGACGCTCCATCAACAAATCCAAAGTAAGGGTCGGGTTTTTCATCCATTGTGACACTCAAGCACGTTTTTAACTAAGTCTTGTGGTCAAAAATCTATGGTTGTTGGGTTTGTACACGTTGGCTCTAGGGTGGGGCCTACTTGGCCCTTATGAGCAGAATTTCTTGAGGTAAAGGCCGTTGACGGGGTTAGTGAGGCATGTCTCGTTTGGTTTTGTCAAGATTTATGCCCCCTGGTGGAGGCAATGTTCTATGATATAGGGTCCTTTCCATAGGGTTTTTAACTTTCCTGGCCCTAGGGCCTCTTTTTCGACATCGTAGCAGAGGACTAGCTCTCCCTTGGTAAATGAGCGAGGGTTGAAGTGGTGGTCAAACAATGCTTTTACCCTTTTCTTGTGGGCCTCATTGTGTTGCAATGAATTTCATTGGTTTTCGTTGATGATCTCTAGTTGAACTAGGCGTTGTTCTAGAGGTTGAGTATCATCAAGGAGTTCGATGGTGGCATGTAAATTCGGGAACTCGCGGAAATCAATGCAAAAGCATAAGGAACCCTGTCCTTTTGTGACAAGAATAAGGTGGGAATACTGGGGCATGGGGGTGGTTGAAATATTATTTCTGATATACGATGATACCCATCATATGTGGTGTATCGTGTCATCGGCATTTGGTGGGGGGAGAATCTCTGTGATGGGAGTTTGCGTAAGTGCAAGGTTGGGTCCACCACTAAGATGGTCAATTTTCTATTGGTGAAAATTGTGCCTGGTGCAGAGGTGAAAAAATGTTTCCAATAATGGGCATGCCTCTATTTCATGGTTATGGCCAGTGAAAATGGTGCATGGGACCATTGTCCTAACTGAGTATATTGTGTGAGAACCAACACTACTCTTCATCCCAAATGTGGATGCTTGGAAAGTATCTGATGTAGAAGATGAGGTCTTCTACTTCCATTTTCGTGTTGTTGGCTTGGGTCTATCTAACCCTTTTGGGGAGGGTATACTTAACACCGCTCTTGCCACTCTAAGCTTGGGGATATGCTCACATTTAATTTTATGGTGAAAATGTGAAAAAATCCAGAAATAAGTACGTGTGATTTTATCTTGGTTGGAGAGAAGTCTCTGTGGAAGAGACAAGATTGTGCGAAAATTGTTTGTGAGGTGATTCATTTCTTTACACTGATTGACCCGGTGATCGCTTAGGTTTCATAGTCCACATGTTATCCTAGGTTTGGCTTGGGTCATGCTTTGTTGGTGCATTGTTCCAATTTTCCCATCACGCCTATGTGGGTGCGAGGTTGCTGGCCTGGGGGTGATATAATTTCTATACCGTTTGAGGAGATCATCTCGTTTCTTCTCTATTGTATGAATCATATCAATGAGAGGACGTACTCTCGATATATAGGTATAATTCTTTCCACAGTGATTCCCTTGATATACTGGGAAAAATAGCCTAGATATGGGGGTCTTGTTGTGCTCATTTTGTGGTCTGGCAGGGTACCAGTGTCATAATACTGCTAAATCAGGGCAAGTGGTGACCACATGGTTGGGCGCTTTACATAACGTGCATGCTGGTCTTCTATGTAGAGAGCGGCTGGGGTTAACCAAGGGTTCCCTGATTGGTCACTTTTCAGCTGACAGAAAGAGGATGGATCTACTTGTCACATCGTCGTGGGTTGTTGAGTTGTTCATAGATTTTGATTCTGATCCATCTTCATGGGAGAGGCGTATTATGGTTAAGTGAAAACTAGCCAGTGCTAAGCGGAATCGGGGGATATAGTGGAAATTTTCTAGGATGTGGTTGTCTGCACATAAAGGACATGTGAATTGCGCTGCCCGCAACCCAAAAAAATAAATTCTTCCATAGGATAACATTTGTGGATGAGTTCCAAGGCTACGCATTCTTCGATGAAGTGACCATGTTCATCACATAACGTGCAGCATATGATAGGAGGGGGAAATATGAACGAGAGTCTTTCAGGTGACTATCGTTCCTTCTGCAGGTACAAGATGGTGCGAGTTTCATCGCTAGATGACTGGGTGGAGGGATCCTCTTGATAGGATTGCTTGATGGCATGTAAGGCATCCCTATATCGCAGAATTTCTAGGAAATTATTGGTGTAGTGCCCATAATTTCTACAGATAGGGAATCCGTGATTGGTACACAATGCTTTGTATTTACCATTGGTGGTTAGTTCCTTTTTATGGGAATGCGACTTCGCAGTGTCTGCCTCAAAACTAAGGAGCGATTTTAATTCTTCTAGCTCTGGGAAGATGTGGGTAGGTTGTCCTACTACGTCACATATGGCACAACATGGTGATTCCCGTTGTGTTGTGGGAGTCTCCAGCTTATTTCTTCTTCTCTCGGTTTTCTTAGCTGTAATCATCGGTTTGGCAATGGGAATTTCCTTTGCAGGGATATTTTCAATATTTTCCTGAATGGGTGGGGCTCTTTAGGACTGAGGGGCTTTAATCCTATGGTAGTGATGTGTGTGGCTCCCGTCCCAGTAGGGGGGATGAGGTACCAAAATGGTATTGCAAAATATGTTTTTGGTAACACCACTGTGGCCAAGACCTGTTGGGATATGAAACCATTTGGGGGGTAGAGGAAAGGGGTTTGGGAAGCGGCATAGCCTAGAGAGGTTACCGATGCCAAGGACTCATCGTCATTTCTACTCGTGTCTGCGTCTTGACTAGCTTCGACACTTGAAGTGGAAATCATGCACACTGGATCCCTTGTGCATTCCGGTGATGACTCAGGTATAATAGGGCGATCTCCTAGGAATGATCCTAGGATGGGCGACCGTTTGAACTGGTTGGGGCCATATTCTTGGTACCATGAAGGTGTGCCCGTAGATGTGTCTATTTAGGGTATAATGACATCGATATTTGTTAGAGGCCTCTTTTTGCTATGTGTTAATTGGTCGAAAATAACGATGCAGTCCTCATGGGGGAACATCATAGTTTGGAAGACGGAGGAGGTGACGATTGACATGGAATACATTTAACTCCGACCAAGGAGTATATTGTAGTCTAACTGGGCATTCAAGACTTCAATGTCTATAAGGACTGTCTTTCCGGCTAACCAGACTAGGATGTTTTGGTAGAGACCGACGAAAGTTGAAGGGTGACCACCGTATGCTCTAAGCGTGATTTCTGATGGCTTTAGTTTGGGAGACCCTAAATTCTGCCAAACATTCTTTAACATGATGCATGTGGATGCACCCTCATCAATGACACATCGGTGAATGGTAATTTTTTGGACCGATACTGGTATCTGAAAGGCGACCATTGAAGGAAGCCTAGGGGTGGCTTTGTCTAAATCAAAAGCCATTAGGCATGTATAGGCAGGGTCGATAGCACCTAATGCAGAAAGCAAGGCTTTCTGCTGCTTTGGGAATGACTGTAATACCTCCAAAGCTAACATAGCGGTGGGAGATTGATCTAGATCATCCACGATGCTATAGTTATGGGATTTTTTGGAATATTTTCATGCTCACCTAGTTGGTCCCTTAGCCGTCTTGGACAAAGGTTCAATAGGAATCTTTGATATGGTCAAGGGTGTTGTTGGTGCACTAGTACTTGCCCCTGATGCATTGGCGTCTAGTGGGGTATCGTAATTTTGATTCCATGTTTCAAAAAAAAAAATTCTCGCCAGTCATGTAGATTTCGTGGTTGTTTTTTCTGGATTTTTTAGGAGTTTTTTGCTGAGTGCTAACTATCCTTTGATGGGGGAAGGGCTCCTGCAGGACTGCTAGTTGTTGGGTGGATCCCCCTTGTCCAAAGTTACTCTGTAGCTTCTTCAACTCAGGTAGGTTGGACAGTGGTGATTGTAATGGTCATACCCACCACAGATAGAATAAGAGTGGTTTGTTCAGAGAGGTGGCCTTTTTTTCTACCTCTGGGAGTTGCTTGGATCATATTTTTGATTTCGGTTGGAGTTGTCTCCAGCCTGAGATCGCGGAGGGCATTATTGATTGCCCCCGTGCCCAAGATTTCCTTTAGGCTTGTTTTTTCCTTTTTTCTTAACCGCGTTAGGAGGATAATTTGGATTCTCCTGGTTATATGGATGGCGCAGTTGATTTTAGGAGGGTTGCACAAAGTTCACCTATGCATTATTCTTCATGGGTGGGTCTTGAGCTGGCGACTGCGCATAATGCGGTCCCTGGTTTGGAAATGGCTATTGGGGGGGATCTCTTCTGTTCGTATGAATATCTGCATACTGGGTCCCCTGAGTCAGAGGATAGGGTCTTCCATGTTGATGGTGATACGATGACGCCTGACTAGTAAAATTTTGCAGAGGGATGTGATGACTTTGGTAGCCAGTTTGTGTTATGTTCTAGGTATAATCATACATGTAACCGGGGTATTGAACGCTGCTGCTTGGGTGAATTTGGGTCAATCACCCAATTAAACCGTTTGTAGAGTTCGATGCACCTGACAATTCTTTGTAAGTTTGTAGGCTCGGGGCATTCGGCGGGATATTGTAAATATACCCCGACTATGTGTTAGGGTCCTATAATAATAGGGTTCATAATTTTTGAATTGACTATGATTAGTCTTGTAAATATGTACATAATTTTCTTTGTGCAAGTTGTTTTCCCATATTTGAAAATAATAAAAAATGAAAAGAGGGTAAAAGTCCTAAAATAAAGATCAAAGGACTTGAAAATAAAAGATAAAAAAGAATAAAAAATGGACCCCAAAGTCAAAAAGAAATAAGAATAAGACATGAAAGTGATGCAAGTCAAAATGCCACTACTTTTACTTTTACTGCAAGAATAATGATTATGTGTAGCTTGTTCATAATGTCATAATCCATGATGCGTTAAATAGTTTAATCTTAACTTTTTCATGCTTTGAATTTCATATTTATAGATAGAGAATAAATATTTGTCAAACAATTAAAACTTGAAAAATTAGTAGATAGTTAGAGAATAAATGAGGAGCTAAACAGTTTAATCTGAGCCCTCGCATGAAATAAGGTTAGCATTAGATAGTTTCCTGCTTTAAAATAAAAATGGATTTAGGGTTGCAAGCTCAAATGAACCCATGAAAATAATGAAAAAATGGTAGAATAAATGATGGGTAGGTAGAAAGCAATTTTACAAGGCATGTAATAAAACATCATCTAGCAAAATCACTAATTTCCTTCCCCTCAAAGTATTCAATATTAAAAAACATCAAGTTAAAAAGGCTTAGAGCATTTCTCTGACTATTTTTGGGACCGGATCCAATGCTTAGTAATAAGTATTGGATTCCCTTCATAAAAACCCATTTCCTCAACATAATCACCGTTTCCCAAAGATATAATCCCTTTTCCTAAGTTAAAACACTTTTGCTTAGGGAAAGTTAAAATCCCATTTAACTAATCTCCTTTCATGCAAAAACATTCAAAAACCCCAAAAATAATATTTATCCTAAGTGTTAAGTGTAAATGTTTAAAGTGGGGCCATAATTGTACCCAAATGCTTAAAATACACTTTTACTTAGTACGTTTATGTATATTTTTACTCATCACATTCATTTCCATATTAACATTTAATTTAATATATTAATTCCTTATAAATATTCCCCCTCCCCATAGTTATATTAATTCATTTATTTAAATACCCCAAAACCCACTTAATAATATTAACCTATGGTTATATTACCCCACGTGATATATACCCCGCTATCCCCATAGGTTAAAATATGTTATATATAACATAACCCGCCCTACGGTTGTAAAAACCTATAATTCATTTATTTGCTGTGTATATCATACATCTGCCTATCCCATTAAACATTAGACTTTATGTTTAAAACCATGTTTAAACATATCTTATCAACCCCACCGCATATAATCTCTCGGGCCCCACGCCCCATCCCAAAAGCAACTCCGCCACCAGATCTTAGTTGTTCGCAAGCCCTTCCCCATATCTGACGATCCTAAACCCGTATCACAATTTCAATAGCGCCATGCTTAATCGATTTGAGATTTGTGAAATGGGTTGTATTACCATATTCTCTCTCCTCAACGCGACACTAAATAATTGGATCACATTCTTTTGAATGAAACCATTTACCGCCTTCTCATCGTGCGATAACCGCCTGGCTGTATTCGACCCCCGGCGCCAAAACCACCTTCCTTCTGACTTGACCCGCATTGAATTCGTTTACTGTTTAAAACCCGACTGTTCTATAAAACTTCATATACGCTTAGTTTAAAGTTTTTCCTGAGTTTTCTGCATGTTAAACCCTTTCGACTGAAGAAAAGAGCGTTGTACCCCATTTTCATACCCAAAGAACCAAAAAAACCATTTTAATTACTGCTAAGACCTCCTGAAGCCTCCAGCCTACTTCCAAATGACTTCAACAGCATCCAAAAGCTTCCCGACAACTTAGAAGCCTTATTTAAAGTCCAAATACCTACAAAAATAGATATTCTTCAAAAAAGTAACCTTCTTGTCATTTGAAAAGAAGTTTTCTGTGAATTTGATCGCCATAAACCCTGTTTTCCCATAGAAAGACCTATATTTACTTTCAAAGAATTTATTTGCTGTGAAACCCTGATAAAACTATGATTTTGATTCTATAACCTGTTTTTAAATCAAAATTGAAGATATTTAAGCCTTTTTGCAGATCTTAGAGAACCCCTGACTAATTCAAACCCTTTGAAAATAATAAAAAACCTCTTCTGTGCTTGAATTTAACTGTTTTTAGTCCAGTTTATCTAATAAGAGCAGAAAAACCCTTGTTATACCTTTTCCTAAGTTTGTAAAGAGTTTGAAGACTAATTTTGGAACTAAATTGAAGGTTAAAACTAGAAAAAAACCTAATTATACCTATTGTTGTTAAAAAAAACCTCTGTCAAACCAAAAATACCTTCTGTAAATAGTTTAAGCTTACAAAAGAGTATAAAATACTTAAAAATAGAGTTTTAACATTCAGAAGGCTAAAATTGTCAAAATCAAAATCCAGTAATGGCTTCTAAAAGCACCATTGTTATAAATCCATTACAACCTCCTGTTGTAGATGTTGAGCATATGCCATTCGCTAATGTTGATTACAAAATAACTGATCCAGTGATAGAATTCAATATTCTAGATCTCCACTACTGGAGTCTAGAAAAATCGTTAGATCAGGGAGATGAAGTTTAGATTTGGGAGTCCAATTTACCCAAAAATGTAGTTCCACATACTCATCATTTCCAGAAGTCATTAGGATATGTCATACCTACTATTCCCCTGATCAAAGAGCTATGGTTTATGCTAAAAAATAAGTATTATTTACTATTACTACAGAGTCTATAAACCTAATGCTTCAGTTGAAACCATATCCCATTGCAGTCCCATTATCCGTAGAAGCTCTTACAAAGCTTTATATTCAGTTAGGCTTTCCTAAGAGGTTTCATATCTTCCAAACATTCATGCCTGCATATGTTGAAATCCCAAAGATTAACCCTCCCTATTCAACTTCCAAATTTCCTGAAGGATCAAGGCATGCCATTTCAATGTTATCTTTTATCCTTGGTAATTTTAATGATGAGCACATTGATGAGTGTATTCTTGGTTTTCTATCCACCTTTTTGCCTGTTCAACCTCCTTCTGTCATTTATAACTATGTTGAATACATCGTTGATAATATCCACGATTAGCTTGTGAAAGTGCCCACTGAAGGAGTTATCAGATATTCATCCTTCCTCTTTCACATGTTCCTTTACTTCCAAGAAGATAAATTCCCAATAAACCTTCAGAAATTGGATGTAGAAGGTAATCCATTGTCAGTAATTTTATGGACCTCTCTAATCAGAAAAGAATCAACAGAATTAACTTATGTGGATTTCATAGATTTTTTTTTCATCAATTGATAAACATGCTGAAAAACAAGGTACAACTAAGGATAAGCAATGAGATAAAGAAAGTGTTACAGCTGTCAGAGAGAAGCAGAACTGGATATTGGTACCTTTACCAAAATCACACAGAGATTAGAGTCTATGGGTCAAACCTTTTTCCCTTTAAATTGCCAAAATACTTGCAAATGAGGGTTTTTGCCTTAGAGTACATAAGACAAATTCTCAATTCATATTCTATTAACTTCTTGGTCGCCAAAATTAAGACTCGATTCAAATTGAAGAACCAAGTGGGTCCTTTTATTTGCAATCACAAGGAAGCAGCTATAGAAGCATCAAAACAGTTGCTGGAATAAAAATTTGAAGAAATTTTCTTGTGGAATTATGATCCCAATGGAATACTCAGTAAAATGAGAGTAAAATGCAAATTAACCCCTTATATCCATGATAAAAGGCCTGAGATTGAACATTTTTCCAATCAAACAGAATGGCTGGATAATACCTTGATGGAAACAGTTAAACAAGGTGATACTAGTCACACCTTGAATAATTTTAATCAAGAGGATAAAGCCACAAAGAGTATCAGAGAAGAAGGTACCTATACATCTAAAACAACATAAAACTGATTCAAAATCATATATAATAAGAAACCTTAGCTCAATCCAGTGAACAAGGAAAAAGAAAAAATTGAGGTACTAGATGAAGAAAACACAGATGCTGCTAAAATTATTATGAATGAGCAAGAGAATGATACTTCAGACACTCAAATGATTGAAAAACAGCAAAGCATGGAGGCATATTCATCACAGCAAGTAGAGAATATAGACAGTGACATCAAAGAGAAATATAAAGAAATCAAGGCTAAGAATGAAGAGTTAAAAAATGGAATTTATTCACAATATCTAAATCAGACTCCAGGAAATCAAAAAAGATTACTCTCAGCCTTTGATTACACCAACAAGAAATTTCTTATGACAATGCTACAACTAACAATACCTAAACATATTATAGCAGCAAACTATAAGAAAGTTGACTTGGAAGTACCAGTAGAAAGCATTCATCGTTTAGATCAAATTGAGTTTCATAAGAAAAGTTCTGAAATGCTTTATTCTACAATGACTACCAAGGCAATGAGTGCCCAGAAACTTCAGAACATTATAACCAATTTGAGAGATCAAATTAGGATTGAAAAATATTCCTCTTATGCTAAGGACACTAGAATCAAGTCCTTAGAAGAACTGGTGATTGAGGTAGGGTATGACCCTGCAAATGTAAAGGTTGCAGAAGAATTGGTGAAAAAGAAAAATGCTGACATTGCAGCACTTAGAAAACAACTAAAATTTCCTCCAACAAAACATCCTCGGGAAAAAGAAATTGTGCAGGAGGAAAATCAGAAAGATGAGATGATGAGTCTCTTACTCCAAATGACAACACAGATTAAGGAAATAAAGATGTTAGTCATCAGTAATTTTTACTATCTGAAGATGACTAAATGTCAGTTCTAGATTTCTAAAAACAAGATTCATGAATATTGTGAGTTTTAGAAATCTCACTGCCTTCATTATCCTTAGGATAAATTTTTCACTGTTTCACTCTTCTGTCATGTCATGGTCAGCTTACCACCCCTAGAGGACCCCTCATGGGCTTATGCCATTCATATTTATCCTATTTTTCTACCCATGACCTCAGTACTCTGTTTTACCTTGCCTCACCCCTCCACTTGTCATCTAGGATCACCAACCAACCTACCTCTTTCCCATGTTCACTAGATATATTAAGCATTGATGGTCTCAAATACCTCTATTATCTCTTTAGATAAGTCAAGTGCATCCATTTCTATATACTCCAATACACCCATTGATCAAAAAGCTCTATTTTTACACTGTTTAGATCCCAAGCCTAATTTCAGTAAAGGACAAGTCAAAAGAGCCTCCCACTAGGTCACTAGGGTTTCATAGATTGTAGGGTTATTTTGGGTGTTCTAAATCACTATTTTTCGTGTGCTAGAAGCTAAATCAACTATGAGAGAAATTCAACACATGTTTGTCCAAGATAGATTAGAAAGGTCTATAAGGAAGACCTCCTTATCAAGTTTAAAGTTCTGCAAAGGATAACTATTCATTTTGACATTTCTACAGGAGTGTCAATATGATTATCAGTAGAAAAAATTGATAAGGTAAAGGGTTTTCTCCTCATTAAAGGAAATCCACAGAAAATAAGGAGGAAGCAACCTATGTTCAAGAAAATCAGGATTCATAAGCATGATTTGACCAGCAGTATGCCCAACAAGGATCCAATGCAGCACACAGAAGGTTTGCAGGGACTATTGAAGGTAACTCCTAGGGTTTGTCAAGGTAAAATATCTCATTGCCTCAAAGGGAAAGAATGCAAAGAGTATCAGTGAGGGAGGTAAAATTTTCAAGAGTAGTCAATTGCCCTCAAATGGTCAAAGGAATAAAAGCCTAGGGTTGAGTTTCAAGAGGATAAATCAAGCTAATCATGAGGTTACTATTATGTGACTAAAGTTGTCAAAATCCAAGAATGACAGAAGGGACAAGATCAGTATGACATGGCACCTGCAAATCATAAGTGGCTAAAGGGAAATGGCATACATGTTATGAAGAAAAAGCACTTGTTAGAGATAGGTTTATTATTCCTCATTGCCCAAAATCAGTAAGGAGGAAAGAAAACATTTTTTCATGCCACTGACACTTAGAAATTTCAAAACCAAAGGAAGATGAGCTACTTTGAAAAATTTTCAAGTCACCTGCAATAAAATGTCAAAAAGATATCATTCAAAGTGATAAAGTGACCCAAAAAACTCAAAACATTAGCAAAAGTGGGTTTACAAGTTTAATTTATTTTTCCCTAAAAAGTATAAAGGACCTCTCTGCTCTCTTCTCATCTTATTTTGCATTTGAAAGAGTGGGTTGCCTTCAAGATAAATTGTTGAAGTTATGGCAAAATTTAGGCAAAATATTCCCTGTGCTATGCTCCTCGGACACCGTGCTACACGCTTGTGGGTGATTTCCTCCGAAAATTTAATGGTGCATTATGTGCCTGTGAAAAGACGTTGTGCATTTACGATCGTGTAGAACTGGCAGCTCGTGTCCAAAATTAGCGTGAAACCTTGCCCAAGTGCTACGCATTTTGTGCTGCACGCAGACATGCCCAAGAGGCCCGGGTGCTACACACCAAAAGCTGCACACAAATAGACCCGACAAGCCCATTCACCCTTCTATTTGTGCATTTAAATTTGCATGTTTTGAAATTTCCTGATAGGCCCGAAATCCTTTGACCGACAAGCCCAACAGCCTTTTCCTGACAGGCCCGACAACCTTTGCCCGACTGGCCTGCCGCTACGCGCCCGTGCTACATGTTCAGCAGCGGCCCGACACGCCTGTGCAACCACTTGACTGGCCTGGTGCTACGCACTTGCACTGTGAGTTCAACTAGGAGGGCTTATACAAAAATCTCAAGCCCAAATTTTCTCAAAAACTCCTCAAAAGTCCCTTCTAAGGGTTTCCTAGCACCTTTGAGGGGTAAGTACAAACAACACCATTTCATTTCCTAAGTTCTTGTCATTTAATTAGAGGAAAAAACCTTAGATTTCTCCATCAGTTCATAAAGCACAATTAGGGTTTTGGCCTTCAAGGCAAGAGTAAAAGAGAAAAATATCAAGGGAAACTAATAGTGGCAGTGGTGAGAGAGGCCAAGGGCCTAGAAGACAACAGAAAAAAGGTGGAAGAGTAAACAGATTTGAGCCTCTAAATACCAAGGAATTGATGGCCTCTCCTATGAAAGTTGTATATTTCCAAAAGGTGGGCTGTTTTGACTTGTGTGAAAGGGTACAACAGGTCCAAAGTCATCCTGAGTTGAACATGCATTTTATCCTTAACCTCCATGACCATCAAGTAAACTTAGCAGGAGTGAACTTTGAGCTATCCATCAATACCATTTCTATAGCCACCAGGATACCTAGTATGGGAGAAAAGTGGTTCAAATAGGAAAATTTGGACTTGAGCCATTATCAAACCTTCTTGAAACCTAGATACCAAGCTGACTGCAAATATATTTTTCTATTTTCACATCTACTGGAGAGATATGCGCCCTTGATGACAGTCATCATGAAATATTTTACATGTGAGGGTAGGATTTCTAGGCTTTATTCCTACCATGTAAGACTGCTCATGCACTTCACTAGGGCCAAGCTGTTATATTTTACTTATTATATTTATAGAAGTATTGATAATATGTCTTACATTGTGCAAAAGAGACCTCCTTCACAACAAATAAAAAGTCTTTTTCACCATTCTATTATCAAGATGATTATGTTGCATAAATTAGAGCAACAGGGTGTTCCATGGAAAGTGTTCATCTCCCATGAAGTTTTCACAAACCCACAGCCTCATCATCAGCCAAATTTACCCTCATCATCTCATCCACCTCCCTCCACTCCTCCATCACCCCCTACTAACCATGACTCCTCATCTACACATGAATCCTCTCCTTAAGAAAACCTCCCTCATTCACCTTCTCCTAAAGCATCAAATCAAGAAGAGAATGATGAAGAAGAGGCAAACAATGAAGAGGAGGAAGAGGACAATGATGAAGAGAATAGTGACAAAAAGGAAATTGATGATGATGAAGAGGAAAGTGAAGATGAAGAAGAAGAAAATGATGATGAAGAAAGTGATGAAGAGGAAGATGAAGAAGAGGAGGAGGATGATAAAGAAGAGACAAAGGAAGATGATGAGGAAGCAGAGGATGATGAAGAAAAGGAAATTGATGATGATGAAGAGGAGGATGCTGAAGAAGAGAAAAAGACAAAAAATGATCAAGAAGAAGGTAGTGAACAAATCAGTGATAATGAGGATGGTGATAGTGTAGAAGATAAAGAGGTAAGCAGCTTTAATGAAGAAAAAAATGACAATGCAGAAATCGATGAAGAGGTTGAAAGTGGTGATGATTTTGAGAGCAAAGAGTACAATGATGAGGCAGAAAACATAATTACTGATGGTACTAATGATGGAAATGAAGAGGGTAATGACAGCAGCAAGGATCAAAACTATGATCAAGACACCAACAAGGCCACAATCACACCTCTTTCATTGACCTATCGAAGAGGGCTAAGGCTTGTGTTGGATGCCTCCAAAATGCAAGGGACCATTCCATCCACCTTAGCTCAGCCACTAGACAAAGGGAAACAAAATATAAAGGAGGAAGAAGAAGATCATGAGGTGGAGAGGGAGTTTGAAATCATTCAGGTGGATAGTGATGAGGATAATGAAGCAAGGATCACAAAATTTCTCCTCTAGAACATAAATGCACGAATTGAAGACTTCCAAGCACATTTGGATAGGGCTAAGAGTGTAAATGATGCGCTTGACATGGAGAATGGGAAGCTAGGGGCACAAATTGTTATTTATGAGGCTAGAGCCATCAAGGCCCGAAAAGAAGCCCAAAGAGCACAGGTAAAACTAGAAGAGTTCATGGGCACTTATGAAGAGAGTGAGGATGAGGAAGGACAATCTAGAAGGAGACCTAGAACCATGGGGTTGAAGAGGGCATTGGAAAATTAACAAAGGGAACAAGAATCAACCTTAGCATAATAGCTCCCTCTAGATGACTTGTTGGCTATGGAGATAGCACATGATCAAGATCCTTGGTTGGAAAGATCCAACATACACTTGGAGGCTAAATTGAAGAAATCAAATCAGAATCTTGATCTCCAAAGAAGGATGACTAAACATTATGCCTAGAGAAACCAAATTGCAAGGGTTAAACTTAAGAAGGCTCAAACCAAGATCCAAACACTAAAAGAAGAAAAGGGCCAAGCTAACCTTGGAATCTTGTAACAAGCTTCTCTACAGGTCTCTCAAAATCCACGAGCCACACTTCCACCAAATTTGGGAGAATTTTGACAAATTTTGGTTTTTTGCTGATTTATAGGGCCAAGGGGGTATCACCCATGGTGCTATGATTTTCCTTAGAGAATCATCAGGAGGAAAGGTTTAGATTTTTGGAATCCTCAGCTCAAGCATATCATTCTCACAAAGTTTCAGGTGAATTGGAGTTGTTTTGGTCCTCCAAAAGAGTCAAAAACACCTTAATTTTCACCTTTATGCCTAGTTTTCAGGACAGGTACTGCGCTTTTACTAGCCTTGGATTTTTTCTTTTTGAACAAGTTAAAGAGTTCCAATCAGAGAAATAAGGGTATTTCTGGAAAGTAGACTCAACAAGTTTTCCAACGAGCAATCACGGAGCCTATTCCGACATCGGGAAGGCCTTCAAAACATTACTGCAAGTTGACCCAGTTTTCTTGCTCTAGTGCTACGCCCTTGGCATGTAAATTCATCCTAAAACTAAATGTTGCTCCCTTATAGAGGAAAAGTCAACAATGTATGCTTGGAAATTTTTTTGAGGCTTGGCAGAGCCCAAATGTCAATTTATTTTCTAAAAATGCTCGAAAAGTTATTTTGTTTTAGATATTTTGTGCCTTGGGCCTTGCAAAGTATCAAGGACAAAAGTGACATTTATGATTAGCCAATAGCTTCTAGAGACTCTATTAGGTTTTTTTCCTTCATTTCTTGTTAAATAGAGAATTGAGGATTCATGTTTTATGGTTGTTGTTATGACTCTTGTGAGTAATACATAGTCTTTGGAGCTTGCAGAGAAATTGGTGTTGTGGAGCTTGTGAATGGCTTGTTTTGCTTATTGATGGAGAAGGCTTGCTTGCAAGATCCCCGAGCTTTGTTAATGGTGATGTGCTTCTATTCAGTTATTATTTTCTTTTGTATCATTGTGTTTCATCCTTCTAAATTGCAGTAGGATAAAATATTTATACTAAGAAATGTTGTTTAGAGACACCTTAGCTCTGTTTATCCTTCACTGCTTCTATGTTTTCTCTGTTAGGTTAGTTTAGAGAATTCTTAATTGCTCTCTAAACCCACCCAAGATTTTTTATCTTATGAATGGTTTAATACAGTAGATATCATATATGTTTTATGGTAAGCCCTGCTTGTTTGATATCACTAAAACACTGTTTTGAGGTCTCTCTTTGAAGTACCATTGTTTAGGTTTGCCAAGGAGGCTATGTTTCGATCATACCCTTTGTCCATGCTTGAAATTTTTTTTCAAAGATATTTATAGCTCTGATCAATGATGTCTAGGAGTTCCCTCTTCCTTGATTAAAGTTATGTGTTAAATCTTAAATGTTTTCTAACCTTGAATGTGAAATCACTAGAAGTTAAGTGAGTTTCTCACCTTCTATATTTCATTGGATTGTTTGTCTGAAATTGTTATTTGCTTAAGTGGAACCAAAGAGTTATTGGTGTGCCCTATCTATTGATTAATTCTTTATGCCAAATAGTGTTGAAGCCCCTTCTTGTTTTAAGTATTTTACAAAGGATTCTTGATTTCCCTTTGCCCTACTTTGTTCACAAACTTGATGTTCATTTCCTTTCACCAAACCTTGAGAATCCATCTGACCATGCTAGATTTTCCCTATGATGCTCCCCGATCCATTGTTGAACCTTACATGATTTTTTGTAGACTCCATAGCCCAATGACATGAAAATATCTCATTCCATATATTTTACTTGATCATTTACCCAACCCAAACAAAAAAACAAACCCTAAACTTAACAACTATCCTAAAATCAAACTTGAAAAGAAAACAAGTTCACATCCTTTGCACAAAATAGAGAGAGCCCTCTCTAAGTCTAGGAAGGCTAGGTCCTAAGACTCCAAAGACTGGTCTAATGTTACCCTGTCGATTTGGTCTGCCAATCTTCTAAATCATGGGACACTAACATGAGATAGAAATGGACAAACTTTTCCAAGAGAAAGAAGCTACAAAAACTCAATGTCCTCCTCCCACAGTCATCCCTATGGTAACTACAATAGTTCCCTCAAGTTTAGCAGAGGAGTTAGCACCAAAAGTCCCATTGGCCACAACTGTGCCAGTGACTTATTCTACTACTTTTGCTAATGAATCATCAACTTTAGCAGTGCAACAAACAGATGAGGCGAGCAAGATCATAAAAGCTATGGAAGATATGTCCATTTAGAATAATGGGATCAACAGTTTGAAATAACAAATTGAGAACTTGGAAGATGCCAAGAAATTAGCTCAAATTAATGCAAAAATAGAGGAACAAAAAGCCAAAAGGTTAAGTGAGCAGTTGAAGAAGGTTGAAGAAGAATTAACCTTGAAAAAAGCAATGGCTTACATAAAAAATCAGTTGTGGTCCAAAATCATTGAGTCAATCAATGAAACTTGGCCTTCCATTTAGGTAATCTATGAACAAAAGAATTTTCTTAAAGTAGCAAAAGAAGAAATTATGAAGACAAAGGAGGAGCTTGGTGGCAAACCTGAAGAGGCCCAAGAAATAATCAAGTTTTTAAACACCAAAAACAAGAAAGAATTGGATGATGTTGGGATAAATGATAGAACTGAAACAATTCTTGAAGTGAGAAAGGTAACTACAAGGAAAAACTTGATGAAACATCTAGAATAGAAGTGCCAAAACATGGATTTAGCCATAACTAGATTTATGGTTAAGTTTGAGATATTGAGGCAAAAAGGCTTGCCAAACATTCTTGTTTTAAATGATAAACTAATGAAGAAAGAGGATTACAATAAGAAGATCAGAGATTTTTCCAAAGAAAGAGAAACAAGGCAGATTGGCAAGGAGTACCTACAGGTAAAGTGTTGCACAAAAGAATTGAAGATTTGTTTTATTTACAACATGAGATAAAACATCTCTTTGTGGTCAAACCAAACTTTGTTAGATACACATAGGCTGATCAAAATTATAGAAAACTTATCAAGATCAAGTTACCTGATGAAGAATTTTGGAAAAATATTATTGATTTGTTGTAAAAGATAATTTCTAGTGAAAGAAGATGAAAAACAGATTGTTGTTTTTACACAGTAAAAGCAGATTTTTACAGCAGTAAACTAGTCAAAACAGAAGATGAAAGAGTATCAGTGGTTAAAGTTTATCAGTAAAAGAGTATTAGATGAGAAGATAGAGTTTAAAAATAGATTGAAGATATTTTTGCCAGCGTTGAAGACAACACAACAACCAACTGCACCTAAATCCAAACATCATTTCTATTTTATTTGAATAAGTAGGACAACTTGCAAGTTGTTAAGCAATTGTCACTATATTTTTGTAAGAGATATTTTATTTTCCGTAGAAAATTCCTATGATTTTTCTAGGATATTTTGTAACACTTTTTGTATAAATAGTTCACCCTTTGAAGTATTATTGTGGAATAAATTGCTAAAGTTTTCTATAGTTAATATTTTTGTACCTGAAGGGATTTTGTACCAAGTTTCAAGTTAGCGGCTAGATCAAATTAATAAAGCATTATGTTTTAGGATTCATGTGTTGGGCTACTAAAGTGAAGTACTTTCTACTATTATTTGTTAAATCTTCTTATGTTTTCCATTCATACTTAAATGTGTTCTAAATTTTAATGTGAAATTAGGAAGTGATATATCAGAATTTGTTAAAAGCACTCTGTTATTTACTGGTTTTCATTTTGATGTTTTCTGCTAATTTCCAGAGTAGGGAACCCTTAATTTCTCCCTATTTTGAATGACCTCTTTCCTTTTCACTCCTTATCCGGATCAAAGAATCCTTGATTTCTCTTTATCTTGATGTTGTGAAAACAGCTCCAAAAATAGAAGAAAAGAGATATAAATGCCTTATAAATAAGCCACTTCGAGGGGGAAACCTCCAATACATTACATGAATGAATAATTCTTGGATGATACAAATTACAAAACCTCCTTTCTATATATAGGAGTCCATGGGGCCACAATGTAATCCTAGCTGACCTAACAATAATAATTTAAGGTCACAATAACAACAATATGGGGGTTACAAGGGTATAATAACAACAATAAGGGAGTTACACTAACAACAATAAGGGACTATACTAGTAATATAGGGACCTAACATGCCCTTATCCTTTAAAAAAATGTTGTACTCAATGCTTAAGTAGCTTTGGGTGCTTCTGTATAAAATTCTCATCCTCCCATGTAGAATCTTTAGTGGGTAAGTTCTTCCACTTGATGAGATACTCTGAAATTGATTGATTTCATAGCTATCAAGTTCTTGTTTTTGTGACCGCTTTAGGTTCCAATATGATTTTTCCTTCCTCATAAAGTTCTGGAAATATTGTTTGAACTGGAATATTTTCACCTATAACCTTCTTTAAGCATGAAACATGGAAAATTGGATGCACTCGTGAAGAAGCAGGAAGCTAGAATTTGTCTGCCATAGTACCAATATTTTGTAACACCTTGTAAGGACCATATTACTTTGGCGATAATTTATTATCCTTCTTAGCTTTCTCAAGGGACATTTTTTTGTATGGTTGTAGCCGTAAAAATACCCAATCTCCTACATCAAAACTTCTCTCGCTGCAATGTTGATCTGCCTGTTGTTTCATTTGATTTTGGTTGCCAATTATGGAATGTTTCAGTAGAGTGAACTTGTATGACTTGCCACGTGTCACTGTTTACTCCTTTGGCTCTAAAATTGATAGACAGGAAAATAAATTTTGTGTACTTGCGGCCACTTTTTACAGCATTCCAATCCGATGCTCAGAGAGAGAGTTATGAAGTTTTTCCATGATAACCTCTTTGAGATGAAATTTGGGAGCCTGAAAAAGACCTAACTTCCATAGATCATATCTCCGAAAATATTGTGAACCAAGCTCTAAAAATTTTCGACGTTGTTCCTCAGGATTGTGGATTTGCTCTCTAAACATTTTAGCTTCTGAAAATTTGTAGAAACAAAATTATAGTGAAAATTACGTGATGACCTGGTTAGGTTAAATTCGGGAGCCTGCAAAAAGCCCTAACTTCCATAGATCATATCTCTGAAAATATTGCGAACCAAGCTCTGAAATTTTGTAACGATGTTCCTCTAGGTTTTGGTTTCGCACTCTAAACATTTCAGCTTTTGAATCTTTGTAGAAAATAAGTTATATCAAAAATTCCACAATGACCGATTTGGAGCAGCGAAACCCTAGAATCCAAAGCTCTGATACCAAATCTTGTGAAACCAGCTTCAAAAATAGAAGAAAAGAGAGATAAATGCCACTTCGAGAGGGAAACCTCCAATACATTACATTAATGAAAAATTCTTGGATGATACAAATTACAAAACCTCCTTTCTATATATAGGAGTCCATGGGGCCACAATGTAATCCTAGTGGTTCCACAATGTAATCCTAGCCGACCTAACAATAATAATTTAAGGGCACAATAATAACAATATGGGGGTTACAAGGGTACAATAATAACAATAAGGGGGTTACACTAACAACAATAAGGGACTATACTAGTAATATAGGGACCTAACACCTGATTAAACCATTTCACCAATCAGCCTCAAAGATCTTGAGTAAATCTGCTATCTTGCCTTGAAAATATTTTACTTTAGACCTTGATCTTGACCTATCTACTTGACACATTGACTCCATTTTCCCAATGAAAAAATAGATCTATCACTATCCATCTCATTAAGTGATTTTTCCCACCAAACCAAACCAAATATCAAAACTAAATTGTCCCATATAACTAGCCTAAAATTAGATATAAAAAAACAAATTTAAATCTTATAGAGAGAGCCCTCTTTGAGCCTTAGGAAGGCTAGATCCTAAAGCTTGAAAGTAGTTCTGTGGTTACCTCTAATGTTCTTAAAACTATAAACTAAAAAATCTCACAACTCTGGGAATTATTATAGTGATAACACTATGTATAGATTAGCTTGAGTGGTTGGGCCTTACTAATGACATCCTCTTCAGATATGGACTTTTGTTGCACCACATCCTTTGAAATATTTGTGGTGAGAGTTTTCAGCAATAGGCCTAACATAACTTGATCATCGAGTTTGGCTTTGCAAAAACTAGACACCACTGCCATTCGTGGAGATGGTCCGAGATATGGACAACGGGGGTTTGCCTAAAGTGTGTCAGTAATTCCATTCCAGAATCATGGTGGATGGGTAACTAAAAATAGGTCAGGAATGCAGTAGAAAGGGTGCTAAAGGTTCCATGTGTAGTAGAGGGTTTATCCACATACCATTTCACTGTTACTCTGGTTAGAGTGCGTTGAAACAGTCTTAGTCAAATAGTATCATCAACGATGTTTTTCGATGAACACCACAGGTGGAAATTCATAGCATGATTTTATGGGTCTTCCGATTGCTTTCCTTCGAACTTCAGAATGTCTGAAGGGAGCTTTGTGGGCATGGGAGACCATATGGGGTTGTGTGAAATAGGGTAGTTCATCAATTTGGTTAAATCTAGTATATTCAATGAAGTTAGAAAATGTGACTGTGAGGTTGTAGCCATTGCGACTTGTGAAAAAACTATGTTTTGGTTAGGAATAGGGTTATTCTGTGACGTACCCTGCTGTGCATTCAAATGGCTTCCTAAATGGGTAGCACTCCTCTGCCCTCTAGGAGTTGTGGGAGGAGTGGTGTGTGGTGTGGCATTGGGAGACCAACCAGGGTTCCCAACTAAATATCCCCCAATAAAGGATGAACCAATAATGGTGGAAGTGTTCCATATTTAACGCCTAAATGGCGAAAGACCTGGAACCCCTCCCGGTAATGGGTGGAGGTCCAAAAGACATCTAGATCGATGAGGTCCCTTTGGGTCTATTCTGGTGTCGACTAGGTATGGCTTTGGAAATATTTGAGAGGATAGAGATTCTAATCAAAGAAAAATTCTGATCGCATACATAAAAAAAAGTGAAAATAAAATAAATTATCCCTTTAAATTAATCCTATGTGATCATTCAATCAAAAAATATTGTTTTTTTTGTTTGTGTATGATACTTAAATCCTAGAAGATCTAATCATCCTCACACGCTTAAATGTAATTGGGCCTTGAGAAGATATCTTGCGAGTGCTCGCACAACGTCCTGAAGGAACTATTGATGCCCCAAGTCAGCTGAAGAAAATCCACCAAGGTAAGGGTAGAGGATCTAGTGATGCCTGCACTGTCACCTATAGGGAAAGGATGCCCTAATTTCGGCCACTAAGCACCACTGTCCCACATGAGCATTTGAGTCTTGGGCTTCTTGGTAGTTCAGCTAACAGTACCGAGTATCAAATGGGTCAGGTAACCCCAAATGATACCACATGAATTGCACCTAAGCCTAACACCCTCTGAATCAGGTCTCCATCGTGCTTAGGTTTTCTTTTTCGTGGGCTGATAGGTGGATTTGAAAGCTCCCTAAACAATCAACTTCTATGTTTCAATATGAAGAATGATCAAGGCAGCTTATTGGATTCCTACCCCCTTGATCCTAACCTATACTATAAATTATTTTATGGCCCCTGTGGGAAGAATTTAGTGAGTTTTGTTAATTTAGTTTTAGGTGTCTTTGCTTTGCTTAGGGTGTGGATGTGTGTGAGAAAAAAGTGAACAAGCACATAGTTTGAATGTGTGGATATGTGATGATCCTTTTCAAAATCCCCTATTTAAACTATGTTCTATTGTTCCTTGATCCAAAGAAAAGCATGCGCGGATATGGGCCACTTTCAATTTTTCCTAGTTAATATATGTGATCAACTATAGGGAGATGGTGAGCTATGAGTAGAGAGTGTTCATATGCTTGCCTAGGATCATCGGAGGGTGCAAAGGCAGTAGATATTACTTTCTCTTCTATCGACAATTTGATCCTGGTCTCGAAATCGTAGTGCAAAAATTGAACTAAACTAATGAATTTTACACTAGAAAAAGAACTAGCTAAGCATGCGTGGAGTTGGGCCACTTACTTTGGCTAATTATCTAGGTGTTTTGGTACCTAAATTTGCAAAAAAAATATTATTTCAGAATGCAAGTTAATTTTCCTCCTACTTAAACTATGTGTTAACTTTGCAAAAATCAACTTGAAATAAAACTAACACCAAGCCCACCAAAAGCAGCTACGAGTGAGTTTTAGAAATCTTCGGGGCACCTCAGCCAGTACTGGTGGATGTATTATGGGTTGCCAGTCACTTTTTACAAGCAGGAAAAAATGGAATTGTTGGAGAAAATTCTCATTCTTTTTTTTGTGTGCAAAATACTGAAACAGGCGTGATTTCTATGCGCAAGTCAGCTCTGAACGCGTGCCTTGAGGTGCGTTTGTTTGTGAGAAATGCGTGCAAATTCCCGCAATGTAATTTTTTGGAGATATTATGCTTCAGTATGTCACTAGGGGTGAACTAGGCAATGAAGGAGAGAAAGGGGGTAATTCCAGCCCAACTCCACAACAAAGACGAAGGTCTCTGCAAAGAGGTACAATCACATAAACTTGGAAATAAAAGTTAGTGGAGTCGCCAATCCTGTGTTAGTGTGTTTGGTGCACGTATGTACGAAATCACACCAACTTAAGGGGTGTGGTTTTCCCTCTTAAGTTATTGGTCAGAGGAAAAAAAATAGATGGATTCAAGCAAGTTAGTGGAACATGCTAGAACATAAACATACTAGATAGAGAAAAAACATGCATATTCAAACACAAAAATTAAACTAAAACTAAAACAAATAACAAAAAAGCTATAAATAGAGTCAAACAAATTCAATAATCCAAACAATGATGCTTACATCCCCTCTTATCGAGTGCTGGTAGGAAATGAGGATGAAACTTTAACCCACTTGCCAAGGGGCCTTATAACTAGGGGTTCTAAGTCCCGATGCAAGGATGTCTTTACTTCCAAGCTACCTTGGCACAAAGTCTCCCTCTCTCTACTTTGGTGGACTGGGGTTGTTGGATGGCCAACAACTGAGTCTCCTCCATCTCTGCTCTAGATCACACACTACTGGTATTTCTTAGGGAAATTCTGGCCAACATAACAATGTGCTCTCCAATTTTTCATCTCTTGATGGCCTTTTATAGGAGAATTCAAATCCTCCTTCCCTCTCTTGGTACATTGTGGATGGTTACCCAAGAGAGGAAGGTGATTCCATTGTGTGCTGCATTGATGTCCTAAGGAGGCTTGGGTAGCTATCATTAGGCAGAATCAATGTCCTGGAGTGTGCCTTGTGGTCCCAGAGAATGATTCCCGCCATTCCCATGAAGGCGCATTTTTTTGGGAAAAATGCACACAAAGGCATATTTATCGAATAATTTTTCATGCAAAGGAACATTTGAATGGTTCTTCTTGTACGCAATTTGATATTTCCTCAGACCTTAGAGATTTTTAAAATATTTTCAGGTTCTCTAATGTCTCTCAGCCTTGTAAATCCTTCTTCCCGACATTAAATAATGTCACCTTTTCTTCTACGATTTTCCAGTGATAATAATGGAGGTACCAGATGTCAATATGCTTGGACCTGTCAAGGAATATTGAATTAAGCGATAGTTTTATGCAACTTTGGTTATCACAATGTATCACCATTGGATCCATCTGATGACCAAACAAACCAACAAGTATCTTCCTCATCCAAATGGCCTCACATGGAGTCTGAGTAGCTACCATGTACTCTGCCTTGGCTGAACTGGGTGCAACTAATATCTACTTCCTAATGTACCAAGAAATTGATGTCGATCCTATGTTGAAGATGCTTCCTGATGTGCTCTTTCTATCTGATGGACTGCCTGCCCAATCTACATCGGTGAAGCCTTTAAGCTTCACTCCCTCTATCCGTCTGTACCATAATCCATAATTTGTGGTGCCCTTGAGATATCTCAATACATGCTTCACCACCTTCCAAAAGAGCTTGGTCGACTTAACCATAGCTTGACTAAGTTGGTTAACTGTGCAACATATTTCTGGTCATGTGTTCACCAAGTACATGAGTAAACCCACAAGCTGCCTATAAAAAGTAGCGTCCACTACCTCACCTGAAATAGAATCCTCCTTCCTCTAGTTTCTTGCAAGAGGAGTCTTCATGGGTTTACAGCTCTCCATGTGGGACTTTCTCATAATCTCTTTGTCATACTTTCCTTGGGAAAAAATAGCTCCCCATCACGTTGTCATATCTCCAAACAAAGGAAATAATGAAGGAGTCCCATGTCCTTCATCTCAAACACTCTTGCAAGATCCTCTTTGCAAGAAGTTATGAGTTCCTCATAACCTCTCAAAATAATATCATCAACATAAACTACGATAATCAAAAGCTTACCATCAACCACAATCTGGTACAAGTTTGCATCCGCTTCACTCTTTGTGAAGACCAACCTGGTGAAATAGTTTTCAATACTGGTGTACCAAGCATGAGGTGCTTGCTTCAACCCATACAATGCTCTCTTGATTCTGCACACATGCAACTCACTGTCAAAGGTCTCAAAACCTTCTCAATGTACACTTCTTCCTAAATAACTCCATTGAGAAATGAAGTCTTCACATCCATATGATGTATCTACCACCTCATCTGCGCTAAGAGTGCAAGGATAAATCTAATCGATGAGTACCTTGCAACTGGTGCAAAAGTCTCCTCATGGTCAATCCCCTCAACTTGTGAGAATAATTAGGCTACAAATATAGCCTTGTACTTCTCCAAACTCCCATATGATGTCTGCTTCACCTTATAGATCCATCTACATCCAACCATTGATTTCTTGACTGGTCTTGGGACAACTTCCCATGCATTGTTGCTAGCGATGGAGTCATACTCCTCAACCATGGTGTCAACCCAAGTTGGTTGCTGCATTTCTTCCTAAAAAGAGGATGGTCCCATCACAATACACTTTCTCATTAGAGCCATGTATCCAGTAAACTTGTCTGGAGACTGTCTTTGTCTGTGCAATGATGTAGGTGCTCCTACATGTTCTGTTGCATCAAGTCTCAATTTGTCAGCTTATGTGGTGCGCCTCCTACCATGTCTGGTGGATGGCTCTGCATGAGTGGTTTCTTCCACTCCAAGATCCTCTGCATGTGGCTGCACCACATATTGAGTTTCATCCTTTGGAACCAAGAGTTCCTCACTTGCATGCAAATCAAGCTCCCTCTCAAGGGACAATCACATGGCTTTCTCCTCATCAATTTTACATCCTGTCTGACAACAGTCATCCTGTTGTTCGACAAATACACCTAATATTTATGGGGAGTATCAGTGTACCCCAAAAATATCCCAATCTCAGCTTTTGGTTCTAGATTATTTTTGAATATTTGGTCACATGGCAATAGACAAATGAGCCAAAAATTTAAAAATATGAAACGTCAAGTTTCTTACCATAAAAAGCCTCCTCTAGTGTACTAATGCCAAGTATCTGATGAGGACTACGGTTTTGCACAAATACCCTTGTGTTTCATGCCTCTACCCACAGATGCAATGATAGGCCTTGATCATGTAACATCGCTCGTGCCGCAACCACAATTTTTTAGTTCTTTCTTTTTGCAACCCCATTCCGTTGTGGGTTATGAGGTGCAATCAACTCTCTATGAATTCCTTCTTTGGAAAAAAAGTTTTTGAATTCATTAGAGCTGTACTCACCACCGTTGTTGCTCCTCAGAGCCTTCACATGCTTCCCTGTGTCTTTTTCAACCAGTGCTTTGAACTCACAAAATTTTTAGAACGTCTAATCTTTCTTCTTCATGAAGTAGATCCAAAAATTTATAGAAAAATCATCAACAAAAATACATAAGACCTGTGCTTTGTTGTAGAAGCTTTAGATAATGGTCCACACACATGTGAGTGAAATCTATTAAGGATTTCCACTGCTCGGTTCTCCTTCTCATGAAAAATGGCCTTTTCGTGCTTCCCCATGGTAGATCCCTTACATGTGTCTATCTACGCAAGATTACCCTTTGGAAGCCCCATGGAAATCTGTTGAATGACCTTCAAAGCACTGTGATGTAGATGGCCCAATATCCTGAGCCATAACTCACCCTCATCCTGGCTCACCACTCTATCTGATTTACTCATCAATGCTGCACATATATCTACATCAAGTTTGTAGAGATTCTTCACACAAATCCCAATCTTATTAGCTTGTCATGTGTCTTTGTGATGAAGGAATGATTTCCCTTCATTGAAAACCACATCATATCCTCTATCCTCCAACATAGCAACTGAAACTAAATTCTTTTTCAAGCTTGGTAAATGCATGAGATATTTTAATATGAAGGGTTTACCTAACTGTCTCTGGAAAGTAACTGTACCAATCCCGGTAGCGCTATACCTCTCATCATCACTCATCTCGATGTGAATCTGAAGATCCTTCTCCTCCAAGCTACTAAAGAGTTATTTGTCTCCCATCATGTGGAAAGATGCACAACTATCCAATTACCACACTAATCCCATCACACTAGACACCATGCATGCGATGAGTGAGAAGTCAAAATCAAATTGTGAAGTAAAATCCTCACCCACTGCGGATCCTGAAGCCTTCTTTTTGTTATTATTTTTCTATATACAATTAGTGGCATAATTTCTATGCTCATGACAGTGAAAAAATTTCACTCTGGACATGTCATGCTTCATGCCTTCTTTTCCGGTCTTAGATTTGGAATAGGATTTCTTTCCCTTCCCCTTCTTTACCTTACTAGCCAAGGCACACTTTTCCTCATCATCTGCCTTGGATGAGGATCCATCCTTGGTATTCCGCTTGAATTCTTCTTGTACCAAATCTGACCAAATTCGCTCCCAATTTGGTAGCTTTTGCCTCCCATTGACAAAGTACTGATAACTATGCCAAATCTTGGGAAGGCCTAGAAGTGCTAGGCTCACCAAGTCATCATCCGCTACAGTAATCCCGACACTCCCAGGCTCATCTCGACATTGGATGAACTTGGTTAAATATTTCGGAATAGTGTCGCCTTTATCCATTTTGATTTTCCTGAGCTTGTCCTTTAGTGCCAATTTTCTGTGGTTACTGCTACTCTGAAACAGATCTATCAAAGCCTTCCACATTTCATATGGAGTCAATTTTCCATGGAGACTCGAGACAATGTGATCTCGAACTCCCTCTAATAAGATCCTCCTCACCTTTGCAACCTTATTTTGTCAAGCATCAATAAGAGTGGTGCCTGCTGTTGAGGGCTTGGGAATATCATTATCAATGAATTCTTTCAAGGTGTTTTCCTCGAGAACTACCTCCATTCCGTCTTTCCATACAATATAATTAGAACTTCCCTCAAGTGCATATTCAAATCTTAAGCCATTGAAAGCCATCTTGATCTGCATGTCGCACCAAAGAATATTTTTGCAAATTCGAATGTTTTTCAACACAAATTGTTAGGTCCTTATATTAATAGTATATTCCCTTATTGTTGTTAGTGTAACCCGCTTATTGTTATTGTTGCACCCCTGTAATCCCCATATTGTTATTATTGTGCCATTATATTATTATTGTTAGGTCGGTTAGGATTACATTGTGGCCCCATGGACTCCTATATATAGAAAAGAGGTTTTTTCATTTGTATCATCCAATAATTTTTCATTTATGTAATGTATTGGAGGTTTCCCCCTCAAAGTTGCTAATTTCTAAGGTGTTGATCTCTCTTTTCTTCTTTTTTGGAGCTGGTTTCACAACATTTGGTATCAGAGCTTTGGATTCTAGGGTTTCGCTGCTCTAAACAAGTCATCGTGGAATTTTCGCTATAAATTTTCTTCTAAGAAGTTTTATAAGATAAACGTTTTAGAGAAAGAAGCCTAAATCCTGAATAAAATCATAGCAAAATTTCAGAGCTTGGTTCACAATATTTTCGAAGATATGATCTGTGGCAGTTAGGGATTTTTGCAGGCTCATGAATTTAACCTAAACAGGTCATCGTGGAATTTTTACTATAACTTTTTTTCTATGAGGGTTCAAAAGCTAAAATTTTCATAGAGCATAGCCGAAATCATGATGAACGCTATGGAAAAATTTCAGATCTTGATTCATAACATTTTTGGAGATATGGTCTGTGGAAGTTATGGTTTTTTCAGGTTCCCTAATTTCATTTCAAAGAGGTGACCGTGCGAAAATAGTCATAACTCTCTCTCTGAGCATTGGATTAGAATTATGTAAAAGGTGGTCGCAAGTAAACAGACTGTAATTTCTCCTATATCAATTTTAGAGCTAAATATGGAAATAGTGACATGTGGTAAGTCGTACAAGTTTTCTCTACTGAACCAGTCCATAATTAGGTAATCGTAGGATATTGGGCATAACTTTGTCTTCAAGAATCCAAATGAGGCCAGACCTATGGCATTCGAAAGAAGATTCAGAGGGCTACATCAGGGACAAATTTCAGATATTGAAGATCCAAAATCACAGAGATAATTCAGTTTCAATATCGAGCTTCTCAAAATCAAGAAAAATGTGTGTATTTTTTTTCAAATTGCATAAGTCTTGTTTGAAAAATAAGTTTAAGCGATTCCAAAGGCCTATTGAGCATATATATCAGTATTGGGTTCTAAAATTCCTCCTAAAAAGAATTCAAAACCCATTAATCCTTTAGATTACTCTACTATCACTCATGAATATGAAGAATTGCAACATGATCTATCAAAATTACAAGAGCAAGTGCACCAAATTTTGCTCTCGCAAAGAGCAACAAAAAATGAAATGAACATTTTGAAGAAAAGCATGGAAGCTAAGATGGATGGTTTGAAGAAAGTCGTGGAAGATACGATGGATGGTTTGAAGAATGGTATGGAAGAAAAAATGGATGGCATGGAAGAAAAAATGGAAGGTTTGAAGGAAGACATGGAAGGTTTGTCAAAGTTGATACAAGAAATTATTCCTAATGGAAAAAAGATAGTAGAGGAAACTCATGATGAGAAAAAAATAAATTTTATTCGTGATTTCATAAACTCTATTGTTGGATTAAAGAACCACCATATTCCAAAGATGGATATGAGGAAGTTTGATGGCAATGATCCCGCAACATGGATACTACAGATGGAGCAATATTTTGATCTCAATAATGTGCAAAACACACAAAAGATACACATTGCAACTTTACATTTAGAATAAAATACATTTGTATGGTATCGATCACTTTTCTCCCGTAAAAAAATTGTCACTTGGTTAATTTTTATGGAGGAAATGATAGCAAATTATGAGGATACAAAGAGCAACACCTTCTTTAGACAATTGATAAATCTCAAACAAAAGGGTTCAGTGGTGGAGCACATTGAGGACTTCCAAAAATTGAATATAAGGGCAACTGATATTTCATAGGAACACAGGATTGATGTCTTCATAGGGACTTTAAAGGATAAAATCCAGCATGAAGTTCGCGTTTGGGAACCTGATTCATTAAAGAAGGCATTCCATTTGGCAAGAAAAATTGAATGTAAAATTATGGTGATAAGGAAGCCTACCACTCACATCTATAAATATGGAAGTGTTGCTAATCCTAGACTTCCAAAACCTACAAGGTTGACACCACAACAATTGGAAGAAAAAATAGCAAAAGGGCTTTGCTACAATTGTGATAGCAAATACACTAAAGATCATAATTGTGCTGAGAAGAAATTATTTTACATAGATTGTGAAGAGGAGGAAGAAAATGAACAAAAAAATTCAAAAGAAGAGGATATACACCAAGAAGCAACCCTAGAAGAAGAAGAAATGAGTCCGAACATATCATGTAATGCATTGGCAGGAATTACCACTCCTCAAACTCTCAAGATAGAAGGACATATCAAGAAGAAAAAGGTGACAGTGTTGATTGATTCGGGTAGTACCCATAATTTTGTTCATTGTAAGGTAGCCAAGGAATTGAATTGTTTCCTATAACCAGCACCATAATGTCAAGTGATGGTTGCAAATGGAGGAACTATAAATTGATCTGAAAAATGCCATAATATCAAGATATCCATGGGGGAATATGTATTGAATAGTCTAATGATTTCCATCCCAATGGGAGGTGTTGATGTTGTACTAGGAGTACAATGGTTACAATCTTTGGGGACGATAGCTTTTAATTTTCAAGAACGTTTCTTGAAAAAAATTTCAGAAGGAAAGGAAATCGAATTATGGGGTATCGTAGGGAAGCCAAGAAAGATAATAAGCTCTAATGTCATGACAAAGCTTCTGAAGAAAGAACAACGAGGTGTAATTGCACAATTATGCTCACTGGAAGTTCCAACATCAAAATCATCTATTTATCCAGATCTCCAAAAATTCTTGGAAAATCATTCCAAGGTGTTTGATACTCCCAAAGGACTCCCATCTATTCGTGATCATGATTATGCTATTCATTTGATTCCAGGAAGTGTTCCTCCAAACATTTGGCCTTATAGATATCCTTATGTCCAAAAGAGTGAAATTGAACATATGATTACAAAAATGTTAGTGGCGGGTATAATTCAACCTTGTCAAATTTCTTTCTCTGCTCTAGTATTATTGGTGCACAAGAAGGATGGATCATGACGCAAGTGTCCGGATTATAGGGAGCTCAATAAGATCACTATTAAAGATAGATTTCCCATTCCTGTGATTGATGAATTATTTGATGAATTACATGGAGCAATTTATTTTACCAGGTTGGATCTTCATTCAAGATATCATCAAATTAGAATGAAGACTGAAGATATACCGAAAACAACATTTCGAACTCATGAGGGTCATTATGAATTTTTTATCATGCCTTTTGGCCTTACCAATGCACCTTCTACATTTCAAGGGTTGATGAATTCCATTTTCAAACCCTTCCTTAGAAAATGTTTGCTAGTATTTTTTGATGATATACTAATCTACAACAGGTCTTGGAAGGATCATGTTCAACATGTTGACAGGGTGCTCAAACTATTGGAGGAGAAACAATTATATGCAAAAAAATCCTGTTTCTTTTTAGTATAAGAGGTGGAATATCTGGGTCATATTATATCTCACGAGGGTGTTAAGGTAGACCCTAAAAAACTTAAAGCCATTAAGGAATGGAAAGTCCCCACAACCATAAAGCAGTTGCGCAAATTTCTCAGGTTAACAAGGTATTATCGCAAGTTTGTTAAGAATTATTGGAGAATAGCAGCACCTATAGCAACATTATTGAAGAAAGATGCATTTTCATGGACTCATGAAGCAACTAAGGTCTTTGAACATCTTAAAGAGGCAATGTGCTTAGCACTAGTCTTAGCTACGCCAGACTTCACAAAAACCTTTATTGTGGAATGTGATGCCTCAGGAAATGGAATTGGTGTTGTTTTAATGCAAGAAGGAAGACCCATTGCTTTTGAAAGTCGTTCAATCAAATGAAAGTATTTACAAAAGGCTATTTATGATAACGAAATGTTGGCAATACTACATGCACTAAATAAATGGAGACCTTACCTAATGGGAAGACACTTCAAGGTAAAAGATGATCATGGTAGTCTTAAGCACTTTTTGGAACAAAGACTATCTTCAAAAGAGTAGCAAAAATGGGTCACAAAGATGTTGGGTTATGACTTTGAAATCATCTACAAAAAAGGGAAGCTAAATTTTGTTGCAGATGCACTCCAAGAAAGGATGAAGAGGTGGAAGCATTGCTTTATTCCATTTCTATTATCCAACTAGATTGGATAATCGAAGCAAGGGATGAATAGAAGAAGGACGAAGAAGTGTGGACACTCATTCAAAAGTTGCAGGAAGATCCTAGTACATCTGACACATTTAGTTGGAAAAATGATTCCTTATGGTACAAATATCGCTTATATATTTGCAAGAATTCCCAACAAAAACAAAATATTATTTTGGAATTGCACACTTCTCCTTTAGGAGGACACTTGGGATTTTTAAAAACTTACCACAGGGTGAAGAAAGAATTTTTTTGGGATAGCCTTAAATTTGATATTCAAAAGTTTGTGGCAGAATGTTTGGTTTACCAGCAAATTAAAGTTGAGAGAATTAAGACCTAGGGTCTTCTACAACCTTTATCCATTCCAAGTCAATGTTGGGAGGAGATTTCAATGGATTTTATCACAGGTTTACCTATTTCCAAAGGAAGGAGTCTCATCATGGTGGTAGTTGATAGACTTACCAAGTATGCACACTTTTGTGCATGATCTCATCCATGTAAAGAAAGTACAATTGCTACTGCATTTATGGAAACAATTCAAAAGCTACATGGAAACCCGAAGATTATTGTAAGTGACAGAGATCCCACTTTTACAAGAAATTTTTGGACATAATTATTTTCTTGTTTGGGTACTCAACTAGCTCATAGCTCATCTTATCATCCTCAATCTGATGGTCAAACATAGATAGTGAATAAATGTTTGGAAGGATATATTCGATGTTTTGTGTCCTAAGCAAGCACAATGGGTCAAGTGGTTACTTCTCGCTGAATGGTGGTACAACACTTCCTTCCATACTGCAACAAAAATGACCCCATTTATGGCACGTTATGGATATCATCCACCGTCCATCACATCATCTTTAAGGGGAGATTCTAGGGTTCAATCAGTGGAGGATCACATCGAGAATCAACACGAAGTTCTCCAACTCTTAAAGGATAAAACTAAATTTGGCAGAAATCAAATGAAACAACAGGCAGATCAACATCACAGTGAGAGAAGTTTTGATGTGGGAGACTGGGTATTTTTACGGCTACAACCATATAAACAAATGTCCCTCAAGAAAGCTAAGAAGGATAATAAATTATCTCCAAAGTACTATGGTCCTTACAAGGTGTTGCAAAAGATTGGTACTATGGCATACAAATTGGAGCTTCCTGCTTCTTCGTGAGTGCATCCAGTTTTCCATGTTTCATGCTTAAAAAAAGTTATAGGGGACAAACTTCCAATTCAAACAATATTTCCAGAACTTGACAAGGAAGGAAAAACCATATTGGAACCTGAAGCAGTCACGGAAACAAGAACTCGACAGCTACGAAATCGATCAATTTGAGAGTATCTCATCAAATGGAAGAACTTACCCACTGAAGATTCTAAATGGGAGGATGAGAATTTTATACAAAAGCACCCGGAGCTACTCAAGCATTGAGGACAACACTTTTTTGAAGGAGATGAGCATGTTAGGTCCTAATATTACTAGTATAGTCCCTTATTGTTGTTAGTGTAACCCCCTTATTGTTATTGTTGTACCCCTATAACCCCCATATTGTTATTATTGTGCCCTTACATTATTATTGTTAGGTTGGTTAGGATTACATTGTGGTCCCACTAGGATTACATTGTGGCCCCATGGACTCCTATATATAGAAAGAAGGTTTTTTCATTTGTATCATCCAAGAATTTTTTATTAACGTAATGTATTGGAGGTTTCCCCCTCAAAGTGGTTGATTTCTAAGGCGTTGATCTCTCTTTTCTTCTATTTTTGGAGTTGGTTTCACAACACAAACTCAATTTCTTCTCCACTATAGTGGTTTTCTGTGCTCCAATACCATGTAGAAATCATACAAACAATATGTATACTAATGATTTATTCCAATCATGTGATATGCTAAAGAAAGATATTGAATCCTTCTACAAATTAATTGTGGAAAATAAACACGATCGCAAAATCACACCAAGTAAAAGAAAGAAGCAAATCAATCCTCAACACAAATATTTTTCTTGGGGAAAGCTTGCTACTCAAAAACTCTCTATCTTCTATTGTATATTCAACCAAGGAATCATGAAACAATAAAATGCACTCTTCTCACAAGAGTCTGCTGCACTCTACCAATTATCTCACACTGATCCAGACAAAATCGACCAACACTTAGCCAATTTCCTGCCTCTACTCAGCTTGCCTTACTTGCGCAATTCCTGATGAATGCAATCTCTATTCTTTAGGAATTTCAACCTTCCAAAACTACGCAATGCTCATGGAAAATCCTATGGGTGTATAACTGCATGCAGGCAGTTTTCTAATAATACAACTCACAGTTAAAATCCCTTTAACCTTTGTCTCAACTGGGTCTTCATCAGAACTGACATGCATGCAGCTATTAATAGTAAATCATCAGTTACTTGACATATCACCGCATGTGAATTAAATCTGATTTAATTCACTTGACCTCTCACTAGTACAATAATCAATTACAAATAGTTAAATTAATTTTAACTCAATTAATTGAGTTAACTGATTTTTGATGCATTAAACTAATGCACTAACTGGAACTTGCAGTAAAAAACAAATAGAATCATTGTGCATGCCTCACCAACCACCATAAACTCGAAATTCATGAGCTAATTGAGTTTATCACACTCAGTTAACTATTACAAGTGATTATGAGATAAGATTACAATTTATTGTCCAATTTAATTAAGGGAAAATTAAATTAGACACACATTTCTTGTTGAATTTTCAACATGCTCCTCACCTTCCCTAAGTGATTCTACAAAACAATTTCCATTAATTCTTATAGGCATTCTTTAAATTCTTATAATTGTTGATTATCTATATGTCACACAAACAATATTATTTCAATTTAGGACCCATTGAAGGCACAATAATGTAATCACAAATTTTTTTATTAGGTACATGAAATAAAAAGGTTAACTATTTTAATTTTTCAAGGGCCCATACAAGGTCCAATGTTGTAACCTACAACTATGATACCACTTGTAATGAACCTCATCTATCACTATTTTTTTTAATTCTTCTAACTTTTTTCATTTCTTTTTAACTAGTGAAGCACCTAAACACATAAATTTATCTCTTCTCCTATAATTTTCTTCATCATAGAATTCTTTATTTCCACCAAATATGTATGTATATATACATTTTCTTTTGTATATTCACTAAAATCATTAAATAGGGGAAATTACACTGATATTAATCTGTCATTTATTTGTATAACTTATTATTGTGACCACTCCTTTTTATTCCTTTGAATTTATATCCTTTATTATTGTTAGGAACTGAATGTTTCATATGTCTTACATATTATTATACCACTTTTCAAATCATGAAAAAATACATTACGTCTAATTGTCCTAAAGTTTCTAGGGAATTTCTTTCTACCCTTCTTCTAGATGTTTAATTATTGTCCTTATCACTAGAAATGTGTATTTCCCCTGCATCCTTATCACTATATAGTTTGTATTTCCCATACATTGGGACACCAAATATGTTTTTATTTACCTTGATCTCATTACCTTAAAATGGTGGTTATTACTTAGTTTCATAATCGAAACATCTCTTAACAATCATATCTCATTAACAAATAGTGTGGGTTATATTACTAATATATTTTTATTCGTTTTTTTCTCGAATCACTTAGGGTTACATATATCATTAAATATGTCATTCTTCTCTTACTTAAAAGTGGTATTAAATTTATTCATGATTCTTATATGGATTGTATTGTGGTTTATAAACTTTATTGGAGAACTTTCCAGATCTCTTCCACATATACACATGTTACTCAAATTTGTTGTTTGACCTACAAGTTAGTGGTTGAGATTTGGTTTTTCATGATCAGCGGTGGAGATTTAGGTTAGGGCTTTTTAGTTGTTTAATGAATATCACTATGCATTACCAAGTATTCACTCATTTCTGGTTTTTTTCGTCATTTTCACTGCTCTATTACTGGTAGACCAAGGTTGTCTTGCTTAATTTTCTCTTTCTCTTACATATCACATGCAAGACCTTTCAGAAGATTCGAGTTTAATGCCAAGAAGTTTTTACTTCCTATCGATTAATTTGAATTGTTATCTTTGACTTCACAATAACTTCTGTGGAGGTAGTTAAACTTAAGCTCTTTCTTTCCATTTTCAATCAATCAATTACATTTTTTCCTTCCATTCTAGGTTTACAATGGTGTATGATAATTGGATTGATTTTCATTATTGTCTTTCTCTTTCTCCATGTAGATTGGCAGGGAAACCAAAGTTTCACTTTGCATCGAAGTTGTGTCAGGTTTTTTTTGAAATTTTTTGAAACTTTGCAACTGCTCATGAATGCAAACCGATCTACAAAAGACACAAGATTTCTATACTTAATTCTGCGAAAAGAAAACAATGAATGGAAATACAATTACACATAGAACACAAAATCTTCTTCTTTGTATTAAATCAACAGAGAAATTTAATCTATTATCAAAAAATTTCTTAAGCTTGAAGCTTCTGGAATATTGATCAACTCTCTGCAAGACTTTTTAAACACTTAGGCAAATAAGGCCTTCTAGGAACTCTTATTATCTAGTATAATTCTACTCCTAAAAAAAGGAATTTCTCTTATTTCCTTTCCAATTTGCTAGAGAAATGCTCTTCTTGTTTCTTAATCTCTACACAAAAAAACCTGTGTAGCATAATAAATACAATTTATGCCTTCATTCAATCTCAATAGCCAATTAGAATTGCATGACCTAATAGGACTAAATGTAGCACCTAGTAAAGCTAACTGAGAGTAAGTTGAGTTAACAGAAAGTCAACTACCTAACTAAACTCATAGCTATCTCTATTTTAGAACTAGATATCAGTTAACTGATAGACACTAGAGTTTAACTACACTGGATAATTAATTTTAGCCATTAACTTATTTACAACTCACTAAAATCCATCTAAATCAAATTAACTAACAATAAACTAATGACATGTTGAATTACACATACTAACTAACAATTAACTCATGTATCTATGAGACTGAGTTGGAATTAACATTTTTGACTAAAGAACAAATCCTGAGTTGGAATTAACATCTTTGACTAAAGAAAAAATCAAAGAATTTATTCTTAGTACATTTTCAACAATTTTCACCATAATATTTTTCTCAAATTTCCTTGAATGGGTTTAATATTTGAAGAAAATAGTTTTTACTCCGGTAAGCAGCGAAAGATAGTTGACTAACCTAATTCCCTTCAAGGTTTTATTTGATTTCCGTTTTATTTTCAATCCAAGAGCAATCATGAAGGCATTGGTGTACTATTTGGAATACTCTGAACTTCAGCTTAATTGGTAAATTTAACAGCCATATTTTTTTAAAGAATTTTCTCGAGCGTTTTTTTTTCTTTTATAAATTATACACATATATTTGCAAAATGTCTTTTACAGGTATTCATTTATTTTCTTTGTTTATGCTAATTGAATTAATGCTAAAATATTTCTTTCCGTTGCAGGGAATTCGAGGGTTTTACATATTTAATGTCTATTAAAGGTATATATACAAACTAATACAGAATCCCTTCTTTATTTCTTTCATATAATATTTCCTTGGGGTTTCACTTCTCGCCCTATCTCATTGGCCGTTTCTCTGGTAATTATTCCTCTTTACAAAGAGCTGGTGTTTTCCTTCGATGTTTACAAGGTGTTTGGCCTCTTCAGCTCGAATTTGGCTTCTTCAAATTGGTTAGGAATTACACCTTCCACCAGATTGGACCCCTGTTCTTGGCTCCTGTGTTCGTGAATCCATTTTCGGACTTCCTCTAATTTCTTTTCATATGAATTTTTTTAATATATAGAAAATTTACACTTTCAGACACTGGAAAGTGGAACTTCGGACCCTTATTTTTGTTGAGCGTAGTCTAAAAAAGCAGTAGTGTGGCTCAGAATCTAACAAAGATTTTAAAAATATTTGGCAAAGATTTGGTTAGAATCTTGTTTATAGTTGTTAAACTTTAGTAGTAGTATTTTGAGTACCCAAAGGGTTTTTGATAGTGCTGAATCTATTTCTACTCTCAAAAATAGATTCCAAACACTCCAACTACCAGATTTTTTGAATTTTAATTTACAAGAATTTAGCAAAAAAACACTGCCATCCCAACTGTTCCACATGTTAAATAGACAACTTCTTTTTGTTGTATTTTATTTATACATCCACTTTTAGATTTTATTTATATTGAGGTCAAAGTTTCGACCTTAAATCCTTAATAACAGTTCTTTCCTTTAAAATTTATGCTAATACTTTTATTAAGAAAAAAACTATATTTCCTATTTATTGTGTATTGTTTATTCTATTACTCTGTAACTTCAGTATCTTTATTTCCTATAACTTCAATATTATTTTCCTGAAATGTACATATATTATTGGTATACTATTTAAGTTTCCTTTCATGATTTATTCACTTTCTAACGGAAATTCACCTCTGTAATAGTCAGATAGTCGTAAGAGTAAGCATACTCTCTAATGCCTCTATTTTTCTAAATTTTTAATTATGTGTTGATAATCCATGTAAATTATGGCACGTGATAAATTTCTTGTCTGAGTGTTATCATTTTATTTTCCCTTTTCAAAGAAATACACACAGTAGGTAAGAATGCTAATTTGGAAATTAGTAATCTAGGAAAAGTATTAATTGAGTATTTGGCTACTCCCAACTATGATAGAGTATCCAACCAGTATCTTCTTAAGCATAATAGGTCTACAATATTTCATTTTGTATTTTACACATGTTTCTCTCTAGTCTCTTCTCTCAGAACTAGACTAAAAACAAGCAGAGAAAAATATGTCTTTTCCATTACCCATATTTTTGGTTAGTAAATCCCTCTACCTCATTCATAGGTAGCAGGTAGTTGTTAGATCATTAATTAGCTTTTGTTTCCCACTCACAAAGACAACCTCCTGTCTTATATGAAACATTTAAATGGCCAATTTCATAATTCCTTAATAAATCTAATCATCCTAATAATATTCCTAGGATGTATTGATGGGTAATGATTATAAATAATAACACTGCAGCCTAAACTTTTTCAAGTTTTCTAGACTTCTTTATTTACAAGAATAAAACATCATAATTACATATTTATAATCAGTTATTATAATTAAAAAAAATTACTGATAATAAAAAACTTCAAATGTATTTTAGACTAAAACATTTAACAAGGTACACACATAAGCACATAAGTTAGGGAATATCACACCCTCAATGCCAAGACATGTCACTCATAAGCTGCAAAGTTCTACAACCACACTAGAGAGTTAGTTGCAAAGCCCTATATTATTTAAGGTCTTCAAGATCTATCACGTTAGGAATTGAAAATTCTATGCGAACCCTAGAAACTTGATTGCTAGATGTCGAAACTGTCAGTCCAAGTGTCCAATTCAGTTTCTAATTAGTCCAGTTTAGTTGAGCTTAACTCCAGAAATTTATTGCTGATGTTTCCAATGTAATCTTATTTAACTAATTCGTAATATTGAGATGAGCAATCCTCTGCTCCACTTTTTTCAGTTTTCAATTCTTGTCATGATATCAGAGCTAGTTTGCATAAGCCTCCCCAGAGAGCAGCAACAGAGCCAAGTTGGAGTAGTTGAGAGGAGAGGTGAGCCTGCATAAGACTCTTTGACAGAGCAGCAAAAGTTTGAGGAAAGTTGAAGACGCCTCTTGCGAAGAAGCAGAAGAAGAAAGAAAAATCCAAGCAAAACCCGTGAAGGCACCGGTGAAACGAATTGCAGAAAAGCAGTTCGAGGAAAGCCAAAAAAATAAAAATAAAATTTTGGTGCACTAACGCACTGTCTGATAAGAGACTCGACGCTATTAAACACATTCCAGAAGTTAAAGAGCGGCGTTATCATTATTGTGCTAACGCTCTGTCTTTGAAGAGTTCCAGCGTTATAATGCACCAACCAAGAGGAATCAGCCACGTTAAGTTCCAATAACTTGCATCGATTGCATGTAACGTGGGACCGGAGTGGATCAGTCACATTAAGGTAAACGCCTGTCCGTTGTGGAGTGTATGCGTTAAGGTGATTTTGCGTTAAAATATTTATGAAAGTTAATGCATGAAGGTTTGAAAACAACAAGGAATTTGAGCAGTACATGGACAAAAGGAAGGCCCGAAATTCATTAAGAAATCCAAATACGACATGGAGGTTAAGGTATTTTTTTTATGCTGTGTAAAGCCATTCAACAGGTTTTTTTAAAACGAAAAGTTTTTTAAAGTTTTTTTTTTTTTAACTTTAAATTTGGAAAGTGTTTTATAAAAGGAAAAAGGGGCTCTTAAAACAAAAGGAAGGGATTTCTATAATTTTTTTTTGGCATGAATTTAAAAAAGAAAGATCATATGTGAAAGGATTTTAAAGCATGTGAAAGGAGAGAAGATTTATTTTTTGGAGTTTAAAAAAAAAAACTTAAAGTTGTGATGTGAGAAAGTGAAAGTGAATGTTTAAAAGGAGATTTTCCAATGGAAATTTAAAAAGAGCCTTGTGGAAGTGAATCTATAGAAAGAGATTTTTTTTTAGGAAGGAAATTTTTTTGATGCATATGTAGACTCGTCTGTTTGTGGAAGCCAGACAACGAGGTCATGGGAAAAGCCAAGAGGCTAAAGCAGAAACAGAAGATGTTCGAGATCTTTTTAGATCTGGAAATAAAGAGGCAAAAAGACGCCTATGCGTTAAAATGCATAAAAGAATATGTCGATGACAACATTCTCCCTCTGATCTCAGATGCCAAGACAACCAAGGAGGCATGGGATACCCTTGAGAGATGTTTTGGTGCAAGGGGGAGCATTGATGATGAAGATAAAGGTGGATTTGTAGCAGCAGATCTACATCGAGATGAAAATTTTGTTGAATCTCACTATGCTCAGTCACAGGTGGATGATGTCTGTGAAGAAAGTGCAGAAGTAGCAGAGAGAGAGCATGAAGATGCTTGTGAAACCCACTGTACACAGCTACATGTGGACGATGATTTGATGATTCCAGCAATGGAGCTTGCTAACGAAGATTTGATGATACCAGCAACAAGGCTTGCTAACGAAGATATGATGAATCCGACAACAAAGTTTGCTGATGATGACTTGTTGATTCCAACAACACAGCTTGCTGATGATGATATGGTGATTCCAACAACTAATCTTGTTGATGATATGGTAAATCTAGAGACTAATATTGTTCATACAAAATTTGATCAAGATTTATTGGCTAATGATGACTGGTTGTAGATGATGCAACAAAAATATGATATCAACATGATGCTATTTGGTGAGATAATCCCACTTCAGCCAGTGGAAGACAACGTGATTGCACCAACACAAGTTAGTGAAGAAGAGACAGAGACAAAGACAGAGATAGAAGCAAAGAAAGAAGTCTACAAAGGGAAAGCAGAAATAGAGATAGAGGCAGAAGCAGAAGAGGAAACAAAACAGGAGAAAGCTCTCATTGTAGAGAAAAAAGTCCAGAACCAATGTCTTTCTGCAGATATTTTTAATTCTAACATTGATTTTCATTATGCAGGTACACATATTGATTATGAAAAAGAGCTAAAGTTTATTGAAACATGGCTTGCAACACCATGTCTGGATGAGATCTACACAGAAGATGTAGATATGAATGTTGAAGATGACATGCATGATGAACATGTCAATGAAATTTTTAGTTATTGGAGTTATGAAGAAATAAGATATTATTCTAATCTTATGTTGCAGCAGATTCATGATGAAAAGCGCACTACAGAAGACAATATGTGGCAGCAGCCCACATACAAGTCAATTTTTGAAGAAGTCCAGGACATGCTTAGACAACCTAGAGCAAAAAAAGACCTGCACCAACAAATCAAGAAACTGAAGTTTGAAGGATACAACAAAGCGAAAAATCTGAAACAATTTAGAGGCTATAGAATCTAGAAAAAGAGAAGAAGAAAACTAAATCTAGTTGAAAGTCAATTTTTAAATTGTAAGCCTCGTTGAGACATAGACCAGTAGGTATCTGAATTAAATTTTTATGTGGTTGTAATTAAAGGGGAGTGTTAAAGAATGTAATCCCAACGACGTGCTAGATGTCGAAACCGTTAGTCCAAGTGTCCAGTTCAGTTTCTAATTAGTCCAGTTTAGTCGAGTTTAACTCTAGAAATTTATTGTTGATGTTTCCAATGTAATCCTATTTAACTAATTCGTAATATTGAGATGAGCAATCCTCTGCTCCACTTCTTTTCAGTTTTTCAATTCTTGTCAAAGAATGCTTCAAAATCTATGACATACTTTAACATATATTCATGACACTAAATTTCAAAAGAGCATAAGTTCAATAACCATGATCTATAAGAATTATTAATACACAACAATTAAGAGTTATGCTTACCTCTTTTCACCTTATGTGGTCCATGCAAAGATAATTGTCATGTCTTTTTTTCATTCATCAAAGATACCTCAAACTTTTAGCTATCAAACCTAAAAGAGAAACCCTTTTTTTATTTCATTCTTCATAATCAAACAAGTCAGCTTCATGGTGAAATTCATCCTTCATATATGAATAGGAAATAAGTCTCATGGATGCTACACATACTCATCACAGTTCTTCCAGTTTCAACATTCAAAATTATCACATGTATTAGGTTTATCTTCTACAAAGTCGTTAATGGTTCGCAATGGACATCAAGCCTTTATTCATGTCTTAAACTATTGTCTAACAATGTGACAATTTTTTCAATGTTCATGCATGGTATAACTACATCATAGATATTTTCTTAGTAGTCTTCAATATTACAACTTCTATGGTCCTTGTACTTCAGGACTTTGCATTAATATATGATCACACTTTAATGTATTTATACTATCTGTGAGGTTCTCATATTCATTTCCTTAGATAAGTGCTTTCCACAAAACAATTATCATCATGAATTGTCCATAAAGTTAGTTTTCCATGTCATAGAGAAATAGGTGTCTTGAAGAGTATGCTTTTGTAGAAGATGTGTCATTGGAAAAATGCATCAACATTTGCATTGTTTCCTTTCTTAGTGTATATGAGGAGGCCTTAAAAGTATGATTGCTTCATATCATAGAGGTATTCTTCAACAATATTCAAAAATATATATAGCACTGATCATTTTTTTTGTCGTTTTCACAAGAATGTACTTCAAATTTTCAGTCCCTTTTATTCCTCATATATATAACTTCAAACTTTGGATATAGTCGTATTTCCATAGAGGATCTTAAATGTTATTGCAATATAATGTCATGGTGATATTCAAATGATTTTCTTCTTATCTTGCATTGATTTAGAGAAGTATCCTAGATCTCGATTCAAGTTGTAGAAGAATAACATCATAGTGTGCTAGGATCCTTTCATGTCATATTCTTGTTCATTCAAAAGTACATTACAATTTAGTATTAAATGGAAACATTGTCGCAGGTCCTTATTGTGTAGCTTTGATCATAGAGCGATATGAATACTAGGAGCTTCAATCTTATAAATAGAATATTCCGTTGGAATTTTTTTTGTGAGTAGACTTAAAATTAAGATGACTTGAATATAGTGTAAGCCCTCTAGGAGATTATCTTCAAATGATTAGCAACAAGAAAATGTACTCTCGAAGAATACTAATATTTTTCACAATTGTTTCTACTAAGGTCCATATATTTCAACTAGGGTTACTATTATAAGCCATTTTTCCACATCTGGTTAATAGGTTTATCAACTGGATCAATCAACATCAGTCAAAAATTTGTCATCGCCCTTGCACAAAGCCCTAGGCATGAATCTCCGTAATCCTCGATTTTATGGGCTTAATTGTCTCATTTCCATGCTTTTAAGGACCAACACACCTTGTTCCCTTAGGAGACTATGTTCAGTGTAGGATGCTCCACTCTGCACTTGCATTGATCATTAGCATGTTGTCCCTTGTTGGGGGTGTGCTGATTCTAGAAATTCGGGAAAAATAAAAAGAATTCTGAAGCTTCCTCTTCTAGATGCTTCCAAGAGTTTTTCCAACCATTTACCTTGGATAATACCTTCGAATCTTATCTCATATTACTTGGAGATTTCACCCCTTATCCCTTGAGCTCATCCTCCCACCCCTTATCCCTTGAGTTCATCCTCCCATCAAGAGTGGACCTCAAGCCTAGATTGGTAAATGGATAAGAATTCCTAACTACAATCCTCTCCTATATATTTACTACCATCCACAAGCTAGAGTTTAGATTTTGTAGATTGATTTCCCTCATGTTGTTGCCTTGGTTCTAAGAGAGTCATCATTCCATGCATTGAGGTGACTTAGAGGTGTACTTTGTGGCAAGGAAGGAGAAGTAAACTTGGGGATTTCTCTACATGATAAGCTCCTATATTTGGTTGTAACTCTCTTTGTTTCTATTAATACAAGGAGTACAAAATTTTCCTATATATGATGTTAATATTCATATGTTTCAATGCTTTGATAATCCATTGAATGAAGTGATTGGATAATGCTAAATAGTTATCATATATCTTCAGCTTGTTGTGTTTGTATGTGCAGGTTATAGTTATATAAATCAAAAATAGGATTAGAGCTTACAATCCAAGAAGAAAGTTAAACTTGCGATGAATTCCAGGTAAGCCTCACCTCGTTGTTTAATTACTTTAAGGAAAAAATTATATTATTTTTCTTATGTTTTTATAGACCAGACCACTAGTTCTAGGGAGGATACTTCTGTCTGTAGTAATAGATTCCACATAACAAATTGGTGGCTCCACAAGGGAAAAATTAATTCCCTTGGTCTCGTTGTTTGTAGTACTTTTTAACCTCTTGTTCAGACCTTCATTGTCTCACTTGGTCTGAATTGACCTTAGGAAGACATTTCATTGAGCTTCAGTTGCATTTTTTTGTTTAGGAACTTGGTATTCCTTGATCATCGCTCCCCCTAGTCTAGTAAGAGAGAATTGCAGTGAACCCTAGCCTTATCCGTACCTGTGTTGCAGTGCACCCCAAACCTCTCTGCACCTGTGTTGCAGAGCACTGGTGTCCTTCCAACACCTATTTTGACCCCTATTTCATGCACACATTTTACTTCCTGTGATTTTCTGTCTATTTTACTTTGTTCTAGTTGCTCTTCCTTGTGTCTCTAAGTGTCTTTGGTCTCTTAGAAGCCTCCACCTTGTTTTCTTTTGGTTTTTTGTGCCTTTGATGATAATTTGTTTATATATATATATATATATATATATATATATATATATTTCACTAGGTCATTAGCAAACTGATTTGTTTGATCAATGAGTACTTGAAAGAATTGGTGTTTTAGTCTTCATTCTGAATAGTTTATTTTATTAATGAGTATACATGCCTCTTAGTTTTCTCTCATTTTAAAGTTAAGTAGAATTGAAAAGAAAAATCTATTTGCATTGGCATTTAGGGTTTTGTGTGTGAATTGGAATTTGAACAATTTCATTTAAGGGAATTTCACTAAGCATATTTTGTTTTTCATTTTGTCTGATGCATATGCTTTGTTACCTTCCCTCCTTTAGATAGATTTTCATTGAAAATGAAAACTTCATTTCGTCATCCTAGCTTGCATTTTATGATATTCAAGTGAAATTTGCGGTGAACCCTGAAATTAAAACCTAATTGAAGATAAAAATTAAAATTTATTGAATAAACCTAAGGATCATTTGTAACATTAAAGTAAAAATTTAGAGGTCTAGGCTACAAACATGTTTTGACGTTATAGTAGTTTTCATGTTTTCCAGCGTTGCATCCCACGAGTGAAATCTCATTCCATGTATGTAAGTGTATCATATTGTTCTTCACGCAAATTTGGGTATATTGGATGGCGCTCCACACATGAAAGGTATATGGGAACACTCTCATCATATGGTTACACATTAGATAACATTAACATGAACTACACTTCCACGTACTGTCGAGAATATTTTGGAAGTCCACCATAGGTTGTTATCCTCACCATAGGTAACCGAGTCAGGCGTCTTGTATACTGTGATACATCAAACATAGAATTCAGGGAGATTGCCTACTCATACATAAATCCTTGGTTCTTCCAAGGTTGTATGCTGAAGTTCAAATTTTCCTTGTAAATATTTATGCCTAATTTACCCCTTTTTGACGTATTTTTGTGTTCATTGTTAAAACTTATTAATCCAACATGGAAGAAAAACACCCTACCCTTTGTCGTTCACGTAGAATTCAAAATAATCCTTCTCTTCTACCAGAGGAAACTCCTGGATGTTCTCAAAAGCATAAGAAGACACAAAATATTGAATGAAGAACTTCAGGAACTACTTACGGTCCTCCTCCTGAAATTGATCCACAATAATCATCTTTCCCTGTGAGTATTGAGCCCCAGATTACTTATTTTTTTTGGTGAATTTAACACATTCGAAACAAAAAGTACCTGAGGATTTATTGCCTAGGGATATTGAGCCTAAATTTACCAAATCAAAAACTCTATAACCTGAAGTTATTCAACCTAAGGTACCTCATCCATTTTCACCTGCTACTTCAGGACCTTCCTCTTCTCTTCCTCTGTCTCAGACACAACCAAAAACTATATATCAGGGACCCTACAGTGAACCATGATATTGGTGGATATTAGTGGCCACCCACCTATTCCACCTACACCTCCTTTTGGTTTCATCAATTTCCTTTTTTATACCATCATTTACTATTTTTAGCAAAATTTTTTGGTCCTGAACTTCTGGAGCAGTTTTAACCCCCTAAACGGCGTTTTTTTGAGGTTCGAAGAAGGCCTATAGACATAGGTAGGTACCTATCACAAATACTGTAGTACTCAGAGAAATATTTCCAATGAGGTATCATACATGCCAAACAGAGATAATACCAAGTTATGACCCGAGGAAGTTGGTTACCCAACTAACCCCAATGGGGCCCACAAACCCTTGGCATTCCATATCCTGGAGTTAGGGTTTTGGTTATTTAGGATTTTCCTTTGTTGTTAAATAATAAAAAGGCCCTTGAGCCTCTATGTAACACACTTCAAAGGCATGTAGCTACCACATCTCTTCTCAGAGATAAGCTACCATCACTTGAGCTAGTTTACTATATGTAAGCATATTTCACTTCTATGAGATTAATGAAATGAAGTGTTATTTTTGTTGTATATATGTATTTTTGGTTATATCTGTATTTTTTTACATTCATGTTTAAGTTAGGATCAGTGGTATCAAAGCTGCTCTTTCTCTATTTTTCTTTGCATGTCCCCAATGAGGTCAGGGTATAAGGTGTTAGGGCTCGAATTAGTTGAACATTTGCAAGACAAACCTCGCAAAACCTAAGGCCTCCCATGGCAGAAGAAAATAAATATGAGGGGACAGGATGTCCTTTTAAAATATTGGTCGAAGAAGGCCTCAAGCGATAGAGGAATGCGATGATGGGAAAATTTTCCCAGATCCTTCGGCGGCTACCCACAGATGACACATATTCTTCCAGTAGCCACTCTGGAAGCGCCACTCCCTTTAAGGTACAATTTAACTTTGAAATCCCCATATTTGAGGGTTAGATAGATGCAGATTCCATAAATAAATGGTTAAATTCTCTAGAATGGTATTTCTCGGTTCATGAAAATATCGTCGCTCAGTGTTTCCTATTAATGTGCTGTCAAGATAGAGCATAAATTTAAATAGAAGAAGTGAGACTTTGGATCTGTGAATCTGAAGCAAGGGAAAGTCACCCCTAAACTGCATAGCAAAGGAAAAATCCAAGGTGGGGCGACCCATGACAACCCGCAAAAGTTGTAAGCAAAGAAAAACATCATGAAGACAAAGAAGGACGTGAGAAAATGGTGTGAGTTCCATAAGAGCACCACTCATAACACAAGGGAGTGTCGGGCCAAGAAGTCTTTAGTGTTCGAGCTAAAGGCTTTTGCATCATATGCATGTTCCGACTCTGAGTCAAAACCCAATAAAGGGAATTAAAAATTAAATAAAATTATTGATGCGGATTTTAGTTCCACTGTTGCCACCACCAAGATCCAAAAGGATGAGCCCGAAGATCTAGAGGAGGGGGAGTGCCTCTTCCACTCATAAATCTGGGTGAAGGGTTCTTCACTAAAGTTCATTGTCGATAGTGAGAGCCAAAAAAATCTCATTTTAGCAGATGTCATGAAGAGGTTGGGCCTACGGACCACAACACACCCGCATTCGTACACCATCAGGTGGCTTCACCAAGTATGATATCTTTGAGTCAGCCAACAGTGCCTCCTTCCCTAAGCATTAAGCCCGTCACGAATGAGGTATTATGTGATGTTGCTCCTCTTGAAGTTTGTGATGTTTTATTAGGCCAACCATACTTGTGGAAGTGACATGTTGTGTATGAGTCTAGGGCTCACACTATAATTATTACTTTGGGAAATAATTTGTACAGGATACCAAATGTATCATGCCTACCACCATCTCTTTGATCACTATGAAGCAATGAAGCAAGATCATTTCCCAGACTGGGAATTTCTTTTTATTGATGATTTTCCCTTAGGGAAAGAAGAATATTGTGGCCATGGCCTCTGCACGATAGAAGTAGATGGACAACGTCGTGGAGGAGTACAGGGACATCTTCACCTCACCCACAAGGGTACCTCTACACTATCAGGTCAAGTACTCCATCAATCTAATCCTAGGGGCATTGCTACCCAATGGACCGATCTATAGACACTATGTTCTAAATAATTATGAAATCAAGAGGCATATTCAGGAGCTATTTCAGAAAGGCCACATTAGGCCAGGATCATCACCTTGTGGGAGTCGGATCGTGTTGGTACAGAAGAAGGATGGGACCTATAGACTGTGTATTGACTATCGATCATTGAACAAGATCAATATCCATAATAGGTATCTGATCCCATGGATTGATGACCTTCTAGACCACATAAAGGGGGAAAAACATTTCAGCAAGATTGACTTGAAGTCTGGCCATCACCAGGTACCAATTGAACCTTCTGATGTATGGAATACTACCTTCAAATACAAGGAGGGACTTTTTAAATGACTGGTCATGCTTTTTGGCTTGAAAAATTCCCCCACAACCTTCATTATGTTGATGGAAAACATCTTGTGACCCTTCAGGAACTCATTCGTAGTGGTGTATTTAGAATGAGATCTTGATATTCAGTCAGAGTTGGGAAGAGAACCTCTACCATATTCGATAGGTCCTCTAAACCCTACAACAACACAATTTGTGTGCCAATTTGGAGAAATGAACTTTTGGTATGATGCAAGTTCAATATCTGGGGTACTTCATTGATGAGTGAGGTGTGCATGTGGACCCAGCCAGGATACAAGTCATTCAGGATTGGCTAGCCCCAACCACTTTAACATAGCTCTGCTACAAAAACTCCATCTTAACATTAAGTATAAGAAGGTAAACACCAATAATGTTGCAGACTGCCTCAACCGACCATTTGTCATGGCGCTGATGACTATGCTCGAGTCTTATGGGCATGAGACTTTGGGGTGGCCGCAACTTTACAAAAGTGATCCAGAATTCGTAAAAATATACCACACGCTCCTAAAAAGCAAGCAAGTTCCAAATTTCACCTCCAGGATTCATTGTTATGCCACGTCGGACACCTCTTTGTTCCTTCAAACGAGTGTGCCAAGATGATTTCAGAGTCACACTACAGTGGGGTCACGAGATATTTCGAAGTAGAGAAAACAATGGTAATTCTGCAGAAGTATTTTTATTGGCCAAACCTTTGATAAGATGTTGGGGAGTACACATTAGGGGAATTTTAAGGTCTAAAATGGGCCTCCTAAGAAAAATGTACAACATAAATAAACTTTATAAGAAACAATAGGATTCAATATGATGATGTCAACCATGGGAGATGATTCACCATTTTTTATGTAAAAGGGTAAAAAGATTAAAAAATAATAAAATAATAAAACTACTTTTTCAACTCGTATTTTCAACCCATCTCCCAAATGTTTTACTCAAATTTCGAGTGGGAGTAATTTTTGGATGCAAAATTTGATTCCTCATCCAAGGAGTACCCATGTTTCATACCTTTGATGGACCCTGCTACATGAAAAACGAGAAATACATAAAAAAATGTGATTTCAATCACATTTTTCATGTATTTCTAATTTTTCGTGTAATAGGACCCATAGAAAGTATGCAACATGGGTACTCCTTCGATGAGGAATTAAATTTTGCATCCAACGAGTACTCCTGCTTGAAATTTGAGTAAAAACATTGGGAGATAAGTTGAAAATATGAGTTGAAAAAATAGTTTTTTCTTTTTTCCCTCTAAAATTTGATGATGTAATGAAATATTATTTTATTATTTCCACTATTATTTTATAAATTCCTTATGAAGCCCATTTTAGACCTCAAAATTCCCCCAATGTCAGATCCTACACTTCCTATGCCATTGCCAAACTGACCATCAAGAAACAAGGCCTATATACTCTACCGAATCCTAGTCGACCTTGGGAATCCATCTCCATGGATTACATGTTGTGCCTTCCTTCTGCTAAGCATGGAAACGACTGTGTTTTCCTAGTCATCGATAGATTATCTAAGATGGGCATTGTGGTGGTTTGCAAGAAGAGTATCATAGAAGAAGCCATTGTTAAGCTCTTCTTTGAAAGAGTGCGGGTACAGTTTGGGGTCCCACAATCCATCATATCAGATAGGGATAGTAGGTTCCCTAGTACATTTTCATTAATTCTTTGGTTGTTGATGGATACCAAGTTCACTAAGTCCATGACTTTCCACCCCCAAACTGATGGCCAAACATAGGTCATCAATAGGATGATTGTAAACATTTTTTGCATGTACAACTTGAAGCATCCACACTCATGGGATGAAAGCCTCCCCTATGTCCAACACATGTACAATAGAGCACTCCATATCTCAAGTGGCCACAACCCCTTTTAAGTAGGGTTGGGATTTCAACCACTATGTCCCATTGATGTGGCCATACCATTTGCAGGTACTCACGCATAATCAACTCATATCTAGTTTGAAGCTGACATGGCTAACAACTTCATCGAGTACATTCATCACATCTTCTAGTGGGTCCATGACATACTAGATAGATAGAATGATAAGCACAAGAAATGACATGGTCAACTTCAGGTGCCACACAAGTTTCAGGTGGGAGACAAATTTTGGCTACATTTGCAAAAGGAGTGCCTCGCTGGGCCACACCACAAGCTTCGCCTGCTCCGATATGGGTCGTACACAATCACCAAGGATATAGGGGACAATGAATTTGAGCTCAAATTTCCACCATTACTTGGCCTGCACTCAGTGTTCAATGTGGACTGCCTTCGGCCTTACTTTCCACCATCACTGGACACATTTGGCATTGCATAACAAAACACACCAACAAAGTTAAACCCAAATTGCATGGAATAAGCTAGAACTGATCGGATCATGGAGACGCATATCACGAATACTCACCAACAAAGGATCCATCTATATTGAGATTTCAAAGTAGGCAAACTCCTTCACTAGGGCAAGTGGTTCACGAGGGACTAGGTTCAACAGAAATTTCCTCACCTCATGGAGGTTATACACGTAATGGGGACCATTTATTCCTAAGGAGGGAGGAATGATCTAGGGGGATGTTGGTGGTCACCCACCCATTCCACCTATACCTCTAGTTGGTTTCATTATTTTCCTTGTGTATAGAATCATTTACTATTTTTAGCATTTTTTCAAGTCCTAAACTTTTGGAGCAGTTTTGACAATGTAAATGACGTTTTTTTGAGGTTCACAGTAGGCCCATAGACGTAGGCAAGGTAGGAAGGGCCTACCACAAAGCCTGTATTAATTGGAGAGATATTTCCCATGAGGTATCGTACACATCAAATGGAGATAATATGACCAAGTTACGACCTGAGGAAATTGGCTGCCCAACTAACCCCAACGAGGCCCACAAACTCTTGGGTTAGGATTTTAGTTGTTTAGGGTTTCCCCTTATTGTTAAACAATAAAAAGTCCCTTGAACCTCAATGTAACACAATTTAGAGGCATGTAGCTAACACATTTTTTCTAAAAGATAAGCTACCATAGCACGAGCTATTTTATTTCCATTATGTATATAAGCATATTTCAGTTCTAAGAGATTAATGAAATGAAGTGTTATTTCTGATGCGTCTTTGTATTTATGGTTATATCTTTATTATGTTTTGTTCCTATTTAAGTTCGGATCAAACCATTTCCACCTAGTCTTGTGAGTATTGAAGAGATCCCAAAGGAATAACCTCATCCCTTTTCTCCTATTCATTTGAGAGGGCTTCATCATCTTTATCAGGTTTACCCTCTTCCTCCTCCCCAAACTCCATTACAAGCTCCTTTACCTAATTATTTTCCTTTCAACTCACCTGCAAGTTTCTCGCGATAATAATCTTTGGAAATTTTAACCATGACTAAATACACTTTGGTTTCCCAGCTTGTATCCACTACTATGGTTGAGACAACCAATGTCGCTACGTCATCCATGTTTACAACATCGCCAGATACAAATTTGTATGGTGGCATGTTTGTCTAACCTGGTTATCAATTGTTGTCTGGTACATTCTCTAGTGAAACATCTAGTCCATGGACCTATCCCATGTTATCAAATTATGTAATTCCATATGGTAATTCTTTAATGAAAATTATACAATATTATTTTTCTCCTCCACCTACATCTACAGTTGAAAAACATGCTAGCCCTTATGTTAGTGGGCATGGATACCTACAACATCCCAATTATCCTTATGTTGGGTACCCTCCAATTGGGGAGAAGTTGCCTCCATCATCCCCTCCACCTTCGGTAGGGGGGAAAATGCCATTGGTACACCATAGAATAATTCTCATCCTTCATCTCCTAAGATGGCTACTAATATTTGGAAACCTACGTTTCCCATACAACCTATTTCATTCGTGGATGCATCCTTAGTTTCTCAACATGTGACATCTGCATCCCAAATTCCTACCTATCAATCTATACCAAAAAAAACTCAAATAAATGTAAGCCAACCTTTATAGGATGTACCTATGCCGCAATAATCCCAACGATATTTGGTACCTCCCAGGTCCTGTTTAGCCAACCTTTACAAGGTAACATACAGTCTAAAAAACTTGGACAAGGTATTCCTCAAATTTTGGTAGGACATATGACATATTATATGGCTTAGACACCACTGAGTCCACCTTATGTTGGGATGATGTAGAATCCCATGGGGCAACACTCTCAACCCTATCAGGGCATCCCTCAAGTACCTTATCAAGGCCAAAAAATCCAAACCCAACCATTCTAGCATTTACAAGGCTATCTTAGATCTAGACAACAAGGTTATATGTATTCTTGTTATCAGAATCCTCCCTATCTTGGTACTTAGGTCCCTCTTTATAAGAACCCTCCTTATCATGGAGCGTAGATACCTGTTGCTCAGGCTATCCCATCTTATATATGGTATCCTCCACTGGATTTCATTAAGAAATTTCCATTTTTGGAAACTCTTGAATTTCCATATTTGACTCGACTCACTAATTATCCCATTTCTCATTCTCTTTGGTGGTAGATAATTCCTATGAAATTGCATTATATTATCCCAAAATTAAATGTGAATCTTGGAGAATACCCATCCACACACGCCATGTCTTATCATGTGTGGTGTTATTATAACTCTCTCAAAAATGATTCTATTCGCTTACATCTTTTCCAGCACACGATTACCAGTTCAGCGGCTAAATGGTATATTGAATTACCTAGAGCTTCGTTCAATAACTTCAGCTCCTTAACCACTGCATTCCTAACACATTTTGAGTTACCCATATGATATGAGAGTGGAACGAAAATTTTGAGAAATTTTAAACAAAATAATGCTACTCATATTTATGATCATATTCATGAGTGGCGACGTCGTCATCAATTGGTTAAAACATATGTTCTTAATCAATTGTTAGCGGAACGGTTCATTAAAGCTTTGTTATCATCTGTCACATAGAATGTAGCTAAGGGTGGAGTTATGACTGAAGATAAAGTAATTTCGCGTGCCTAGTATTTGGATTTAATTTATACCCAATCGAGCATGCTTTATGAGAAAATACCTAACTCTCTGAGACTCTCCAACATTGTTCCTCAACCTCCTAGTAAATAATCACATGTTTTTGATGGCATGATTGGTTCTGCCAGCTCGTAGTTAGAGAGTAAACCATCAGATGTCACGATTTCCACGACTTCCCAAAAACCTCCATTCAATCCATTAGGGGACTTTTGAGGTATAAAATGGGCCTCCTAAGGAAATTATAAAATAATAGTTGAAATAATAAATTAAGATTTGATTACATCATCAAATTTTAGAGGGAAAAAAAAAACTACTTTTTCAACTCGTATTTTCAACTTATCTCCCAAAATGTTTACTCAAATTTCGAGCGAGAGTACTCGTTGGATCCAAAATTTAATTCCTCATCCAAGGAGTACCAATGTTGCATACTTTCTATGGATCATGCTACACAAAAAATGAGAAATACATGAAAAATGTGATTGCAATCACGTTTTTTCATGTATTTCTAATTTTTCATGTTGCAGGGTCCATCAAAAGTATGCAACATGGGTACTCCTTGGATGATGAATTAAATTTTGCACCCAACGAGTACTCCCGCTCGAAATTTGAGTAAAAATTTTGGGAGAGAAGTTGAAAATACAAGTTGAAAAAGTAGTTTTATTTATTTTTATATTTTTAATATTTTCACCCTTTTACTTAAAAAATGGTGAATCATCCCCTATGGTTGACATCATCATCTTGAAGCCTATTGGTTCTTATAAAGTTTATTTTTGTTGTAAAGTTTTATTAGGAGGCCCATTTTAGACCTCAAAATTGCCCTAATGCTCCTTGGGCTTCTTCAAGATTAATGTTGTTCGGACCAATAAAGGAAAATCTCAACAACAACTAGGAAGTAATAAGAAAGGAAAAGGCAAGAATAAGAAATATTATCTTCCACAGGATAAAAAAACAATCATTCTTCTTACGAAAAATAGAAATCTCGTTATGCATGTTTGATCTGTAACGAGGAGCACTTCACTCGAGATTTTCCCCACCAGGAAGAAGTGAGCCAATTTCTAAAATCCTCTACTTCACCCGTTCCATTGATTGATATATTTCCAAATCAGGAGACTCACATGGTTTCTTGAGACTCTACTTCCTCTAAGTTTATTTTAATTATTTCCTCTACTAAGTAAAAATATGATGTTATGGTGGCCACCTGAGGTAAAGAATATTTTAATGTGAACCCTTAAACAATCAAACTACTGATCAACCAACTAGTCTTACTGCATCTCCATCACATCCTACTCTACCTATTATTCCTACGTAATTAACCATTAAGCCTCCCAAAGGTGTTATTCATAAATATTATTTCAACCCTTGTGAGAGAGCCACTCAAAATTATAATGTATTTGAGGACTTGGCTTAGTCCCCATCCTCCATGTCCACTCTCAAGGTGTTGAAAAATTGTCTCGCCCTAAATAAGGCTTTGATTTCTGCAATCGGATGTATTGATCCTTCGGATTTAAACCTAGTCATTTTCAATCATGAGAACTATTCACCTCGACTTCCAACCCAATTAGCTTTCATGATTCAGGTTTTTGTGCATGGTAAGAACATCCATCATTCTATTGTGGATGAAGGAGCTTCAACCTATATTATTTCCTTATCTTGTTGGAAGGCCATTGGTTCTCCTCAATTAAGTTAGTCACCAACCACCTTGAAGGATTTTGACGAAAGAACATATAAAACTTATGGAATTTTGAATTCATTACAATTATAATTAGGAGGTAAATATGTATCCATAGAAGTCGAAGTTATTGATGGACCAATAGACTATAATATTTTATTAGGTCATAGGAAGGCTTACGCCATGGCTTCTGTAGTTTCAACCTTTTTTACAATGATTTATTTTCCTCATAAATTTGATATAGTAGCCATCGATCAAATCACTTTATTTTCGTCTAGTTCTCAGGTTACTAGAAGTTTCCCTCTCATAATGGAAACTCTACACCCATATCACCATGTTAGGGTTGGACTGCTTAAGTACTCCTCTCTTATGGGGACATTTTCTCTTCCTCCTCATTCGCTTCCCGATGGCTCTCCTTGAGTTTTCTATATCAATATGATATCTTCTTCTACTATTCTAACTGACCCTTGGATAGTACAAGATGAGTCTAATCTCGACAGTTTTGGTGACTGTATGCCACTTAGCCCTATCGAGCTTAATTATGAAGCCATTTATTCGGATTTTTCATCATCCAATGAGAGCATCATGGGTATTACGATGATAGATGATGCGTCGTGGGATGATCATCGCCATCATTCCTCCTTACCATATTTTGTTTAGGATAATCTACGTGACCTATATCAACCCAATATTGTCGAGTTATCTATGAATTTTGTATCCTTTCACGAAGTTGATTCTAAAAATAGCCTGTCGAATATTGAAGATATTATCTCTCTCAATATCTCGACCAAACCCAACATTGTCGAGAATCTACACATCAGTGTGTCTAGCTCTCAGAATGAGATTAAGACCTATAAGGCCCTATTCCAGGAATTTCGAGATGTATTTTCTTGGTCTTATGAAGAACTTCCAGGTATCGATCCAAACATCATGCTGCATGAAATAAAAACTTATCCTGATGAAAAACTAGTTCGGAAGTGCCTCTGTCTATTCCATCCCAAGAAGGTTTTCATGATTAAAGCTGAATTTGAAAAAATTCTATGCATTGGTTTCATTTACCAAGTACCTTGAACTGATTGGGTGTCAAATATTTTACCTTTTATGAATAAAAAAGGAATAATTTGTGTGTGTTTTTATTATCGGGATGTGAATTGTGCTTGTCCAAAGGAATATTAACCCACCCTATTCATCGACCATATTGTTCCTAACTATGCTCGATATGAGAAATTTTCATTTATGGATGGTTTTTCCAGCTATAATAAGATCAACATTCTCCCAATGGACCAACCTAAAACTGCATTCATTTATCCCTGGGGCACATTTGCATACAAGAAACTCCATTTTAGATAAAATAATGTTGGGGCTACATTTCAGAGGTAAATGTATTATGTTTTCCATGACATCAAACATATCGTGCAACCTTATTTGGATGATTTTCTTGCTCACTCGAAACATCTGACTGATCACCTGATGCATCTTAGGGCCATCGTTTTATTATGTAGACATTATAATATTTGAATCAATCCTCACAAATTTGTGTGTTTTGTTAGTTTTGGTCAACTTATCGGTTTTATCATTTCAAAACATGGAATTTGTATCGATCCCTTAAAATTTAAAGAAATTATCAATTTTCTTACTCCTTGTTCTCTCCTTCAGCTTCAACGACTCCAAGGGAAGGCTAATTTTATACGAAGGTTTGTCCCTAACTACGCCAAATTGACCAAGGGATTCACTCGTATGTTAAAGAAAGGGGTTCCCTTCCATTGGGATGAATTCCTCAAAAAGAGTTTGATGCCTTGAAATATGTACTTATTCAGTCATCCTTATTGTGTCACCTCGATTACCAGCGTGATTATTTCCTGTATCTTTCCATTGCAATTAATACTATTGCAATGGTATTTTTCCAGGAGGATGATGTCAAAAATGAGCGTCCTATCTATTATTTGAGTTAGAATCTTAATGATACCGAGGTTAAGTATACCCACATAAAAAATTTGGCTTTGGCGGTTGTCCAAGTTGTGAAAATATTTCACCACTATATTCTACTTCATAAAACTATGGTTGTTTCAGATTTAAACCCTACAACATACATTTTGTCACGTAAACTGTTGGGGGGAATAATCCAAATGGATTTTCATCTTGTAGGTGTTTGATTTGGAATTCATCAAATCCAAGTCAAATAAATCCTTAGTTTTTGCTGAGCTTATATGCGACCTTCCCACCCCTAATTCTAAATCAATGTCTGAAAATTTCATTCCAGATGAATCATTGCTTCTGATCTTCTCATCTAAACCATGATATGGAGACATTCTTATATATCTCCAGACCCAAAATTTCCAACCTGATACCTCTCTCTCCAAACAACGACGTATTTGATATCAAGCCAAGAATTACATTATCATTAGTGACACCCTCTATAGTCGTGATATCGATATGATTTTCTGAAGGTGTCTCACCCATGAGGAGGCTGAGAAAGTATTAAATGAATTCCACTTGAGGGTATGTGGTGGTCATTTATTTGGTTATGCTACTACATAGAAGACCCTGCATGTAGGTTACTTTTGTCGTAAAATATTTCGTGATTGTATTCTCGTTGTCCAAAAGTGTCATGCATGCTAGATTTATGACTGTAAGACTTGTGCTCCACCCACTCCTTTGCATATTTTTATCATTGTAGGTACTTTTGTGAAAATGGGTATCGATTTCATGACGTGTAACCCTCACTCGGACAGGGGGCATGGCTATATCATCATAGCAATATATTAATTTACCAAATGGGATGAGGTGATGCCCACGTTTAACAATACTAATGAAACAACTACGTTATTTTTCTTTAACAATGTCATTGCACGATTTGGTGTTCTGCACGCCATAGTTATGGACCATGGAAAAATGTTTCGTAATCACACGATGTTTGAACTTACGACAAAGCTGGGACTCTCTCATGAAATTTCCACTCCCTATTACCCTCAGGTGAACATGAAAGTTGACCCTATTAATAAATTTCTTAGGATGATGCTTCAATGTATGATAGGGGTCCATAGGTTAGACTGGAATTTGTTTCTTTATGCTGCTTTGCGGGCATACCGAACCTCCTGATCCAGGTGGATATTGGTGGTCACCAACCTATTCCACTTGGGGCCCCACCATTGTCTCTTTCAGTTTTTCAGTTTCGGAACAACTTACTATTTTCAGTAGTTTTTCAGGTCCTAAACTTCCGAAGCTGTTTTGAGGCCCTAAACGACATTTTTTTTGGGAAAATGGGGAGCAAAATTTGTCCATGGACCAGTGAGGACCAATGTTTCTCACTCAAAATTTTTAGTCCTCAGATAGATATTTCTAACGAGGTATGGTACGCATCAAACAGAGATCGTATGCAAAAGTTACGTCCCCGAGAAGTTGAAACACCTATTTACCCAAATGGGGCCCATAGTTTTGGTGCTTCATCTCCTAGGGTTAGGGTTTTGGATGTTTAGGATTTCCCATAGTTTCTAAATATTAAATAGGCCCTCGAGCCTCATTGTAACTCAGTTCAGAGGCCTGTAGCCGCCACATCTCTTCTCAGAGATAGCTACCAACGCCCTAGCTAGTTTTATTTCCATTTTGTCTGTAAGCAAATTTCAGTTCTTTGATATTAATGAAATGAAGTGTTATTTCCACTACATATTTGTATTTATGGTTATATTTTTATTCTGTTGTGTTCTGTAAATGGATCGGTCGTGTAGACGGTCTTCCATTTTTCTGAATCTTGCATGTCCCCAAACAGGGTTTGGGTTATGGGAGTTGGGATTGTTAGGGCTCGATCTGGTGGAACCTTTGCAAGATCGACCTCACAAACCCTGAAGGACACCCATGGGGGACGAAAAGAAATATGAGGGAGTAGGAGATCCTATCAAAATATTGCTCGAGGAGGCCCTCGAAAAACAAAGGAACGTGATGATGGATAAATTTGCCCAGATCCTTCAACGACTGCCCACTAGCGGCGCATCTACATCTAGCAACCACTCTGGAGGTGCGAATCCTTTTAAGGTACAAGTAAATTTTGACATTCCCATATTTGAGGGTCAAATTGATGCAAATGTTGTAGATAGATGGTTGAATCTATTAGAAGGATATTTCTCGGTTCATGACTTTTCCGACAGGGAGAAGATTATTTTTGCACTCCTCAAAGCTGCCCCCCATGTCAAGGATTGGTGGGAAACCCACTGCGAGAAAAAGGATGAGACAAAACCCTCTTTTTTCTTGGCCATACCCACTTGGAATTCTTTCTGAGATGCCATCAAGGAAAAATAATATCTCGTGGGGAGATATGAGGACAAGTATATACAATGGACCACGTTGTGACAACAAAGGGATCAAGATGTGCATGAGCTGACGAATTTTTTCCATACCCTGCGCACCAAGTTGGGTATCAAATATTTAGAGAAACATCTGGTGCTAAATTATCATAGTTGTCTGCACAGATACATTCGGGAGGAAATGGAGTTCCTCGACATCTCCTCGCTTGGTACGCCATAGCGGTATGCTGCCAAGATTGAGCAGAAATTCAAACAGAAGAAGTGAGACTTTGGATCTGTGAATCAAGAGCAAGGGAAAGGTCCTCCCAAACCTCAGAACAAAGGACAGAGCCAAGGCATGGCGACTCAAGACAACCTTTCGAAGCCACAAGCAAAGAACAACACCGCAGAGCCAAAGAAGGACACGGGAAAGTGGTGTGAGTTCCCTAAGAGCTCCACTCACAACACAAGTGAGTGTCAGGCCAAGCAGTCACTAGTGGCTAAGATGAGGGCTTTTGAGTCAGATGCATGCTTCGACTCTAAATCAGAACCTAAGAAGGGGAATGTAAAAGGGAAACAGACTATTGATGCGGAGCCCAATTCCATTGTTGCCACTAAGAAGATCCAGAGGAGGAGGAACGTCTCTTCCACTCCCAGATGTGGGTAAAGGGCTCCCTGGTACAGTTCATTGTCATCAATGGGAACCAAAAGAACCTCATTTCAGCAGACGTCATGAAGCGGTTGTGATTTCCGACCACATCTCACCCACATCCATACACCATCGGGTGGCTTCACCAAGGACAAGATCTCCGCGTCAACCAGCAGTGTTGTGTTCCCTATAGCATCAAGCCCTTCATGGATGAGGTATTATGTGACATTGCTCCTATTGATGTTTCTGATGTATTATTAGGACAACCATACTTGTGAAAGCATCATGCTGTGTATGAGTCTTGGCCTCGCACTGTTATTGTTACTTTGAATAATAAGTTGTACAGGATACCAGAGGTACCACCTCCTGCCACTATCTCTTTGGTTACTGCAAAACAATGCAGTAAGCTCATTTCCCAAACCAGGAAATTCGTTTTCCTGATGATCCGCCCCCAGGGCAAGAAGAAGACTGTGGCCATGACCTCCAGACAGGGCTCCTCTGCACGGCAACAACAAATGGATAAGCTTGTGGAGGAGTACGGGGACATCTTCACCTCACCCATAAGGGTTCCTCTACACTGTCAAGTCAAGCACCCAATTGATCTAACTCTAGGTGCGCCGCTACTCAATGGACAGATCTATCGGCGCTCTGTTCTGGAGAACGATGAAATTAAGAGGCAGATTTAGGAGCTACTGCAGAAAGGTCACATCCAACCAAGTTCATCGCCCTGTGGGAGCCCGATCGTGTTGGTACAGAAGAAGAATGGGATGTGGAGACTCTGTATTGACTATCGGGAGCTGAACAAGATCACTGTCCAGAATAGGTACCCGATCCCACAGATTGATGACTTTCTGGACCAACTCAAAGGTGAAAAATATTTCAGCAAAATCAACTTGAAGTCTGGGTATCACCAGGTACCAATTGAACCCTCCGATGTGTGGAAGACTACCTTCAAAGCCAAGGAAGGCCTTTTAGAATGGATGGTCATGCCTTTCGAGTTGATGAATGCTCTCGCAACCTTCATGAGGTTGATGGAAGACATCTTGCAGCCATTCACCAACTCATTTGTAGTGGTGTACTTGGATGAAATTCTGATCTTCAGCCGTACTTGGGAAGAGCACCTTCACCACATCCGAAAAGTCCTCTAAATACTATGGCAACACAAGTTGCGTGCCAATTTGGAGAAGTGCACTTTTGGCATGACCCAGGTTCAATATCTAGGATACATTATTGATGAAAGGGGGGTGCATGTGGATCCAACCAAGATCCAAGTCATTCGGGATTGGCCAGGCCCAACCACTATAACAGAGCTTTGTATCTTTCTGGGTCTTGCTAATTTCTACCAAAGGTTCATGTTGGGATCCTCTCATATCACTTGGCCCTTGAGTCAAGTCACCAAGGGAGGAGCGAAAGAAAAATTCTTTTGGTCAAAATCTCAACAAAAAGCGTTCATAGAATTGAAACATCGCCTCTGTTCTTCCCCAGTGCTCACATTAATAGACTTGAAACAACCATTTTAGATTGATACAGATGCCTTTGACTATGCTATTGTGCGCTCATCACTGTGACACATCTAATGGCATATCACAGTGAGACATTGTCTGACACAGTTCACAAGTATCCCACTTATGACAAAGAATTGTATTCCATTGTGCAAACTTGTCGACAATGGAAGAATTACATTTTGGGGAAGGAAAAAATCATCCACACAGACCACCAGCCCCTGCACTTCATATAGACACAAGGGAAGTTTCATAATGATGGCCATGAGAAGTGGTCCACATATATGCAACTGTTTCATTTGAACATCAAGTACAATAAGGGTAGCACCAATAATTTTGCAGACAACCTTAGCCGACCACCGATCATGGCACTCACCACCGTTCTCAACTCTTGTGGGCACGAGGCTTCTGATTGGTCGCTTCTCTATGAGAGCGACCCAGAATTCGGTCACATTTACAAGGCACTCTTGGGGGGTACGCAAGTTCCAAATTTTCACCTCCAAGATGCACTTTTATGTCACCTGGGACATCTTTGTGTTCCTTCAAGCGAGTGTGCCAAGATGATATGGGAAGCACACTACAGTCGAGTGACTGGGATTTCAGGGTTGAGAAAATAGTAGTAGTACTATAGAAGTATTTCTGTTGGCTAAACCTTCGAAAGGATGTCGGGAAGCACATCAGATCCTGCACTACTTATGCCATTGCGAAACCGACCATCAAGAAGCAAGCCCTATATACTCTGCTACCTACCCCTAGTCGACCTTGGGAATCCATCTCCATGGATTACATGTCGGGCTTGCCTTCTACTAAGCATGGAAATGACTACGTTTTCGTGGTCGTCGACAAATTCTTGAAGATGGCCGTTATGGCAGCCTGCAAGAAGAATATCACAGTAGAAGCCACTGCTAAACTCTTCTTTGAACGAGTGTGGGTGAACTTTGGGATCCCACAGTCTATCATATCAGATCGGGATAGAAGGTTCCTCAACACATTTTGGTCCAGCCTCCGGTCAATGCTGGACACCAAGCTCACCAAGTCCACAGCTTTCCATCCCCAAACAGATGGCCAGACATAGGTCGTCAATATAATGATTGTACACATTCTGCGCATGTACAATTCAAAGCATCCATGCACATGGGACGAGATCCTCCCCAATGTACAACATATTTATAACCGGGCTCTCCACAATTCAAATGGCCATAGCCCTTTTTAGGTGGGCTTGGGATTCCAACCACTATGTCCCATTGACGTAGCTATGCCATTTGCGGCTACTCAGGCCGATTCGGCTCATGTCCAGTCTGAAGTTTACAAAGCAAATAGCTTCATCGATCGCATTCAACACATCTACCAATAGGTTCATGACATATTGGATAGAGCCAATGCTAAGTACAAGCAATGCCATGATCAACACCGAGTGCCACACAAATTCTAGGTGGGAGACAAAGTATGGCTACATTTGCAGAAGGAGCGCCTCACTGGACCCCACTGCAAGCTTCTCCTGCTCCGATACGGGCCACACACCATCACCAAGGATGTAGGGAACAATTAATTTGAGCTCAGTATTCCACGATTCCTTGGTTTGTACCCAGTATTCAATGTGAACAGCCTTCGTCCTTACTTCCCACCTCTACTGGACACCTCTGACATTGCAGAACAACTCACACCAACAGAGTTAAACCCAGACTGCATGGAACAGACCACCACATATTGTATCATGGACATTCAAATCAAGAACACTCGCCAACAGAAGATCCAACTGTATCGGGTTGTCAAAGCTGGCCAACTCCTGCACCAAGGAAAGTGGTTGACCAGGGACCAAGTTCAGCAGAAATTTCCTCATCTGATGGAGGAACTTAATGCAATGGGGACCATTGCTTCCTAAGGGGGGAGGAATGATCCAGGTGGATATTGGTGGTCACCTACCTATTCCACTTGGGGCCCCACCATTGTCTCTTTCAGTTTTTCAGTTTCGACACAACTTACTATTTTTAGGAGTTTTTTGGGTCCTGAACTTCCGGAGCTGTTTTGAGGCCCTAAACAACGTTTTTTCAGAAAAAGGGAGCAACATGGTTCCATGGTCGATGTTTCTCACTCCAATATATCTTTCTAACGAGGTATGGTACGCGTCAAACGAAGATCGTATGCCAAAGTTACGTCCTCGGGAAGTTGAAACACTTATTTACCCAAACGAGGCCCATAGTTTTGGCTCTTCATCTCCTAGGGTTAAGGTTTTGGCTGTTTAGGATTTCCCATTGTTTCTAAATAATAAATAGGTCCTCAAGCCTCATTGTGACTCAGTTCAAAGGCCTGTAGCTGCCACATCTCTTCTCAGAGATAGCTACCAACGCCTTAGCTAGTTTTATTTCCATTCTGTCTGTAAGCAAATTTCAGTTCTTTGATATTAATGAAATGAAGTGTTATTTCCGCTGAATCTTTGTATTTATGGTTATATTTTTATTCTGTTGTGTTCCTACATAAATCCAGATCACCTCCATTATGAACGCTACCGAATTTACACCGTTCCAACTGGTTTATGGTCTGGAAGCTATCCTTCCAATTGAATGTGAACTTTTGTCACTGAAACTTGGTGTAGCACTTCTTCCTTCCACTTCCATCGAATAGGAATGTCTCTTAAAACTGCATGCTTAGATGAGACTCAACGTGATTCTGCCATGGCTAATGAAGCCCATAAGAAACATATCAAGGCGTAAAATGAAAAAAGTGTCAAGCCTCATGTCTTATCGGAAGGAGACCTTGTCTTGATATATGACCAAGAGTCTGATAAATTAGGATCAAGAAATTTTGAGCCTATGTGGCTAGGTCCATATATTTTCAAACATGTTCTTACTAATGGGGCCTATGATCTTGTCTATTTTTATGGAGTTCCACTAGCATAGCTTAGAAATGGGTTGTATCTTAAGAAATACTATGCTTGATTTTTTGTGTAGCGCACTGTGTACATGTTATATATAGGTGTGTTTAGTATGTTTGCAGTGTGTTCCTTTAGAGTTTCCTTCGTTTTTTGTTAATATTGTTTACATTTGGTTTTCATATGTCAACGTCCCTTGAACCATATGTTGGTTATGATGATGGTGTTAGTTGTAGTACTTAGAATCTATCCTCCGCGGTGTGGGCTATATTTCCTCCAAATGGTGATTTAGTGAGTCTATAAGGGATCTGTATTGGTCGCTCTACCAATAACATCGCTGAGTATAGCATAGTGATATAGCTATTGCCTGATGTTATTTCACATAATATACGTCGTATGGTCATCAAACTTGATTCACAACTTGTGGTACTATAGTTGACTAATGGCTATTCAGTTAGAAGTCTAACTAAGCTTTTTATGTTCTTAATTTTTTTTCTTCTAGAAAGATACTTTGAGTTCATCCAATACCAAAAAATTTCTAGAAATATAAACACATTGACAGATGCATTAGCTAATCATGTTTTAGATAGACATTTGTGATATATGTAAATAAATTTTAATCCACATCATATACATTGAAAGAGAATACAAACATAAAGAAAAATTGAAGATAGTTGTATATATATATATATAAGATTTTGGTTTTACAAAATTTTTTCTTGAGACACATATGGCCACATGACCTATCATATCCAAAATGTACATGAAAATATGGCTATAAGCCTCCTAGTAGCCTAATAATAATGCTCATGGTAACATGCCACAACACGAGCTCTCTTGTGTAGTAGTCGACTAATGCGACCAGACACTCTAATAGTGTGCCGCTGCAATATCATAGGAAGTTGGTCGACCGCGATCTCAGACATGCCATGTGTCAACCCCTCTATATGATGTTATACCTCTACTAGGGTCTTAGTCACATTGAGATCTTGGATTACATCTCGTCCTGCTACAACACCTTCTGTTGGCACTAGTACCTATTGTGGGTCTCTTGCACGCTGAAGATATGAGGAACCCACAGGTTGAATGGGTCCAATATTTGTATGTACATATCAATGGTAGTCTCAAATACATCAAAAACAGAAAAAAATTGTAAAACTTAAAAACATAAAATGGTCAAGTTATTTTACCCATAACACACACAAAAATTGTAAAACTTACAAATATAAAATGTTCAAGTTATCTTACCCATAACAAGCCATCGCTTGCAATTAGGAAGAACGAGCTTAGTGTATCCACAAAAATCCACCCCTGTGTATGGATAATATTCTATCATATTGAGTTGCCGATGCGGCCATTTGAATAAGAAAGGTGTGAAACTTATCGCCAACAAACCTTCATGTTCGGACATCAGATCCATCCACCTGCTCATCTGTGGGACTCTCGAACCAGTGGGCTCGAGTGAGATATGTTGATGTCATAGAAATGGAATTTGTTCTAAAGAAAAGGAGATTAGGATTGAACCATAGCCAAAATTTTCAATCGCCCATATTTTGCCTTAGTTAGTTTCTCTTTCATGTTTACCAATACTCCCTCACTCCAGTTTAAAATTTTTGGTTCTATAAATTATAGAGCGTACTACATGTATGAACTATTGGCCACGTGTAGTGTAGACCTACCGACCAATCTAGTAATAATGAATCGTTAGGGTAATTTTTAGGTATAAAATGGGCCTCCTAAGGAAATTATAAAATAATAGTGGAAATGATAAAATAATATTAGATTATATCATCAAATTTTAGAGGGAAAAATAAAATTTTATTTTTTCGACTTATCTCCATATGGGTTTACTCAAATTTCGAGTGGTAACACTATTTGGATTCATAATTTGATTCATCATCCAAGGAGTACCCATGTTGCATACTTTCGATGAACCCTGCTACACGAAAAATGAGAAATACATGAAAAACATTATTGCAATCAAATGTTTTCATGTATTTCTCATTTTTCGTGTAGCAAGGTCCATCGAAAGTATGAAAATGGGTACTCCTTGGATGAGGAATTAAATTTTGCATCCAACGAGTACTCTCACTTAAAATTTGAGTAAACATTTAGGGAGATAAGTTTAAAATATGAGTTGATTTTTTTTTTTTTTGTTATTTTAGTATTTTTTAATATTTTTACTTTTTTACTCCAAAAATGGTGAATCGTCCCCCATGGTTGACATCATCATCTTGAATCCTATTGTTTCTTATAAATTTTATTTTGGTTGTACATTTTTCTTAGAAGGGCCATTTTATACCTCAAAATTTCTCTAATGAGGATTGTCCTTAAAGGAAATTAGACCACATATTTTATGTTGATCTTCCTATCCTTCGTTGATTGGGATCAAGGTCTACCATGAGCAACAAAATAATATTTTATTGTCTCTCCACCCCTTCTCATACATGTGAAAGAGACGGGGGCACCTCTCCTAGATAAATCAATCAATATATATATGTCCTCAACCTATATTTCAAGCATATGTGCTCCTAGTCTGAATTCCTGAGCTTGAACATCCCATGCATGCACAAGATATTCTAGTAGCTCCATTTGTTGCCTCATTCCAGGAAGCCATAAGAATTTTAGTAATCCACAATCTCTTAATGCATGTATGGTAGCCGGGTCATTTTTTGCATTCATATATTTTTCTTCATATTCTCTTTCCCTCGTATCAAAGCTATTTTGTGCCGATGAATTCCTACAACATCACAATGAGATTCATTAAATACCATTTCATGCTAAAAATTTGACAAATTGTGAGAGGAACTGTTGAAAAAAAGTTGGTAATTGCACCCAGCGCACCCTCTCAAAGGGATACAATGTGTTGCAATGTTATCTCTAGTGCAAATTATCCTATATCAATTCTCCTTTCTACTTTCTAGGGGTGCGTTGATCGTGGGCAGAAGAATTAGAACCGCAGGGCCCTAAAAAACAAGAAAATGTGCATGAAATCACAAAATGCAACCATGAAATGAAAGAGAAAGGTTTTAGCTCCTATATTGAAGTGACAACACCTAAAACAATCCACCATATTGATCATGATTAGTTGTAGAATATCGAGGGAAAAAGTACTCAGAATTCAAAAATAAAGGGTAAATGTGAAATGGTAAAAATGAAATGTCATTTTGGTTATTTATGGTCATTCTCATCATTATTTTATTAATATTTAATGTTTTGACCTAGATATGATTCAATTTTATCATGAAACAGGTACTTTTAATCTTTTTTTGGTGTTCTGATTAGGTCGACAATTGTTTAACTGAATTTTTCATGTTATGAATCATTTCGATGAAAGAACACACTTTTATCACTCTTTTGGGCTCTGTAAACTCACGAAAAAGGAAACCCATGGAGTCCTCTTTCATCTCTTTCCAGAATCCCAAAATATGAAAATATTGCTAATCACTTGTCTTTTCGAACCTATTAAAGTAAATGAAAATATGTCTACTCAGTATAAGTTTAAGCCTTTTCTGAACTAAGATAAACTATCTATGAAAAAGGAATACCATAGTCAATTGTGGCTAAGAGGTTCTCTTGAGTACCATTTTCTACCTTTTTGAACTCAAGGGACTATCTACGAAAATGAACCTTTGGAGTCTTCTTTTTCACCCCATTATAAAACTCTCTAAACATGAAAAATATTCCAATTTATACCTTCTATGGACTCATTAAAACATAAAACAATGATGGACTCATCAAACATGACGAGACCAAACCAATCCTTCTCAGGGTTTGTTAAACATACTTGCGGGGATTCATATGAAGAATGAAATTATAGATCATGCATATGTTATCATCCTCAAGCTTGCTAAAAAATAAAGACACACTGACCAACGATGGTTTGGTAAATTAGGAAAAAAATTTATTCCACTTGTTAATGGCTGCTCTTGAACGTGACACTCTTCCACTTCATCTTTGCCGCTGTTGGGATGGGAAATCTACTTGCCTTTTGTTTCATCACACCATTTCAAAGCCTCCGTTTTTATTTTTTGGTCAATGCATCCAACTCCATTTAGTGTCACAGATATGTTCAAGAGAATTCATTCAGTGGATATTTGATACAATACTCTTAAGCCTTAATTCCATTTCTGTCATTCCTAATCCAATTCTATATTTTCATTATTCTATCTCAAGTCATGATACTAGTTTTGTGTCATTGATGGGGGATACATCAAGGCCCTATTGTGATAGGTCACTTCTTGTTGACATCAACTGATTATCGATGAATTTGACATAGAAACACCCTTGGTACCTCGGTGCTTGTATACGTTATCTCTAAATTGGTACTGATGGTTTGTGTTATGCGGAATTATGGATTATGGATAAAACATTCTTCTCTAAATGTGGTGCACATTTAGAAAAATAGATTAAATACTTTGCAGACACTTTTCCTAACGGTAAATAGACACACATAACAGATCAAGAAACTTACTTGGAGTTAAAGTGCTTCCAATTCTCCTTCTGTCGCTCTTGTTGTAGCTTCAAATCCAAGGTAGATCGCCAAAATATTTCCTGCAAGAATGAACACTAAACATCAAAGAGATAGCAACATACAAATGAATATTCAAGTTATTCAGTTAAATCAATGAAACATGAACCATATACATCATATAAGAATTCATAACATGAAAGACAGAAGCTTATACAAATACATATGTGGGAAAGCAAGCAACAATATTTATTAATGGATAGAAAAGGGAGGTTACAACCCAGTGATTGATTTGATGTCACCATATCCAGCAGCATCCCAGCCTCATCACAATTCACATCTCTCTAGCAGCATGTCACTTGAATCAATTCCTCAATTGAAATTCCACCAGCATTTCGCTACTCAAATTCTTCCTTCTCAAGCACTAGGATCTGTGCTCAATTTATAGATGAGTTGAAGGTAGTTTTACAATCAATGAATTTCTAATAATAGGCAAGATATGTTCCCTAGCTCAGAGGTATCAAATGGACACATGTATTTGAATTTTAACACATATGCGCTCTTCTAGAAGGCACTGGCCAAGTGGGGATTCTGGAACAATGAGAATTTCACTCCCAATTGACCAACGCACCCTTGAGTGTTGGGAAGTTCTTTGCAAAGCACCCTTGAATGGAGGTACATGCATATGCAATGCACTTAGCCCCTTGAGAGACTACATTGGTGAGCTCATATGTGTTAGAACATATACTTCAAATATTGGAAATCTTGCAATGGAAGTCAAGGATGATTTGTCTTGTTCTTTGTCTTAGGGCATGTAGCAACTGAAATGATAGGGGATGCTAGACCCTATTCATTGGTTTTGGGGATGATGTCCAGTTAACTAGGTCATTGGGAATGGTGCCCAAATTGACCTATAACAGGTTGCTCCACCATACAACTTAGAGTAACTCTTTCAAACCAACTTTTTACTGAGGATTAGCCTCTTCAGCCTGAGAGGGCTCTCTCAATTGATCTAATAATTTGCTCAATTAGGTCTAAAATCATATGACCTAAATCTGTGAGTGTCCTAGTGTATTTTATTCCAGGTGAAAAAGGGAATGGGTTTCACAACCATTGGGCTCATGGACTCAATAATAAGGAATTCAATGACAAGTGTATCTTCTGATGGAAACCGAGGCTTTTTATGTTTCAATGAAAGGACAATGCCAAAACATAGAAATAATCAATAGCTCAATGTTAAAAGGAAGTTAGAGCATGTATAACATGAATTCTGAGTAATGTAACATCAAGATAATGGAAGCAAGATAAAGGGAAACATAAGACATAAATTCGTTAAAACATACCAAGAATCTCAGGTGAAGCAGAAACACAGTCATTGTCTATTACTAATATTCCACAATTTACAATAATAGTCTCCAAGTAACATTATCCCACCATTTATGATTTTATTTCATGTATTTAAATAGACCTTTTTTTCTTACATAGGATCTTCCCAGCTAGCTAGATCATTGAACCATAACTTTGACACCTAACATAACTAAAAATTACATTTTTGGAACTAAAAAAGACACCTAGTCTCTAAATAATTACACTCCTAATAGGGCTATGCTTTCACATTTATTATATTTACTTATTCAGTAGTGGGACATAGTACATGGATAAGGATCAGATTCTTGAGTAGAATTCACCATCACTAAGACATTGATATACCCCCTATATTAGGAAACAACGGTCATATTTCTTAGGAAAAGATAAACACCACTTTAATCTTTGTCTTCTTGCTGAGCTGGATAAGTGACACTCTTTTAAAGTAATGAATCTATGTTGGGATGGCCCACTGTCAGCTTGGATGTCTCCAGGTGGTTGGTTGTTCTTCAACATGCTTTCCAAACCTTCAAAACCCATTAAAAACATTTCGCTGTGAAAATAGAGTAACCTTAGGCAGTTTCGTAGCGAAATTTAGTAAAATGTTTACTTCTACCATTCAACCTCATTTTTTCCTTCTTCGCTAATTAAGATATGTTTTCCAGGTCATATGAGCTAAATATCATCAATTTCTCTCCTTGGATCTCCATTAAAACTGATTTTTTTAGGAAAAAAACATCCTACAGGAATTTCGTAGCGAATTTCGACCCTCAAGCCTGGACTTCGCTACAAAACTGCCTAGCTTGGCTAAAAGTGCAGATTTGTCACTTTTCTTCAAAAAAATTGTTTCTAAACCAAAATTTGTGTTTCCTATAAGTTGTAAACTTAATAAAAAATATTTTATACCAACCCCTCAGACTTTAGGTATCTCATCTTTAGCAACATCAGGTTGTACCTCTTCAGGCTCATTTACCATTCTAATCAGCCCTCTTCTCTTGATTTATTCTTGGATCATATCCATTTGGTCTGATAACTCTTTAACATTCCCTTTGATAATTTTTCTCTCATACTGCAACCACAGGGTTCTCTTCCTTGTGTTTTCCACCACCTTCCTCAGAGGAAGACTTCTCTTCAACATCTTCTTGGCATTTGACAAAGTTTTTTCATACTTGTCCAGCTGATCCTTCATTTATTTATCAAATTATATCATTAGATTTCTATCTACCTTGGCCTCTTTTAATTCCAATTTGACTTACATTACTTCTTCCCTGGCCTCTCTTAATTTCTCCTGTAAAATTTTCACTTCTGTCTTTTTCTCATCTTGTTCTTTTCCTTTCTTTTGTACAAAGACCTCTTCTGCTGCTGGAGATAGGTCTATGATGTTCTCTGGCTACTTAAATTCATTAATATTTTCTAATATCTTGTTATCCATGTCACACTTTCCAAGTTGCGACGTGGTCATTGGCTTCCTTGGCTGAAAAATGAAACCAACATCTTCTTATGAAAAATCCAATTTTTTGACAGACTTACCTTTTTGCATCTTCCTTCTATCCCCTTCAATGTCTTCTGCCTAGAAAATTGGAGATTATTCAATGTCTATTTCCTGGAGGATGTCTTAAATATTTCCCTTGGCAAGGGTTTGGCTCCTGGTTACCCTCCTGCTATTATGTTTACTAATTTTATGTTTTTGTCTTGCAGGTGATGGTTGTAGGATATCAGTCTCTAGCAGAGGTTCAACTTCAATATCCATTGGTTCCATAGTATGTTGTCCTCCTTCTTCATTAATTTATTCTATCACAGCTAGAGATGAAGGGATATTTGTCTTTGAAATATTTTTAGGTGTCACTAAGTCTACGTTATATCCACTGAGGAAGAGAAAATATGCCCAGTCTATGTTTAACTTGTTTAATTCCTCCAACACTAATAATTTGATCAGACCATGGTTGAAAAATGATGTTTCACTACTCTTAGCCTTAGCTTGGACCTTATATGACATCTTCCCCAATCTTCTAAATAAAAATAAAGGCAAATCAAGTGGTTTCTTACCAATGAAATGTAAAAGGAGTCTGAAGTGATAAGAGTAGACCATGTGAAACCTCCCCTCATAGGTAAAATAATTCTGAACCACAAACAACAACTTTGAATAATTTTATTTCATATAACCCCTGGCGATGCCACTTGTCATGTCAGATCCTATGTGCTCCTGTTTGAGAAATTATTCATAGCTTTGCATTTTGAATTTTGTACCTTTGAACCATTCCTCACCTCCTCTAGGTATTTCTATAGCTTGAGAGATAATATCAGGTGATACTGTGAAATTCAATACCCAACTTAGGGGTTTTCCCTGTGAAATTGGTTGCGAAGTCTTTGGATATCTGAGCATGAAAACCCTACAGATTATGATAGAAATGTAGACAACCAATTTCCTGAAGGCATTCATAACATTGGGATCTTCATTTAATAGTTTAAAATCCATAGGCTTGTATCTCATACAGTAACCTCCTTTATTTACTTTCTTCTTTGCTACCATTTCTCCTTTATACCCTCGTTGCCTCCTACCTTTGACAGCTGCATGAAAAAATACAGGAAAAAAGCTATTTTGTGCTTTGAACCAGCTCTTCAAGGATTACACTGAGATGCTTTAAATTCAATATTTTGAATTATGAATGATAGAGAGAAGCTTAGGCGAAATATCTAAAATGCAATTCGAAAAATTGAGGGAGAATGATGACACATGTGACCACAAAAAGCAATGATGAGAGAAAATACGATATTTCATGATTGGTGATCATGATAAATAATTTGCTAACCTCACTTCTACCCTTGGCCATAAAAAAATTGACACCTTGCACTGCTCTGTCATTGCTGCAAAAAAACACAGTTTCATAGCAAAGAAAGTTAAATTTCTGACAGATCTACTACGAAATTGTGAGGTAGTTTCTTAGTGAAATCCGTTGTTCTTCCATTATATTCGCTACAAAAAGGTGAAAAACATACAAGTGGCTCATTTTTTTGATTTTAAGGCATGGATGAAAAAAACTAAATGATATGGAATGGATTTGACTGATATGACAAGACTGATGGTGGGTTTAGACTTAGGGTAAACCTTTCCACGTGTTTTTTTTATAAATTTCATGAATTCGATTATGAAAAAAACATGGAACCTAGGTGAATGATATGTAATACCCTATAAATGAAATTTTTAGAAATTATGAGTGATAACAGTGGCTCCACTGGGGATGGTGTGCCCCTGTGGTACATCAAAGAACATGTAGTTCTAGTGCCTTCATTTAATGAAAACAAAACTTTTGAAATTCACAAAGTCTTCCTCAAGCTCTTATGGCCTTCTCCTTGGGCTCAAGCTTGATGATGAGCTTATCTTTATTAGCAAAACATCATAAAAAAAAATGAAATATATACAATGGAGTGAAATTTAGTAAAAAGACTTAGGAGGAGTAGTGTTTCAGAAACCTGCCATTGACAGGTCCTCCTGCACACAACTTTCCATCCATTTCCTGAAGCAGATAAGAATTGTTGCCATGATATGTAGCTACCAAAAATGTTCCCTTCCAGATATTCTCAAACTTTCCATTCTTCCCCTTTTCTTCAATTCTAGCTTCCTATTTCAAAGCTACATCTTGAAGCTGGAAATTTATTTCTTTAATTTTTATATCAAATGTTTTCTTCACTTTGTTTTGTGATTGCTAATGGTTGTTATATACCTCTTCTATTTTTTCCTGTAGAGCTATAAGCTGGTTTATCCTTCTCTGAATAGCACTTGGATCCTCTTCAATTCCTTCTAGCAGCTTCATTACCAGAACTCCCAAAGAAGTGGGAAAAATAGCTTCAGCTCCATACACTAATTCATAAGGAGATGTACCAATAGATCGCTTTGTGAAAAATATATCAGCCCAAAGAGCAAATGTCAAATTTATATGCCATGATCTCTTGTTTTCTTGTAGTGCCTTTTGTATGCTCCTCACTATACTTTTATTGGATGATTCTACAAGATCATTACCTTGGGGGTAATAGGCTTTTGAATTTCCAAGTGTAATATGATATTGATGAAAAAAGATAATTAATTTTCTTGGATTTAAAAGCTTGTGAATTATCAGTAATAATCTTCATAGGACAACCAAACCTAGAAAAAATATTGTTCTCCAAGAATTGAATGATGACTGAATCAGTGGCCTGCCTTCTTGGGATTACTTCAATCCATTTAGTGAAATATTCTATGACTGTCAAAATCCAGTGATACTACCCTGAAGATGCTGGGTGTATTTCACTAATGAAATACAACCCCCATTGTTGGAAGGGCGCTTCAACATATATTGGCATCAAAGGTAAAGGAATTAGCTTATTATTACCATAAAAAATTTGGCATTCATGGCATGCAACAATATTCTTGTAGACATCCTTAAACATAGTAGGCCAATAATAGCCTTCTTTGAGTATTTTATTGGTTGTGGCTTTCTAGTAATGGTTTCCTCCACAATATCCTTTATGGAACTCTTCAATGACCCTTTTAGCTTCATCTTCCAGCAAAAAATTCAAAAGAATCCCGCCAGTATCTTTCCAATACATATTCTTATTCACAATACATTATCTTAATGATTTCATCTTTACAAACCTTTATTTAGACTTGGTCAACTCTGGAGGAGCTTTGTGATGATGTAGGAGAAATATTACATCTTTGTACCATTCAGACAAGATGAATTTCTCTTCAACAAGTAACAATTCTTCTTCTTCTTCTTCTGCCAGCTCTGAAATTTCTGCAATGAAGTTCATGTCAAGACATTCAAAGTTGGATTGTGCCATTAGTTTTTCTAACTCTTGTCCCTTCACCAACTTTGTAGGCTTGATTTCTATGTCATACTCCAGCAAAGTAGCTATCCATTTCCCTATTTTTCCATCAGGCTATCCATTTCCCTCTTTTTCCTTCAGGATCCTTAGCCATAGTTTTAGGTACAAATGAAATGACATGAGAATGAAAAATATAAATTCTGAAGTCTTTAAGAGATTTGACCAAAGAATATGCCTGTTTTTCCAAAATATTATACTTCAACTCAGAGTTGGGAAGAGTTATACTAAAACATGAAATAGGTTGTTCAGTACCATGCTGTCCTTTCTACAATAAAACTCCAGAAATGGCATTTTGGAAGGCGAATATAAAAACCAGAAATTCACTTGATAAATTTGGACTAATAAGCATTGGGGCTCGAGTGAGGGCTTTCTTTATCTCCTCAATTTATTTCTTAGCGTCAAAAATCCACTTGATATTAGCTCCTTTCTTTAACATCTTGGTAATGTATTTGACAATCTCAGTAAAGTTCAGGATGAACCTTCAAACAAAATTTACCTTTCCAAGAAAAGACTGAATCTCCTTCTTATTCCTTGGTATGTCTATCTTATGAATTGCACTGAATCTATTAGGATCAATCTTTATCCCATCCTTAGATATGATATGTCCAAGCAATTTTCCAGAAGTTAGAGCAAAAATACTTTTAGTGGGATTAAGAGAGATACCGAACTTTCTGCATTTCTGCAGAATTTTCTCCAAATATTTCAAGTGATCCTCCTCATTTCTTAAAAACACAATTATGTCATCCACATAGACCACAACTCATTTTTATTTCTCCTCAGCAAAGGAAATATCCATTGCTCCTTGAAAAGTCACTCTTGCATTCATCAAACCAAAAGGAATCTTGACGTACATGAATTTTCCCCATGGCATGGTAAAGGAAGTCTTCTCCTGATCTTCTGGATGTACCAATATATGGTTATAACATGAAAATCCATCCATCATGGACATTCTTTGAGATCCAACGACATTCTGCAAAATTTGATCCATCTTGGGAAGAGGATAGTTGTCCTTCAAAGAAGCCTTGGTCAGATTTCTAAAATCAATACAGATTCTAATCTCACCACTCTTCTTTCTGACAAGTACCAAATTAGCAAGCCATTTTGAAAACCTTATAGTAAAAATGATCTTTGCATGAAAATTTTTCTTAATCTCTTTCTCAATCATAGGCATGAGCAAAGGATTAATTCTTATCAATTTCTATTTGAAAGTTTTCTCATTCTCCTTGATAGAAATAGTATGTTGTATAATACTAGGATCATACCTTTTCAGATCAGCATAGCTCCATGAAAAAAAATCAATATATTTCTTCATCATCTCCACATACTTCTGCCTCATATCCATAGAAAGGAACTTCGAAAGTTTGACCATTTTAGATGCTGCTGCTGTACCAAGATTGCAAGTTTCTACCTCCTCATCATCAATCTGCATTTTAGGAAATTTAAAAGCATCATTTTGATCAAAAAAATTTCAAGAGGAATAAGGCCCTTTGGTATACAATTTTTTTTCAGCTACAAGACTTCAGAATTGACCTTGGTTTTAGCAAACATATTTTGTTGATCCACTTGTATGTTTTCAAATTCTTCCTTTAATTCTAGGAAATTTCGGACTTGATGATCATCCTGAAACACTTTCCAATGAATGATATTATCAGGATTTGTTGGCCTATTCCTTACCTCAACCTCATACTTATTAGTAGAATGTGTATGGATGACAAATAAGCTTGCAAAGACAGCTAAAGAATCAACCACTAAATTTTGGTCTCTAGTTTTCACAATGAAGGCATATTATTGAAACTTTTCAAGCATTTCCATGATCAGATTTCTGTAAGCGCTCATTCTTACATCCTTGGTTTGGTATGATCCTTCAAATTGTTTGATTACTAACTCTGAATCACCACACTCAGATATCTACTTGGCACCTAGTTTCTTCAAAATTTATAAACCCAAAAACATAAATTCATATTCTATCATATTGTTGGTGCAATCAAAATTAAGTTTAAAAGAGTAAAAATTACTTTCATCATCAGGAGTAGTGATCCATATGCCTTCTACATCCCCCTCTCTTCCAACATAGTGATAAAATTTCAAAAGCCACCAACCCTCTGCTTTTTCCTCAACACCTTCCTAATTTTTAGCTTGCTGATTTTCTTTTTTTCCTTCAATTTCTACTTCATCAGTTAGCTCATTGAATAAAATTGATGATCCTAATTCTGTCTCAACAACATAAATTGGAAAATTTTGATGCTTATCTTTACTGCTCACCATGTAAGCCATCCTACTTTCCCTATAGAACCTTCTTTTCTCACCAAAAACAGAATGGTGGAATATGCCATATCCATCAGCATAATACCTTTGATTTTAGCTGCCCAAGATCTGGATAAGAGCATACCAAGCTTTGGAGGGATGTCAACTACTATTATGTAAATCACCACTATTTTAGTAGGCACTTGTGATAAGCCAACCACAACATCTTTGATAAGACCTATGCATTGAACTCTCTTGGAGTAAAAAAAAAATAGATCTTTATAAGGTCTAGTGATTCCCAAACCCATCCTCTCCATGATTACTTTAGGCATAAGGTTGTGGGAAGCCCCTGAGTCCAACATGGCATTGTTCAAATTCATATCAAGAATATTTAGACTGACATAAAAGGGAGGGACCTCTTAATTCTATTCATCTTCTATGCTTGGTCCTAGCATTAGGGGAATTTTGAGGTCTAAAATGGGCCTCCTAAGAAAAATGTACAACCAAAATAAACTTTATAAGAACCAATAGGATTCAAGATGATGATGTCAACCATGGAGGATGATTCACCATTTTTTATATAAAATGTTAAAAAATAATAAAATAATAAAGCTACTTTTGCAACTCGTATTTTCAACTTATCTCCCAAAGTTTTTACTCAAATTTCAAGCGGGAGTACTTGATGGATGCAAAATTTAATTACTCATCCAAGGAGTACCCATGTTGCATACGTTTGATGGGCCCTTTTACATGAAAAAATGTGATTGAAATCATGTTTTCCATGTCTTGAACCTCAGAATTATCCTCTCTCTGACATCCTTTCTCACCGTTTTTCCTTACTTTCTCATAAGTTCATATACTCCAATCAATGATAAATGTCATGTTTTGTCTCAAGGAATGAATTTAAATGATTTCCATGTTGTATTCTAATTTTCTTGCTATTCGAATGGATTTTTGTAATTTGGCTACATAACACAGCCTATTCTACAACTAATCATGGGTTCTGCAACTAATTTCATGGACTGGCAGGTTTCAGGGATCAAATAAAGAAATGAGCCACATGGGAATTTCCAGAATAATCTACACATGGATTTCATCCTATCTACTTGATCGAGATCGATAGAAAAGGATGCTTGAGATCGTGGTCAAAGTCTGGTCAAAGGACGTAAGTCGAGAACATAAGGAATCTTGTGTTTCTCTATTGTAGAAAATCAAGATTTAAATAGTCAAATTCCAATTCTATAAGTCGGTCAAGATTAGCCACCTATAGGCAGAATAAGATAATAATAGTTATGTTTGTTTTATTTAAATACCAGTTGTACAAAACTGAGATTAAGTTAAGTTTTTCCTGAACGCTGTGTATTGTTTTAAGACTCTGTTCTATTATAATACAAGGATTGTGTTCATGGTACTGGTGATTTCTTAAGTGTGTATATAACTAGCTAGGATCTCAACCGAATCTATTGCAGAGGGCCCCTGCACAGGAGGAGGTTTTTCGTTCATTGTTTTAGTTTAAATTCCTTACTCAGTTTTTTTCAATTATGTTTTCTAAGTAGATTAATGTTACATTTCAGTTTTGATTAGTAGCATAGAATTAAATCATAAACGTGTAATAATTGTTCTTCTAAAACATTTCATGAGGATAGATTTATCTATTTTCAATTTGAATTAATTTTGAAGCAATAAGAATTCACAATTATCTAGTTTCCTTTACTGTTTTTTCATTTACTTTCTTATACTAAAAATATCAATTAATTGTATCAATGGATGTTCTTAAAGGTCATTTCAGAAAGATGATTCTAAACTGAATGATTGAATATCTAATTCATATAGTTATTGAGCTTTCCTCTGCATACTTTACTCATTTTTCTAGGACATTAGAAACTAAGGTATAATTGGTTGCTTACACATCATCTTAAGAGGATAATAATTCATATTGAATGCTGGAGTAATAAAACATACATTAGTTGTTTACAATCAGTTGAGCTTTAACTTTGCATGCTTTCACATTTGCTTTTAGATCCTCATTTAATTGCATCACTAGATGTTATTAAAGGTCATTCCAAGAATTTGATTTTATTATATTTCTAGACTGAATGATTGAATATTTAATTCATGCAATTATTGAGTTTTCCTCTGCATACTTTACTTGCTTTTCTAGAACATTAGAAGCTAAAGTATAAGTGGTTAATTACACATCATCTCAAGAAGGTGACACTTCATATTTAATGTTGGAGTAACTAAACATACATTAGTTGTTTTCTTTTTCTGCTTTCACTTAGAATAGCACTGCAATTTCAATTTGAGTTATAAGATTTATATCAATGGAATAGGACTAATGTTAAATTAGAAGTCATTAGAATAGATACTCTGTTTTTCTAATTAGATTATAATGAGCCAATAGTCTTTGATTCATTTTTATGAAAATTATTTTAACTTAGGAATACTTTCGTTTCTTCCTTCTTAAAAATCATTAAGATTCATTTAATTTATCTCATAGTTTTAGATTAACACTCTTAGATATAAAAAACAAAACCTCAAAAACAACATAAAAATACATACAACGAAGTAAGAAGAAGATTAACTAAGAACATATGGTGCACCACACTTCATCAATTTACAAACCTCGGTTGATAATTTATGTAAGAAATTTAAGACATTAAATTGACTAAACATTTTGGCGTCATTGCCAAGGATCAAGCCTGGGTCACCAGTGTGACATGCGGGAATACTCACCACTATACTAAAAGGACCACAAAGTGATACACCTCCACATCAAAATCATATTCCATACTTCTCTAGACATTGACTTCCTGAAGTCCTAAGGTCAGAAATCCAATTAGGAGGATCTCCAACTTCACCCATTGAGGTAGTCTTAGAGGAAGAAGATCCTAGATCTCCAACAGAAGGAGTAAAATTTTTCACCTATACAAGGTGTTAGGAATCTGTAATTAGCAAGTCCAGCAAAGTCCAATCATAGAAACAACATCGTTTCAACCAACTTTGGGATTCTAGGATCTAGCCCTCCTGAATCCAGAGAGGGATCTCTCCAATAAGCGCAAAGATGGATTTGTCTTTGAAATTTGGGGTAATGATATTAGGCTAGTTATGAAGGCCAAGGGTTTTGTTTTTTTTTTGGATGGTTGAGCATGAATATTACTTTGAGGAGAAAGTTCTAAGTGAAAAAAGTTTCAAAGGTGAGAATTTGCAAGTGAATAGAAAAAATATGGCTAAAAAGATAGATATAACGCTGGTTTTTAGTCCATTGGGCTATGGAGTCATAACAGGGCTTTAATTGAGAAACAACATCAAGAGTGATCCAAGGGGAAAGTCATCTACATCAAAAGATTATTGAGATTTAAAATGATGAAATGGGAACAATAAAGTGTTGGAGGGGTGGAAACTGATAATAATTTCACAAGGGATTTATAGTCAGTCCAAACAAGAAAAAGCCTCTTAAGTAACTGTTTAAAACCAACCAAGTGCAGGGCTAACCATTGACTTCTTGGGCAAGTTTGTATTAAAGCAGCTTAATTGACAAACAATCCAGTAATCCACATAATTACCTTCAGAAAGTATGAAACATATAAGAGAAGACAAAGTATGAACTTAAGATCAGATAAAGTAATTTTAAACTTAGTCTGCTTTCAGTTAACACCAAGGGAAAATTTCAGAATCTGCCTTTGGAGAATAGAAGTTAGAAACAGGGCAAACCATCACTTTTCTAGTCTAACTTTAATAAGCAAATAAGGAAAATAAATTTCAAGAACAATGTTTAAAGCAAACAGTAGGACGAGGGAACTCCAGCATTCCTAACTTCTTAAACTGTATTAAATCATTCTAAAATAAACAATTGGAGGAAAACATTGAGATAAAGCTTTTTAGTCAGAGAAGGTTAATAATGTACAGCAGGTTCTAACTCTATAATTGCTTTTCTTTATCAGATAATAGTGAAAAATATGACATACATAGAAGGAAAACAATAACAAAGAAAGGGGCACTTCACCAGTGATATAGACCAGGATCCCAAGAAACAACTTGTTTATTGATGTCAAGCCAGTTACAGTACTCAGGTCCAATGTTTCAGTTCAGCAATCATCTTCACTATCCAACCTAAAAAGACTAGCATGAATAGAGCTCCAAGGGCCAGTGAACACTATTTACAGATAGAAATCTCAAGCTCAATTATATTTCAAAGTTCTGCAACCAACAGATTCTCATCTTCTACAGAAGTATTTATAGAAGAATAAGGAGGTGAGATCTAACAAAAGATCCCCAATTACAATTAATACAGAATTAATGGCTTCTTGGCCTTTAAGGGGCTCAATGAAGAAACTTACAATAGGTGTCTTCTGTATTAAGTGTTTTTACATAAAGATTAAGCTCGGTGGGAGCTTTTGTTGACCTTTGAGGCTTTGTGTGGTGCCAGGGTTACTCTGCAAATATCTTTTGCATTAATTTTCCCTGCAGAAGTAACTCTCTGGCTGCGCTAAGATGAATATCTTCATTTGATCAATAACTTCGGCCTCTGGTTGAATACTTTGAGGCACAGGTGGCATTTTGGTAGCTGGGAGGAATCAATTTGCCTCAGATGTGGTGGTGGAGGTTTTCTGTCGCTAAAACACTTTAGATTTTCTTTAAACTATGTTTTTAAATCGGGGATTAGGCTTTTGATAAACATTCTTGGCTGTGATCCCCGCAAAATATGTCTTCCATCCTCTGTCCTGGTTCATTTTTATCTTCGTCACTGATACTTTGTGATTTTTGATCAACTTGCTGTGTTTTTTGTTGATGTACAGGGCCGTGCAGGGGTTGAATGGCATCAATGCCTCATGAACGATTGATGAAAATGTGGTTTTAACACCCTATGATGATTTTATTTGGTGAATCGAAGGCAGGAGGATCGTCACCCTCTTCTTTCGAATTTTCTTCAAAAATGGCGAGAAAATCATTTAAACCCTGCAAAATACAAATAAATTTGAAAAAATCCTGCATATATAGGTTTATTGCTACAGAAGTCATGCGGAGAGAGTGGCGACATTGGATGGCATCATCCAACGGTCGAGATTAGTTTGGAGAAGTCATAGAGAAGGCGAAAGAATTGTATGAATTGGAGCCGTCGATCGTGCAGAGATCGATGGTAGGGAGTGGAGGCGAAAATTCAAACAGAGAAATCAGGGCGATAGAATGTAGGTTGTCGATCTACAGATCAGATCGACGATGGAGATCTTTTGAATGCCGTGCTGTAGCCTGGTTATCTTTCGGGCATCTTCGTAGAGCGATAGTCGTTGGATGGACCGCCCTAAATTGGACGGTGGATGCCAATATCGCGCGGGGTCCTCGTCTGAACGTTAACGCACACTGGATGGTGGTTTTATGAATAGTGCCCAGGACGCGTGTCGACCAACGTATGGAATCGCTACCGATCGAGAAAAAACAGCCCTCGCCCAAAGGCAGTGCGATGAATACCGCGCAGTTTTTGGGATAGGTGAGTGGAATGCGGGGACCACTGGGGAGACAAACTCCGCACCGTCGATCTGCAGATCAGATCGACGGTGGAGATTGGATGAAAATTTGAACCGGTGAAAATTTAAAAATATTAATAAAAACGACAATTTAATAACACAAAAGGTTTTGGTGGCGGAAAATATATATATGAAAAGGCTGGCGCCCGACTGCGGGGCCTTTGATTTTCGTGAAATACAATATGCCTGAGGCGTTATAACAAAACGGCTAATCGTAATCGGAGCCTCGGGCTCAGGCTTTTCAATCAACCCATGGAATTTTGAGATGTGATAAGCGCCGAAAAGGGTCAGCGCTTGGTCCTGGCACCTGGGCGTATGGAGGGAGAGGTTAAAGACTTAGCCCAAAGGGGCTTAAGTCCATAATATGAAAATGTGACTTTTATGGATTTCCAATGGTTTTCAAGGGAAATTGAGGGTTCTGATATAGTTTAAAAATGAGTTTTAAACTATGAAAAGAGGATTTTCACGAAAGGGAGAAAAGGAATCATGAAAATAGAGGAGTTTTATGGAGGAAAAAGGGGAGCAAATGAAAGTTAGTTTTGGGAGAAGGGGAAAAGGGAAATGGTGCTTGCAGTAGTCTTTTCTCATGAAATTAGCAGAATTTCTGAGTATAAAATGGGAACAACAATGAAGATCTTGGACAGAGGCATGAGGCCTTCAAGAGTCTTCAAGAGCCAACAATTTTTAGCAATAAAATTTGTTCCTTGAAGGCTCAAAAAGTCTTAGCCACCTTTTGCTATAACAAATATTATAGGTGACTAACAGTGGCTCCAGTTGGAGATGATGCCTTCTTGAAGGCATCAAGAACTTTAGACTTGCATTCTCTAGGAGGCTGACCTGTGCCTGATCCATTGGGTTTCCCTTCCTTTGCTGGGATGATCTTCTCTGAAAACATACTAGCAGCTATGAAAACAATTGACCTTCATCAATACAAACTTCTACCTACCCAATCCTACTGATCTAGCATTTTTTCTTCATCAGAGTGCACTTGGATTGGAAAAATCTTTTCACAACATTTTATTCTTTTGAAAACAAGAAATATAATCTATTTCTACCCCTTATTTCTCCATGGACTCAGATTAAACAGTTGAGCCCATATGATTCTCTACCTAATCTACTGTCTGTTGGGATTAAACTATCCAACAGAATTTATTCTCTAATTTCTACAACAATAATTAAAAAGCATCCAAGTCAGGATTGAACAGTCTAACTTGATGCTGGTCTATGCCATAAAAACAAGCTACACATAGACATTTATTTTGCAGAAAATTTAAAACAAAAATGGAAGGCTTAAGATCTGAAAATTTCTCATCATGGCCTTCTCTTTTTACAACTCTGTTTTGGCTCTTGTTTGAGGTGTTTCTTCCTTTTTCTCTGGTTCAGATTTTGCGTTGATTAGAACCAGATTTATTTCTTTTTGACTCAGAAAAATAAAACAGATTTGAGTCATCTCTCTTTTGGAAACTTAGGTTCAGATTTTGAACATGTTTGAACCTTTAATTTCTATCCTAAACTATCTACTGATAAGCCAAGATTCAACAGTTTGGAAAATCAAATTCACTATCCTATCAGCAGAAAATTTAAAACTAATTAGTCAAGATTAGGCTGTTTGAATAACTAGAAGTGTGTTTTGAGGGAGTGGCATTTAAGCTTGCACACTTTCAGATTTGTTTCTCTTTTTGGCATGGGGCTATACTTTTCTTGTTTTCACAATTTGCCTTCTTTTCTTTCTTTCTTTGTTTTTGTATTTTTGATTCTTTGATTTTTCTTCAAAGCAGAAAAAAAAAACTAATCTACATGCTCAGAACTAAGCTTTATTGACATTCCTATCTAACCTATTCTAAACATGGAGTATTCACATATTCATATGATACAAAAGTGCCAATGCAGCCAGCTGAGTAATGTCAAGAAGAAGAAGAAACTTTGGCTGCTTGTCAGAGGTATCCATAGAATATTTTGAAGATTAATCTTCAAAACCAAGACTATCACAGGATATGACAGCTTTTCATGTTTCTGGCTCTTGTAAAGGATCACTGCTTGATAATTTGATCCAGTCAGGACTTCCACACACTCTTCCATAGGATCAACAAAGAAAAGATGAAGGTTCTCTTCCTTTTGGTCCTCCACAATTGGTAAATTATCTACTTCCAAGACATCATCTTTGAGGACTATCTCTTCAGTACGTAGCTTGGAAGTATCATCATTCTTAACAAAAAGGGAAGAAGATTCTTCTTGAGAAGATGGTATATCCTCAGTAGGATAGTCTTCTATTTGTTTGTATCCCTCTTCTTCATCATCATTTGAACTGGAGGACTCATTATATTTGGCAGTGTTGTCCTCTTGTAGCCCTAATATGCTTGGTTTCAGTGAGATGAACTCTGTGAAGAGGTTGTTATATTCTTGAGTGGGGGTGTATTTAATGGTTTCCTCTTGCTCATAAATTTCTTCATTACTCTTCTCTTCACCTTCTGAGTTGAAAGGCTGCTGATTCCCAATAAAGTGAAAGATTTTTATGATGGATTGAAAAGGATGATTGCGGCTTTCAAGCTGATGATGGTGAAACTCATAACACCAATCAAAAGCTGGTTTCCCTGCATGATTAGTTTATGCTTGGAAATCATCATCATCATAAGACTGATTGAAATTTGAAAATTTATTAGAATAAACATTTTCATCAATCAAACATATTGGGATATCAGTAGGTCCTTCTCCATTCTGTTCTACAAAAGAACTTTCTAAATATGTACAACAAATTTCTCTATGTGAATGGGCAAGAGTGTTTGTTTTGCAAAAAGTTTCAGAGACTGACTATTTATAAATAAATAGCCTGATCTATTTCCTTCTCTGTCAAAGGGGAATATGTTTCCATGTCCCTTTGAATAGAAGTACAACAATTCTCTGTCTCTTATGAAGACTGATTTTGAGGCTGAATGTCTTCTTGAGCCTCAGCTATAAGGGATGATGAATTAATATCTGAGTTTGCAAGGATATATTGAGGGATGTTCTTTATTTCTTGGATCATCTCTTCCTCAACTGATTCATTTATGTTCTTAAAATTTTTCAATAGGAGATTAAACTCATGAATGGATGTTAAAAGATCTTCAGGATGCATCTCTTCCAAAGCTTCCTCATTATCTATGATGTGTTGGCTGATGTTTTTTGATGGATCATAATATATTGCACCCAATGATAATGATGTAGTGTTTCCTTTATAGTTCTCATAGAACACATATTCAAGGTCTCTTAAAGAAAACAAACTACTAGATCTTAAGCATTCATACCTATCCCTAGCTTTTCCTTCTAATGTTAACATGAACATTTTCATTAGGCAGTCTTCATGCCATTCAACTGTCAACCTCCGTACATGTATGTGAAATTTGATAAGATGTAACAAAGGGTCATCAAACTTTTCACCTTGAAAAACAGGTAGGTTGTCATCCCAATTCACCTGGGGCATCTTATGTGGAAACCCAGGGATATGATTTCTACTCATTGGGGCATACCTTCGTTGTATCCTTGGAATCATGTTTGTAAATCAAGAAAGAGGTCACTATGTCTGGTCAATCAGTTCGGGGTCTTCTACCAGTGGAGTCATTTGGTCTTCTGGGAGTTTCAGAGTGTGGAGTCGCCAGGTGGAAAATTGTTTAACTCCTAAGGAGGTAAAATGTGTAATGGTCCACCACCATATACCAATCTAAAGAGATCATGGGTACTCTAAGTCTTAGCAGTATTTAAAATGAAAAAAGACTCAAAATCCCCAGCAGAGTCGCCAGAAATGTTAGGAATCTATAATTAGCAAGATCGGCAAAGTCCAATCACAGAAACAACATCGTTTCAACCAACTTTGGGCTTATAGGATCTAGCCTTCCTGAATCCTGAGAGGGATCTCTCCAATAAGTGCAAATATGGATTTGTCTTTGAAATTTGGGGTAATGATATTAGGCTAGTTATGAAGGCCAAGGGTTTTTTTTTTTTTTGGATGGTTGAGCATGAATATTACTTTGAGGAGAAAGTTCTAAGTGCAAAAAGTTTCAAAGGTGAGAAGTTGCAAGTGAATAGAACAGCTATGGCTAAAAGGATAGATATAATGCTGGTTTTTAGTCCATTGGGATATGGAGTCATAACAGGGCTTTAATTGAGCAACAACATCAAGAGTGATCCAAGGGGCAAGTCATCTACATCACAAGATTATTGAGATTTAAAATGATGAAATGGGAAAAATAAAGTGTTGGAGGGGTGGAAACTGGTAATAATTTCACATGGGATTTATAGTCAGTCCAAACAAGAAAAATCCTCTTAAGTAACTGTTTAAAACCAACCAAGTGCAGGCCTAACCATTGACTTCTTGGGCAAGTTTGTATTAAAGCAGCTTAATTGAAAAAAAATCCAGTAATCCACATAATTACCTTTAGAAAGTATGAAAACATATAAGAGAAGACAAAGTATAAACTTAAGATAAGATAAAGTACTTTTAAACTTAGTCTGCTTTTAGTTAACACCAAGGGAAACTTTCAGAATCTGCCTTTGGAGAATAGAAGCTAGAAATAGGGCAAACCATCACTTTTCTAGTCTAAATTTAATAAGCAAATAAGGAAAATAACTTTCAAGAACAATGTTTAAAGCAAACAGTAGGACGAGGGAACTCCAGCATTCATAACTGCTTAAACTATATTAAATCATTCTAAAATAAACAATTGGAGGAAAACATTGAGATAAATCTTTTCAGTCAGAGAAGGTTACTGATGTACAGCAGTTCCTAACTCTATAAATGTTGTTCTTTATCAAATAATAGTGAACAATATGACATACCTAGAAGGAAAACAATAACAAAGAAAGGGGCACTTCACCAGTGATATAGACCAGGATCCCAAGAAACAGCTTGTTTATTGATGTCAAACCAGTTACAGTACTCAGGTCCAATGTTTCAGTTCAGCAATCATCTTCACTATCCAGCCTAACAAAACTAACACGAACAGAGCTCCAAGGGCCAGTGAACACTATTTACAGATAGAAGTATCAAGATCAATTATATTTCAAAGTTCTGAAACCAACAGATTCTCATCTTCTACAGAAGTATTTATAGAAGAATGAGGAGGTGAGATATAACAAAAGATCCCCAATTACAATTAATACACAATTAATGGCTTCTTGGCCTTTAAGGGGCTCAATGAAGAAACTTACAATAGGTGTCTTCTATATTAAATGCTTTTACATAAAGATTAAGCTCGGTGGGAGCTTTTGTTGACCTTTGAGGCTCTGTGTGGTGTCGGGGTTACTCGGCAGATATATTTTTCATTAATTTTCCCTATAGAAGTAACTCTCTGGCTGCGCTGAGGCGAATATCTTCATTTGATCAATAACTTTGGCCTCTGGTTGAATACTTTGAGGCACAAGTGGCATTTTGGTAGCTGGGAGGAATCAATTTTCCTCAGATGTGGCGATGGAGGCTTTCTATCGCTAAAACACTTTAGATTTTCTTTAAACTGTGTTTTTAAATTGGGGATTAGGCTTTTGATAAACATTCTTAGCTATGATCCCCGCAAAATATGTCTTCCATCCTCTGTCCTGGTTCATTTTTATCTTCGTCACTGATACTCTGTGATTTGTGATCGACTTGCTATGCTTTTTGCTGATGTACAGGGCCATGCAAGGGTTGAATGGCATCAATGCCTCATGAACGATTGATGAAAACGTGGTTTTAACACCCTGTGATGATTTTCTTTGGTGAATCGAAGGCAGGAGGATCGTCACCCTCTTCTTTCGAATTTTCTTCAAAAATGGCGAGAAAATCATTTAAACCCTGCAAAATACAAAAAAATATTAAAAAATCCTGCATATATAGGTTTATTGCTGTAGAAGGCATGTGGAGAGAGTGGGGACGTTGGATGGCATCATCCAACGGTCGAGATTAATCAGGAGAAGTCATAGAGAAGGCAAAAGAATTGTATGAATTGGAGCCGTCGTTCGCACAGAGATCGACGGTCGGGAGTGGAGGCGAAAAGTCAAACGGAGAAATCAGGGTGATAGAATGTAGGCCGTCGATCTGCAGATCATATCGAGGATGGAGATCTTTTGAATTCCGCGCTGTAGCCTGGTTATCTGTCGGGCATCTTTGTAGAGCGATAGTCGTTGGATGGCCCACCCAAGATCGGACGGTGGATGCCAATATCGCGCGGGGTCCTCGTATGAACTTTAATGCGCGATGGACGATGGTTTTATGAACAGTGCCCAGGACTTGTGTCGATCAGCGTATGGAATCGCTGCCGATCAGGAAAAAACTGCCCTCACCCAAAGGCGGTGCGATGAATACTGCGCAGTTTTTGGGACAGGTGAGTTGAATGCGAGGACCACTGGGGAGACGGACTCCGTACCGTTGATCTGCAGATCAGATCGACGGCGGAGATTGGCTGAAAATTTGAACTGGAAAAAATTTAAAAATATTAATAAAAACGACAATTTAATAACACAAAAGGTTTTTCTGGCGGAAAATATATATATAAAAAGGCTGGCGCCCGACTGCAGGGCCTTTGATTTTCATGAAATACAATATGCTCGAGGTGTTATAACAAAAGGGCTAATCACAATCGGAGCCTCGGGCTTGGGCTTTTCAATCAACCCATGGAATTTTGTGATGCGATAAGCGCCGAAAAGGGTCAGCGCTTGGTCCTGACACCTGGGCGTATGGAGGGAGAGGTTAAAGACTTAGGTCAAAGGGGCTTAAGTCCATAATATGAAAATGTGATTTTTATGGATTTCCAATGGTTTTCAAGGGAAATTGAGGGTTCTGATATAGTTTAAAAATGAGTTTTAAACTATGAAAAGAGGATTTTCATGAAAGGGAGAAAAGGAATCATGAGAATAGAGGAGTTTTATGGAGAAAAAGGGGAGAAAATGAAATTTAGTTTTGGGAGAAGGGGAAAAGGGAAATTGTGCTTGCAGCAGTCTTTTCTCATGAAATTAGTAGAATTTCTGAGTATAAAATGGGAACAGCAATGAAGATCTTGGACAGAGGCATGAGGCCCTCAAGAGTCTTCAAGAGCCAACAATTTTTAGCAATAAAATTTGTTCCTTGAAGGCTCAAAAAGTCTTAGCCACCTTTTGCTATAACAAATATTATAGGTGGCTAACACAAGGGAACATATTTTAGCTGAAGAGTTAGAAATTACAAGTGGAGAGGAAGAGGAAGAACCTTTATTCAACATACCATTGATAGAAGAACAAGAGGAATATCAGTTAACCTTGCAGGTTGAATCTTATATTAGCTCTGAAGAATTTATAATGGAAGGAAGAGGAGAAGGAAAAGGAGAAATTCTAAATGGAGAAAATGTAATATTTGGAGGAGGAAGAGGAAGAGGTAGAGGAAATGTAAGAGGAGGTAGAAGAAATAGGGAAATTGATATTTCTTTTGGATTCCCTATAGTTGATGGAGAGAAAAATGCCACAATGAAAAATATCTCATCTTCTGTCCTCCCAATTTTTCATGGATTAAAAATTGAAGATCTTGAAACCTTTTTGTTTGAATTTTAAGTCTTTTGTAGAAATTTTGTTTATTTACAAGACTCTCAAAAACTTAATTTGTTTCCTTCATCATTGAAAGGAGCATCTTTAAAATGGTTCATGGGTTTAATCACTCAGTCTATCCGAACATGGAATGACATGAAGCAAGTATTTTTAGAAATGTATTTGGATTATTGCATACCCATCAATCACAAGGATGAAGTATTTAAAATGATGCAAAAAGAGGATGATAATTTGGAGGATTTAATTGAAAGGTTCAATTATAACATAAAAAGAGAAAAAATGGAAATTTTAGATCAAGATACTTTAAAATCTCTTTAATTAAAATCCATTAGAGATGAATGGATAGAAATCCTCAACATGATGGTAAAGGGGGATATCTCTTAACTTCCATTATCTAACATTGGTGAATTATGTATTCATCTCTCAAGGGGAAAAGCAAAAACTAGGAAAAGTCGAAGATATCCTTCTCTTGCTAGAGTAAATAAATATGCAACTGGAACAATAAGTAGGGAAGAAATTTGAAACATGCTTGATGAATTTAAAATAGATATTTTAGGGAGTCTTAGTGAACAGATAGACACCCTTAAATTACAAAAAAAGCAGAAAGTCGAGAATGATAATTTAGCTATTTTTTGTCCTAAATGCAGAAAGAAGCATGCTTTAAGAGAATGTCCTCTTGATGCAAAAGTCATAGAGACCTGTATGATTTGTTCAGAAAGTCATGAAATTAAGAGTTGTCCTTCAATTCTAGGTCTTAAGGCTATTTTTCAAGAAGAAACAACTTCAAATCCAATAGAATCTCTTTGCTTTGTCTCTAGAAGACCATGGCAGGGGCCACAAAATCAAGGCTTTAATAGTCAAATGTATACTCAGACCCCACCAAATAATTGGAATTCTTGACAAAAACCTTGGCCTTAATCTCAATCTCAATCTTAGGCACAAGGAATAAAAAATCCCTATGGAAGATTCTCTCAATACTATCAATATCCTTCATCATATCCAAACCATCCTCCCCAACAAATTCCTCAACAAAATCAACAACCCCAACTCCAAAACCAAAACCCACAACTTTCATTACCATTTCCACAAAGACCAAATCAACTACCTACCCAACCATTACCAAACCCCAATAATAAAAATTATCAAAAAACTTATATGATAGAAGGACAGTAATTTCCAACCTAGATGATTATTCCTCTAGATCTCAACGATGTCCAACTTAGATCTGGTAGGATACTAGAAAAGAAAAAGCCTTCTGTAGTTATTCAAGAACAAGCTAATTTTGAGGAAGATTCTCTACAGCCAAATAAAATTTTTGAGGAAGGAACATCTCTTCAAAAACATAATTCTGAAAATGAAAAACAAAAATAACTAGAAAACTCAACTCCTATCATAGAGCAACCATCAGTACTTACTTCTAAACCTCCTTTTCCTGAAAGATTACAAGTTGATAAAGGGGTATAAAAACATATTATGTTGCTTAATTATGATTTTCTAGATGAATTAATTTTTTTTTGCATCAAAATCCCTTTGTTACAGGCCATTAAAGAGATTCCAATTCTAGCCAAAACAATAAAAGAGTTGAGCATGAAGAAACTAGGAAGAAAAACAAAAGAAATAAAAATAATTAAGCTAGTAGGAAAAATTGCAGACATAATGATGGGAAAAATTGCCATAAAAAAATAGTTAGATCTAGGAAGTCCAGTTGTAAAAACACATATCAATGGTGTTGAAATTCAAAATACATTGATTGATTTAGGAGCAACAATAAAAATCATGAGAAAACAAATCATAGAACAACTCAAACTTCCTAATATTCTGTATACACCTACATTACTACAATTAGAAGATAGATCTGTAATCAAGCCGATGGTGTGTTAGAATATATTTCAGTATCCATAGAATCTTGGGAGTATCTTGTTGATTTTATGTTCTTCACTCCTAAGAACAATCTAGGAGGACATCCCCTTATATTAGGAATACATTGGTTAGCTACAACTGATGCTTTCATTAGTTGTAGATCTGGTAACATGTATATCTTTGATGGTAAATCAACAAACAAATTCACTCTATATCCTCCAGCAAAAAAAATCACAAAGTTAGATGACTGATGCAGGAGCATGAGGCGTAAAGACAAAAGGTTTCATTAATTATTCCAAAAATCCAAAAAAAGTTACAAGCAAAGGTGTTGGTACCTTTAGCTATCAATTTACAGTTGTACTAGATAGGGTTGAACTAGTATCTAGGAAAATTGAATAGTTTTAGATTTGATTCATCATATTTAGCCTTCAGTTGATAGATTTAGGGAAGATATTATGTAATTAGGATTTTATCTAAGTTAGGAGAATTCGATCATCAAGAAGAGGTCGACTGTTATGTAAAACACTATAAATGTAACCTTTGAGAAGGAGAAAATCGAATTTGGACCATAGAAGAATTGATTGAGAGGGATTTGCCTCTGATTTAATAAAATTACAGAGTTTATTTATCTGTTGTATGCTTGGAAAATTCCTGAAGGGTTTCATCTCTTCAAATCCATTGGATTTATGTTTTTCTGTGTAGAAATTGAGTGTGATTAGCTTCTGTGTGAAGGAGAATTTACATGTGATTAGTTTCTGTGTAAAATATTCAGAGGAAATTGAAGGAATTCTAATTCTTTGGCTTGAGATTGGATATTCGATTAGTGATCTATGTTTATCTATTTACGGAGCGGAATGGAGGTTTCCAAGAGGAGTTGAATTTAAACTGTAACCCAGCAGAAATCTGTGGTTAAACGCGATTAAAATCAATTTTGCAGACTAAGCGGTTTTGGGAAAAACCAACCACTATTTTTGCACTACTTTTGGCATGCGAGTGATTTTGTTCTATTTTAACGCAATCGAATATTAATGTGACATGTCACGGTGGTAAAACCACCAGCTTCGCGTGACTTTTGGTTGATAAGTCACCGGGGCTATTCTTACATGATAGCCATCTGATCATATGTGTTGGAGATCTGAGGGTGGTCGCGTCGGGAGTCGCATGGAGTTTAAAAAAGGCATGGACCTGATGGTTTATACAATGGAGCTTTGTTAAAGGTTTGAAATCCGAAAACCCATTTCCGAAATTTTAAACATTTCGAAGGTTTTTAAACATTGTTTCCAAAAGTTTAACATTTTTTAAAGTGCATCATTATGTTTTCAAAGAATAAGGGGAATTTTTATTTCGCATGTCATTTATTAAATTAATCAAACAAATTTAATAAAGTTTGATGATTGAGAGGGGAATTAGGGATCAGAAAAAAAATTCCTCCTGAATTAGAAAACATTGTTACAAAAACTTGAGTAGCTCTCCTTAATGTCTGCACCCACATTTCCATCATTTGTGGTATCAGAGCAGTCTTCAGATAATTTTTCAAACAATAAACAAGATTCCAAAGTTAGAAAAAGAAACCCAACATGGCTGTCAGAATTGGTAGAGGTGGTGCTGGTAGAAGAAGAGGTAGACCAGTTACGAATGTTGAAGTACTAGAAACTATGCAACAAATTCAAGCCAGATTGGAAGCAATAGAAACAGGACAACAGAGAGATCCTGAAGATGTCAGTGAACCTAAAGCTGAAGAAGAAGAAGGAGGAAATGATGATCTTACTCCTGAGATGAGATTCTTTAAATTAGTTTTAGGATCTACATCCAAGCCTAGACTTGGAGTATCAATTTTTGCAGGAGGATTGAATCCAGAAGAGTTGATAGACTGGATCAATGAAATGAATAACTTCTTTGATTATGAAGAGATGGGTGAAGAAAAGATATTTAAGTTTGCTGTCACAAGGTTGAAAGGACATGCAACACTTTGGTGGGATGGAGTGCAAGCAAAAAGAAGGAGAGTTGGTAAGTAGCCAATCAAGAATTGGAACAGAATGGTAGCAAAGTTGAGAGGTCAGTTTTTTCCTAGTGATTATCAGCTTTCATTATTTAGAAAAATGCATAATCTTAGACAAATATTAGTGACAGTAAAATAATACACAGAATAATTTTACAAAGTGAGCATCAGAGCAGGACAAATTCAAGATACAACAGAGAAGATTTCTAGGTACATAAATGGTATCAGAATGGATATTCAAGATGAGATAAGTATATTGTCTCCTAAAACAGTAGAAGAGACTTACCAAATGGCCTTAAAATCTGAAGAAAAACTCATAAGAAATAAATCTGCCAAAGGAAGAGGTACTTTCTAAGGAAGAGGAAGTCAGGTGGTAGAGGAAGATCTACATCACCAAGAGATGGAGCTAGCAGCAGCTCACCTCAGTATGCACCCACAGAAGGTGATACAAGTGGCAAAAGGAGTCCCTACAGAGGAAGAGGAGGCAGAAACAGAGGAAGAGAAGTCAGATGTAACAAATTAGGACATAGAGCCTATGAGTGTCTAGAGAATGTGGGGAAAAACCAGAGAAATGAAATTTTTGCTCAGACTTGTTGACACCTAATCCTATGGATGGGTGTGCATATGTATTTTTGTATATTATTTATTATTAGGAAATAAGGAAGGCCAAGAGTCATTGGGAGCTGAATCCCAATAGCCTCACCTCCCATCTATATAAGCATGTACATTCTTCAGCTAATACACATTCTAGTTTTGAGGATTTACCTCCTGGTTTGACATGGTATCAGAGCCAGCCCCACATTTGGCATTTCTGCCCTGTGGTGTAACTCCCTACCCTTTGCTCAGTCATATTTTTTAATAGTTTTTGCTGCTCATTAACTGCTAGGCTGTTATTCTGCATTTTTTTTCCCTATTTAGCACTGACATTTGCAGCTCCAGCTCCTGCAGACTGCAGGCTCTGTCAATCTGCAAATTGCAGGCTCTGCCATTCCAGCAGTCCTGCAACTCTGTCTTCTGCAGATTCAAGTTCAAATTGTTTTTTGTAACAGCCCTTTTGGGCCTCCACCATTCTCCATCCATCCTTGCGCCCTCTCCATTCATCCTTGTTCCATTCTCCCTCTGCGCCCTACGCCCTCTCCCTCACTCACCTCCCTCTCCCTATTCCCTACCCAACGCCTTCTCAACTCCCTCATTCCACATTCATCTCATCCCTCACCCCTCAACATCCCTGCGCCCTACTCTACATCAATCCCACCAGCTCTTATCAATCGGCCCCTCACCTGGCTGCTTCAACCCACAGCTACACGCCCTCACTGCTACATTCTCCATACATACATTTCCCCATACTCTCCATATCTACAGTCCGCCCTTCGATTATCCATTCAACACTACACGTTCAGCCATCACATTCTCTGCACCGCTCTACACATCACTACGACTGTTCTTGTTATGCAACAGCGTTTCTCTCCATTCATACAACGTCCATATACACTGTCCAATATACAGCGTTAACCTCCATATACCATCTGCGTTTAATATAATACCAGTCGACTGCAATATATATCCAACGCTGTCTATTCCATGTATAACACATACACGCTCCGCTTCGTTTGTAATACCGCCCTTTCAAATTGTTAAATACCGCTCCACGTTTACAATACCGCCCACGCTATACAACACGCAGTCCATCCATATATAACATCCTAAAAATACCCTAAACATTGGTATCGCACTTTCTCTGTTCATTTCATGCGGTCCCGCACCTAAATTTCAGCTTGCCTGCGGAACCATACCGCACGTTCTTTGTGTTATGGGTGCGGACCTCTGTAAAACATAAAAAGGTGAGAAAGTAAAGATAAAAAGTGAATTTCAGATGAATTCTAGAAGATTATAGATGGGAATTTTTGGGAATGGATACGCTTTGAGAAGGTTCATGCATCCCTCACTTGATGGAGCTAATCCCTTGATGTAAGGAGCTAATCCCTTTGAAGGAGGATTCTATCCCTTCATATTTGGAACAAGAAACCTCCTCTTTTCCACTATAAAAAGAGGCCTTGGGAAGCCTCAAAGGGAGTTCAAGCTTAAGATATTTGAAGTTAAATGTTGTTGAGATTCAGACTCAATTAACTAAGACTTTCTGTGAGGTTAAATCACTCATCTCTATTTGTCTTGGTTCAAAGAGTGAAATGCTTGTCAAATTAGAAGAGATTCCTGCTTCGGACCCCAGGAGGACCTGCACAACATCAAGGCACAGGTTGTAAAGGTTTTCTTTATTTGAAGTTAATACAAATATACTCATTTCTCTCATTAAACTGTCGATTCATGGTTTATTTCATAAATTCCTTGATCATTATGATGAGTATGGTTTATAATAATGTCTATACAGGTGTTGTGTAATCTTTTTGCTTGTTTGTGACTGCAGATTCACGAGGAACGTTCTTTCAGTGCACGGGAAGGACTTCAATGAGATCAAGCAAGCGTTGGACATAAGGTAGGCCTTACACCTATATAGTGTTTTTATGAATCTTATATATGCTTAGAGAGAAATTAGTATAATTGGCTGTTTGTTGCTAGTTACTTTTAGTACTAGAGAGATCGGTCTTGTCCGCAAGACGGATTAATCTACACAACAAAATGGCGACTCCGCTGGGGAAAGAACTTGTTGTTTTTGGTTCTCTTTTATTTTTGATTTGAGGAAACATTTTTTCCTGGTTTTTGATTGATACATATCTGTCTGGGTAATTTAGATTTTCCCTGTTTTTGAAAATTTAGAAGAATTTTAAGTTTTTCTATAATTTTTCCTAGGACCACACTCTGCCTTACTTTGACAGTGCGGGCAGGTTCGCACTTTCTCTATAGAATACAGTGCGGGACCACACCTGTCAATACTAGTTACCTGTGAACCCTGTAAAAATTTTAGAAAACCTCTAGATTTCTTTTTCTAGTTTGTTTTTAGCTTTTTGGTTTCTGCCCAGACTGATTATTTGTTTCTATCAAGAATTCTTTGTAAATGAACTCCAACAGTGTTAATGTTTTGATGATTTTCTAGAAGATTTTGCCGATTGGATTGTTTTTCTGCTTGGTCTTTGTAGTGATTCGAACTTTTGACAATTTGCAGTATCTCAGATTACATTGATCTCTTTTTGTCTTTTGAATCTGACCTGATTGTGAAAACATCCTATATTGAGACATTAAGCCTTTTGTTTCTTTGCAAATCTTCGAAAAACTTGGTTTGAAGTTTTGAATTTCATTTTTATAAAAACATAAATTGAGTGTTTTTGATCTGTTTGTTATCTGAACGAATAGATTCCTAGTTTGCTGAACAAATAAGGAAAACATTCATAAAAAAAATCTTAAAAGCTTTTACTCAATTTAGATTTTAGATCTCAGACATTAAATTTTGTAGTTTTGAGTAGTTTTAGTTTTTGTAGCTTTCTTTCGAAAGAAAATTGTTTTGTAGCTTCTAGTTTGGAAAAGAAAAGGATTTTTCTCGTGAGCTTTGATAGTTTATTGAAAAGACAAAATATTTTCTTTCAATCATTTTTCATGTTTAAAGAAGGAATTAAAAGAATTGCATTCTCTAACTCTTTCTTTACATAGCAAGTTCATTGAAAGAAAAAGAATTGAATATCATCATAGGTGCATTTTAGTGTTTTTTGGAAGTCGAGTCTTCACATCATCCAAAGTTTCATTTCCGCACCCATTGACTTAAGAAACAACTCATAAAAGTAACGCTTAACTAAAATTCATCTAGTAATCTTTTTATTTCTAGGGCTCTTATCACCAACATAGCTTAGGCTAGTATCTTGGAGTAGGGAGTAATTAACTCTCCAAGATAGCTAAAACAAACAAGTAGACAAATCTTGCGGTAGGAAGAATTCTAGTTGTTGCATGTATGCTCTGGGAAGCTCCTCTTAAAGGAGTTAAGCACGAGATCATATATGAACCAGTGGGGTAATCAATCCTTCCTCATTGGGAACGATAGAAGATATACACGTATTAAAAACGGTAAACCTCGGATAGACCATTGTCGAGGAGCCAGGGGTCACTTGTCGGTAAAACTTGGATTATTTCAAGGAGCCTTCAAGGGGATTGAGCTTTGTTACTCTGCCCTTGCGTGTGTGTCGGATCGTAGACTGTTCCCCCAGGTATATTTGTTTCAGTTGGTAACCTTAGAGGCCATAATCTTTAGGATTCTTTCCTAAGGTGACGGTGGAGGAAAGATCCCACTGTACCTGGAACAGACGTCGACTAGACTCACTTGGACTCTCTGGGGGGTTCTCTTCACTCGAGATGGTTATGTGAAGAAACTTGTGCCAGTCTGTTTCATTAAGCAGGTTGTCGGGGTAACTGTTCCAACCGCCCTTTTCGTGTTAAACTTCTGCTAAGTTGGATTTCATCACCAACTAGTGTTTTTAATACGGAAAGTTACCTGTTTGTGTGTGGTTTGAACTCTTAGATTTTTAAGCGAATGATTCAATTGTTTGTTTCTTAGAGACTTTAGGTGTTTTCATTGAAATTTTTCTTTGTTTGCGTGTGATTAGATAATTTTTAATTGTGGCGGAATTGCCGAGACAATCCCGGAGAATACAAGGGAAACCCCCTGAATATTCAGCAAGTCAACTTGAAGGGCTTCGAGATCTGATACCACACAGTAGCCGTAGACTTAGGTCAACAGAAGTTGAAAGCTCAGCTATATTTATACATCCTGATCATCAAATACCTACAACAGAATACATTCAAGAACCGATTTCAGTTTCTGAAGTTACTGAAAATATTTCTCCTTCTGGTGAATTATCTAACGAACCTGAAATCTCCGAGCCTGAAACTGAATCTTCTGTGTTAGAAACATCTTCAGGATTTGTTACACCAACTTCTAGCGATCCAGGTTCACCTAGGGTAAGAAATATCATTACAAAAAATCTTCTCTCTGGACTTATTTCTATTGAAGAACTTACTAATCCAGACGAAGACATATCTCTTCCCAACTCCCCTCAATCGTTAAATCTTAGGGAGCGTGAATCTATTTTCTACAACCCTATTCAAACTAATCCTTGGTATCTCTCTTTAACAGATTTTTTAGAGAATCCGGGTCTTGCTTTTTATCCACCTCGAGTTCCATTTCATCCTACACCTAGAGGTTATTATCCGTCATCTTTTATGGCTGGAGAGTCATACATGTTTTCTCAAACGCCTGAATCATTTTTACATGGTGGTCCTTCTGTTCCTTCGGGATATCAGTCTTTGTCTGGTACTTTCTCGGGAGAAACTCCTCAACCCATCGAAAACGTGTTATCATCTGGTCTTGATGGACTTAAAATTGAAACGTCGAACGCAGAGAAAATTTTTATGATGTCTGGTAATATTCCCAATCCTCAAGCTCAAGGGAGTCAGTTTCCTTCTGGGGGCCAACCTCAGGGAACTCAGTTACCGCCTGGGGGGAAAACTTAGGGTAGTCAATTACCGCCTGGGGGGCAACCTCAAGGTAGTCAGTTACCACCTGGGGCACAACCTCAAGGTAGATTTTTCCCAGGACAAACTGTGGATCCATATTATTTTGGGGGGCAACCCCAAGGACAGTACATACCTCAGGGTTATCAACCTCAAGGACAGTACATTCCTCAAGGTCAACCCCAGACTCAATATGCTCCTCAGGGTCCTCAACAGCCCCAACTTCAGTACGTGCCTCAAGATTATCAACCTCAAGGGTAGTACCCAATGCAAGGTTACCAACAGCCTTCTGGTCAACCATCTGTTCAAGGAGCCGGAAATTTACCTTTTAATTATCAACCCTACGTTCAACCAGGTTTTGGTCCTTACGTTCAACCTTCTACGGGACAATACCCCGGAATGATGGTGTGGGATCCGTCCCAATATCAACAGCCTTTGCAGCCTAATGTGTAGTTACCTTATCAACCTGGCCAGCCAATGGTTTCTGGTTCAACTCAGCAACCTATTCAACCAGCTATTCAAACTCCTGCACCTAGTTCAGTTCAGCAGGCTGGGCCTAGTACACCTCAGACTCCGCCCCAAACTGCTGCAACTACTACAACGTCTGTTCAACTTGTCACACCTATTTCTGGAGTATCTGTAGCCCCGAGTTCAGCTACCCTTGTATCCGTGCAAATTCAACAAACAACATTCACATATGTACACAGATAGCCGTCAAAATAGTGATATATCATAGTATAGGAGAGTTTTCAAAAAATATATACATCGTCTTCGATCATAGGTTGGAAACACCTTATGATCGGCAAAAATGATAATACAAGAGTCAAAAAATATGAGTCTACGCGATCATCCCATCACTGATGGTGATCACGATAAGAAACCACTGTCCGGGCCACCTTACATAGGAACCTCCTGAAAGGTCCTAGGACTCCAATCACATATCTCTGTAGCCTGAGAGGAATGTCATCTATACTGGTCTTTGGAATATCTAGAGTCAAGCGCTCTAGATGATGCTCCAAATCAGTCAAAATCTCTAATGATTGGCCTGCTGGGGCTGGTGCGGGCGCAGCTGGTTGTCTCCTCTCGAAAGGTTGGAGATGAGCTGGTCGATGTGGACCCACGTCTGTATTCAAAAACTTTTGGTTATTAGTTTTCTAAGACGATAAAAAATTAAAAAAAATTAAGAACTTAGCAAACGTTGAAAAATAATTTTACCTGAATCATCCCACTGTTCCCTTGCAGGGAGAGTCATCTCTCTGTCGCCGCGGAAATCTATCCCGGCATACGGAAAATCCTCTATCATAAAAACTTGGCGATCCAGCCAACAAAAATATGAAGAAGGGAATCGCACGATCTCAGTGCCCTCAATAGCATGACGGGCCATCAGCGCGGACCAACGAACCATTCTCGGTTCTCGAGGTCGACCGGCATCAACAGCGATACTCTGTGGAGCTAATAAGGGGATCCTCTCTAGAGCGAAAGAAACGACGATGGATCTGTATCCAAAGTTTTTCAGTTTCCCATTTTTTTCTCTGGTTAGTTGGCCTTTTACATTGGCCAACACAGCTTCACACCAGTTGAAGATGGTGCCGCGAAAACAGTCCACTGCAACACGCATTTGGGAACCAGTAGCTACATGAAGCGCAGCGCTCCCACACAGTTTGGTAACAGTAAAAGCTATAACTTTCAACTCAGGACGGATGATGTGTTTTATGTCAATCCGTTTGTCCCGAGGATTTGCCTGATCATTGCAAAATTCTAGTTGAAGACTAGTGATAGTCTGGCCACCTCGCCTAGTCCCAAACAAGGATACTTTCTCGCCCCTCTTGGACAAACCAGTCAAAAAGTATATATCCTCCAGCTCAATTTCAAGCCGGCGGCCACCAATGAAGAAGCACTGGTCCTCCACGTTCCATCTGTTTACCAACCATGTTAAGAGCTCTACTTGTGCCCTCATGCCAGAGATAGCCCAAAATTTGTATAAACCACATGCTTTTAATGCCCTTTGTGTGGGAAAATGAAGTATGGCGGCTTCATCCACTTCCTCATGCTCACGTTCTCGCCAGATAAGCATCTTGTTAATCCTGCAATACAGAAAAAGGAAAGTTAGAATAGTTTTATTTGAAAAATTTTGGCAAATAAATGAAAAATCAATGTTTTAAAATGGACCGCGCGGGTACCGCACCCGCTCTTTGTAAACAGAGCATAGGTCTGCATGCGGGCTGTGCGCCGGGTACAGGACCCACGACTTTTTCCTTATAGGAAAAATTCGGGGTCCGCAGGTAACGTGTGTTTCACCTGCGGACCCCGCGGGCGCATTTTCGAACCATTTTTTGCCCCAAAATTTCAAACTAAGGCCTAAAAATGAATTTCAAACGGATGAAAAACAAGATAGAGAGGTTGTGGATTACCTGGGACTGACGGTTCTCGATTCCAACGGACGAATTTTCCAGAATCTTCACGGGAACTGTTTTATCCAAAAGCTTTTTACTTTTCACTCTGAAACTGAACGGTAAAAATGAAATTGAAAAAGTCCTTGTTATAAGTTTTTTCAAATGGATGAATTTTTAATTTATTTATTTTTCACTTTAAAAAGGGTATTTTTGAAATCATTTTTACTTATCTTAAACAGGTATGTGTAATGTTTCTAGTTTTTGTGCAGAAACAGGATTTTTCAGGAGAAATGATCGTTTTTCAACAAAGAGCATACTTTTATCACTTTTTCGAACTCTTTCAAAAATTTTACGAAAAAGCGAAACCTTGGAGTCCTCTTTTAAGCCCTTTTCAGACTCTCTAAATATGAAAAGATTGCCGAGTACTTGATTATTCGAACTCGTTAAAGTAAATGAATGATCGTCCCTTCAGTATAAGTTTACCCCTTTTACGGACTGAAATGGACTATTTACGAAAAAGGTATATGTTGACTAATTACGGTCAATAGAGTTCTCTCTCGCATTATTTTATCCTTTTTCAGGCTTGAGAGACTAAATTTACGAAAAAGTACACCCACGGAGTTTTCTTAAGTTTTTCTTCTGACTCCCTAAAACTGAAAAACACCGAGTTTCTCCTATACTGGACTCGTTAAAACTTAACAGTAAAGGACCTGTTTAATTTTCAACGGGAACGAACCACTCCTTCTTAGGGTTTGAATTTTAAACTAAGTTGGACTCATCCGAAGGATGAGCTTATAACCAAGCAAATGTTATCCTCCTCAAGCTTGTCAAAAATAAAGAGGTACTTGCCAGAAATGGTGGGGGAAAAAGAGAGAAAAATGGGCGTGTTTGTTGTATTTTAAATTTTTCGAAAACTCAGTCAACCACTCTTGGACATGACAATTTTATTTACCTGGGTTGGGAAATCCTTTGCCTAACAGTTAATCAAACCACATTGAAAGTTTTCAGCCGGTTTCTGGGTATTAGCTTTAGGTCAATTGTTACCAAACCATCTGCAGTGTCGTTATGTGTCCAAGAGAACAGTTCAAATAAACCATTCATCTGCAAAATATCTGTCATCCATCTTTTGACCATCCCTGAGTCAGTCTTTGCCAATATATTTTCAAAACTTGATCTGTGATTTCGAGGTGTGGGCTTGCCTACGACAGATCGCTTTCTATCGACATCAGCATATTATCTAGAAAGTTGATCCAGAAATCGTCAGTACCTTGAAATTTGCATGCCTCAATGGCAGGTTTCTCGCCTTCGACGACAGGTTGCATCATTGACCTTCGATCGAATGATTTCGTGAAATGTTCCACTTCAGCTCATTCATTCACATTTCACGGATTGTACTGAGTACTTTGAGAGCCATTAACATTACTGGTGGTTTCTCTCACACTTGTTAACAGTTCACATCATTGACTGGTAATCAAGTGGTTTCTACCATGTTCGACTTCAACACATTTATTCACATGGATAGAATCGTACTAGTTCGAGATGCGGAAATCAAGACCCTGGATCTAGTTTCCACCATCCAGGCTGCGAGGAATTTTTTTGTCATCTATACAGTAGACTATTTATAAACAGATGGCTGCGTCCATACTGTGTCTACATATATCTGTACTATGATGTATTCAAAATCATTCCTATATCAGAACGATTTGAGTTAGTTTCTAGTTAGTTTTAATCTGAGTATTGGAATGCCTACCTCAATGATGACATATATATGTATATATTTTGCATTGAATGTTTTTATAGGTTCCGACTGGGGTGTCCACAGGATGATCTTTGAAATGATAAAGTACTGCACTCTTCATATATGACGGACTACAGCTTCATCTATTCCAGACTTTGCACTTTAGGGGGCAATTTGTTACACTAAAATCTGTCATCCTGACATTTTACTATGAGTATGAGCTCATTATTACTCATACTTCCTCCTTTTTCAAGTCTAACATATCAGCTCCTCATGTCAAGCTTTCAAAATCAGAGAAAAGTTCCTAAAAATCCCCTAAACATTGGTATCGCACTTTCTCTATTCAGTTCTTGCAGTCCCGCACCTAATGTTAAGCTTGCCTGCGGAACCATACCGCACGTTCTTTGTGTTATGGATGCGGACCTCTGTAAAACTCAAAAAGGCGAGAAAATAAAGATAAAAAGTTGATTTCAGATGAATTCTAGAAGATTCTAGATGGGAATTTTCAGGAATGGATACGCTTTGAGAAGGTTCATGCATCCCTCACTTGATGGAGCTAACCCCTTGATGTAAGGAGCTAATCCCTTTGAAGGAGGATTCTATCCCTTCATATTTAGAACAAGAAACCTCCTCTTTTCCACTATAAAAAGAGGCCTTGGGAAGCCTCAAAGGGAGTTAAAGCTTAAGATATTTGAAGTTAAATGCTGTTGAGATTCAGACTCAGTTAACTAAGACTTTCTGTGAGGTTAAATCACTCATCTCTATATGTCTTGGTTCAATGAGTGCAATGCTTGTCAAATTAGAAGAGATTCATGCTTCGGACCCCAGGAGGACCTGCACAACATCAAGGCACAGGTTGGAAAGGTTTTCTTTATTTGAAGTTAATACAAATATACTCATTTCTCTCATTAAACTGTCGATTCATGGTTTATTTCATAAATTCCTTGATCATTATGATAAGTATGGTTTATAATAATGTCTATACAGGTGCTGCGTAATATTTTTGCTTGTTTGTGACTGCAGGATTCACGAGGAACGTTCTTTCAGTGCACGGGAAGGACTTCAACGAGATCAAGCAAGCGCTGGATATAAGGTAGGCCTTACACCTATATAGTGTTTTTATGAATCTTATATGCTTAGAGAGAGATTAGTATAATTGGTTGTTTGTTGCTAGTTACTTTTAGTACTAGAGAGACCGGTCTTGTCCGCAAGACGGATTAATCTACACAACACACACCTCAGCAGGAAACTAATCACATGATTATCGCCATGGAGGAAGCCATCAAAAATTAATTAGTTATGGGGTCTCATCAACCTCACTCGTGCCGGTTCATTACATAGCCTGCATGCAGAAAAGAGCAAGAATGCCGGAGATTTCTGAGTTAGAAACATCTCAAGGAGCAAAGAAGGTTGTGAGCAGAGAAGAACAGGGAAGGTTTTAGAAGGTAGAGAGCCAGGGATGAAGAAGTGAAGCAGTGATACAGGTGTACCAGTGCAGAGCGAAGATGGCTAGAACAATCCCATCAGTTTTCAAGCTTGAGATAGACAGAAGAATTGCAAAGAGGGAGTCACTGGTCGGGAAATATGATAGTGCAATTTTGATAGACTCGGACCTCACAGACTAGTTCGAATTCCTGGCCATGAAGCAGAAAATATATATGGAGGATTATTTGATGGAAGCCGAGATGCCTGCATCAAGAACACGGCCAGACTTCCGAAGCCTCTGAAAATCAACACTACTAAATCTAAGAGACTTACCTATATATGGCACCACAGGCACTGCCATGCAGTGTACAAAAATCTTACTCAGCTGGATTCAGAACGGCTCATTGTGGTTAGGGAAGGAGATCCCCATATGCCCAGAGGATATTCATTGGTTGATAGGATTATTACAAGAAGGCCTGGAAGTCTCGACCGCATTCCAGACAGTATCAAAGCGGGCTAGGAAGGATGGAGAGCAGAACCTATACACCAAGTATGGTACACGGCACGGAGGCAAGGGAGCTAGGATAGACCTGATTGCTCAGCCCAATGTTAAAATTGCATGCTACCTCATTGCTATCAAAATGATGAGGCACTATACAAAGGGAGAATGCACCCTAGACACCATCTCGGTGGCAGAGCACTGTATCCAAGGAACACAACTCAATTCATGTTCATTCATTCTCCATGAGTTGTTTGAGGCATGCGAGAACAACTATCAAAGAGTGACGAGATTCATATACGGGTACTTGATCATGGCCTTCGCCATGTGGAAATGTTCCTTCCCCGGTAGGAAGACACCAGCTGAGATACTAGACAGCCAGCCACTAGCAATGGAATACACTCCCTGGAGGGTATCCAACAACCCAGGTTCGAAGGAGGCCAATGAGGAGGGATTCCGAGTTTGGTATGGTATGATGGTAGACGTGGTCATGAGCCAGCAGCGAATACCGGGGGTTCTACTGGAAAAATACAGTGAACAGGTCTGGTTCGGGGTCACACACAACCACACTCTCCTTAGGCCAAAAGGTGTGTTGGCGATGACATTTGAAATGATGCCCCTAAAGATGCACATTGATGAAAACACCTTCCACTCAGAAGTGTGCGGATGGCTAGGAGTATAGATGGATGTCCAGGAGGGGGAATACATCTATGACTTCACAGGAATGCTTGCTCTACCGCTACCAGGAGAGACACCAGAGAAGAGAGCAGCCAGGGTGACGGGACTGCAGCTAAATCCAGTCATCGATCGGCTAAATGACAAGGTACACAATCTAAATCGTACTGTTAAAAATATAACCAATGAGTCTCCTGACTTCTAAGCCTCCCAGTCTTCCTCCCTCACCATCACAACTCCTATCTTCACCCCATTACCTAATATTGTGTTTACTAGACCATCCCTAGCGCCCACAACACTAGTGCGAAAGTAAAAATCTGCAAAGCTAGGCGCAACGCCTAAAGCAAAGAAACCCAGGGTGGAAGTCTCAAGCTCTGTGGTTGACCTCACTGGCGAGGATCAGCCATGATAGAGTAGTCGGGGAGTCCTGATCAGAGAAGAACCCTTCATGGAGACCCCGGGAACTAGCGAGCTTCCACCCCCCAACCCACTTGTTCCACTTAACTTTCTGAACATTCATACTTCCACCACCTGCAATTACTAATTTCCAAAATTCACCTCGTTCCAGGAACCTAACACCTCCGCCCCATCCACTTCATCTACCACTGTGTATGACCCCATCATCAGCAGAGAGAGGACTAGTGGGAACCTCGGGACTAAAGTTAACTCGGCTACTGCAGAAGTACCCCTGGTTAGCCAAACCCTAGCCCCCCAAGTCACATTTACTGAACTTATAAAACAGGAAGAGCAAGCTATAAAAGACAGAGCTGACCAACTTCTAGTGCAGACTCCAGAACAGCCAGCTCACTCGAACCCCCCAGACACAGGAGCAGCACCTGAATCATGGCCTGATGTCAACATGGGTGATTCTAGCAACCAGGCCAAGAATCCAACCCCACCGCCATCACCAACAGAACATTCGGCCAATTCGGTAGCCAGCGGGAAACCCTTACAGGTGAGGCTGCCAGAGTAGGGTACATTAGGAGCAGAAAGCATGGAAACATGGGGGATGTCCCAACTATTCCACTTCATATAGCAGGCAGCACAGGTGGTCGATGGGCTCCACGCCGAACTTCAACAGAGATGTGAGCAGCAGCATCAACAACTCATCGTGCTTACTGAAGATCATGATTAGCTGCGAACTGAGAAGGGGACCCTGCAGCAAGAATTTGTGATAGTGACTCAAATCTTCCGAGACATCTGGCCCTCTGTAGCAGCCTACGACACCCAGGTACCAATAATGGAAGTCCTAGAAGATGTTATAGGTGACCGAGCTATCCATGTCAAGGTAGCATGGGACAACCTTCGGTATGAGAACACTGAGCTCAAAGCAGCTCTAGCAGCCCGCCCAACTCTTCCAGACCCCCAGGTCACTTATGCCAACTAGATAACAGCACAACAGGAACAGGTTGAGAGAGTGTAGGAAGCCTTGAGTATTGTAGCCTAGGAAGTGTATGACCTACTGAAGGGTCTACAAGAACATATGATAGCCCTGACTCTCAATACCCAACCCTTGTATCTACAGCTTCAACAAATCAACCAAGAGATTCAGAATGCAAAGGACCTAGTCAGCCTTGATTCACTATATGCCGCAACAAACAGCCTAGAAGTCTAGATTTAGTGGACAGAGGCTAGTTCAGCAACGGCCAAGCAGGCCCTCCGAGAGCTCAAGCAGCCTTTCATGGCAAGTGCTTAGAATATTAAGCAATTGGTTGCTTAGGCCAGTACACGGGTCTCAACCATCTTTGGAAAGCTCCCGACTAAAGGAGGAGAGGAAGTCATTACTCGAATTGTAGCCGCAACTGAACCAATTCTACAAGAGTGGCAGAAGGCTATAGCTTCCTTCCAGGAAATCAAGGTCACGACCCTTGCAAAGGTCCCTGAGTTGGGGCCCTTGTTTTAGCGAACATAGGAGGGATGGTCGGCGGAACAAGAGACGGGAACAACTAGAGCCATGGAGGTGGAGACAATGATCTATGATTGACTCGGTACGAGTCAAGAGACTGTGGTTGGGGCCTATTGGGGCCCTTGTTTTGAATTTTGCATGAAGACATATTTTGGGTTGTGAATCGGCACGTGGTAGGTGCAACAATGGTAGGCAGCGGAGTTGCCAAGGTTGCGAAGGAGCAAGACATAGGTGGAGAGGTTGGCACAAACAAGTGTAGATAAAGGAAAGATGTGACAAAGGATAGACAGTGGAAATCCTGTTCAACAGGAAGAAGCTGAAAGCAGCCGAGTGAGAACACAGGAGAAACTAACAGTTGCGTTGGCTGGTGAATAAATAGGCTATCACCCAGCAGTAAAAAGGTAGGGAGAAAGAGAAAGAAAGAGGTTAGAACAGAATGAGGCCGAGGAGCAGACACCACTGGAGAGCTCTCTCTTGGTCGTGACATCATTGTATTTCCTGCATCTCCATAGATCTGTTATTGCTATAGTATCTCTCTTTGTCCTACGGGACCTTTGTAATTGGATCTGGAAGCTCATTCTGTCGAGCAATGTAACACTTGATTCTGCTAAATGTTTCTTAATATATCTAAAGGTTGCTGGTATATAGTACGTCTTGAATGTGTTGCATGATTCCTGTAGCACTTTAAAATTTTAATTGCTTATTATCTACATGATGTTCTGAGAGATCTTCTATATACGATGTTATGTATGCACATAATTCTGTGTTAGATTTGAGTTTTCGATCCATCTGCTGATACTGGTCTATTCCCCTCCTTCATGTGGTCACGACACGCCTCGGGTGAGACTCTCTTCTCTTTAGAGTAGGGTGAGAATGTTGACGTGGTGCTAGACTACATCGGACTCCCTTGTTGGCCCAATCCTTGAAGCTGGGTCTTGCCCACGAGACTTGTTTCCTCACCAACACTCTCTGCCTTGCCTTTATAACACTAATTATGTACCAGCTAATAGGTCAAGGTGTTTCTTAATTGCAAGTCCCCTTAGAGTCTTTTTGAGTTTTCTCTTCATATTTTTCACCTTAACCTTACAAACCATGTTCCTAGCATAATAGTGCCTTGCCATATTTCTTTGCATGGTGGTATACCTGTTTTATTTTTCTAGTAGCTTATCCAAGTGTCCTTCACTCTCTTAAGCCAATATTCCTTTGTTTCCTCAATCTTAGAACCTCTATAATCAAACATGGTATCTTGAGCTTGAGGAGGAGATGGATCTTCTACATGATTTTCCTTTCTAGCCATTGCTCTACTTTTAGGTCTCCTAGGCTATGTTTGAATGTTCCTTTCTTCCAGCTGCTCTACATTAATGATGGACTTACCTTTATCCATTGTTGTCAAAACACCTGATTGGCTTGATGATAGAAGATATTTCTATGAATTTCTCTATTACATTATGGTTTTCTTTAGTTGTTGTTCTCCCGCAATAGGAAAGCCACCATGAAATTGGCTTTGAACAAGTCATCCTTCAAATCTCTAATCTATGCATATTTCTCTTTGATTATGCCATATGTTGTCTCATTTCCATTTTTTTCTTCTAGTTCATCCATATCAAATTCTGTAGGTACCTATTTTTCATTTTGTAAAGGTGAATCATCTACGCTCAAAGGTGATTTCTCTCTCATGGTTTCCAATTGAATTACCTCTTCATTGGCAACCTCCTTGGATAGTCTTTTTGCTTCATACCTAGTTTTAGGTTTAGTTATAGGAATTTCCTCTTCTATTTCAGTAGTACAAACCAACCTCTTACCTTTCTTTTTTGTCTTTGAAATATCTTCTCTAGGTTGTGTTTTTTTCACTGATGGCTTTCTTGATGTTTCAACTCCCTGTGGTATGGATGATGATGAAGGAGTGTTTTGACTCTTTGACTGCATGCAAACAGGTAAGAGAGCAGCTGCCTCCAAGAAACTTTCTCATGTCATGTTGATTTGTGTTAGCTGGTGGAGGACTATTAATTTCACTAGAGCATGATGAAAAAGGCTTACTTTATGATCTCTTCCTTTAGACAACACTTTCTCTGTCATTTTTACGAAGCTTCTAAAAATATAATTAGGTAGTTTTATGGGCTTCTTAGAAGTGAAATGCATCAATAACCTAATGTGATATTTATAAATAATACTAAACCGGCCCTCCCAAGTGAAGTACTTCATGATAATATTCATTAAAGGGTTTTACTTGTCCAACAAATTCCTGCTAGTAAAAAAATGAGAAGGAGAGTCCTTGTAATGTGGTTTCAAGAACATTTTGTAGTGTTCTAGGTCTAAATCCATTCCCCTAAAACAAAAATCATCTTTATTAGGGATGGTAGTTGTTGAATCTATGATCTATTGTGATACTGGAAATTTCACCCTTGCTATATTTGCCTGATATTTCTTGAAATTAATGGAAAATAGGCTTGTTAAATCATGATGGTAGCCTACCTCTTGCACCTTTAGACAAATCCCTAGGTAGCCTCCCTGCTCAAATGATTTTCTAATGAATTATGATGCATTGACCTATTTCATATGATTTGAATTATATCTAGAGATTTTTCCTCCCTTGTACTTTCTCCTTTCATTGGTCTTTACCATGTTTTCTAGCTTCACTTTAGTAAAAAAAACCCTAATTTCAAACAAGGAAGGGCAAGATATTTGAGCTAAAAAACATGGCTAAAATCACAACAACTTGAGGGAAGGGAATGAAGGGAAAGGGGGTGTAGGAAAAATTGTTATAAAATTATGGGGGGTAGCAATAGATATTTGGAAGACAATGGTGGTGTAATTTCTCAAAATGAGTGAGAAAAATGGGGAGAAAAGGGAAAAATAGAGGCGTGAGCCATAAACGCAGCAGAAAGCTAGGTTTCTTATGGAAAATGGTGAAATGAGGGAATTTTAGTGAGTGGAAGGGTGGAGAATTTTTAATGAGGATAATAAAGGATATATAGGCTAATAAGAAAGGATATTTCCTCTTAAAAGAAGCAAGAGACCATCTAAAGAGAAAACACAACTTGAAAGCACAACAAAACCCTAAGGATGGATTTTAATCAGTTTTTTGAGAAAATAGACTACATAGAAGGTTTGCGAGGTTGGAATTACTTGATAAATGAATATATAAAGCATTTAAAACCACAACTGAATATTTTCTTCCTCCCTTTGGCCTCCAAATGAAAAGCGCAAAAACCTCCTCCAAAAATGCAACAAGTAGAGGAAAAGAGTAGTGATGGTGAAATTCGAAGTTCTGATGGATATGGAAAATATTCAAAGAGGTAAAGAGGAGCTCTTGGATCTTGTGGAAGGATAGAATGAAGTTTTGAAATTCTTTCATGCTCCTTTATAGCTTGAAAATCAATTTTTGGCTCATAATAGAAAGATGGCCTCATATGCACTTTTACAAAATGACTTGATGATGTGATTTGTATTGCAAAAATGTTTCTTCAATGAGAAATGTTACCTCTCCATGGATTTAGATGTAATTTGATGTTTTTTTCTTTAACTTTATTCCCTAATTTTCTAACTCCCATAATGAAACTTTTTGATGAGCATAATGGATGACAAGACTCTCTTTTTCAGAATGATAACTGAGATAATTATGAACATCATATGCATATTCTTGACCATGGCTTATAAATTTAGCTCTCCAAGTGTGAATTCTTTTGATTCCATGACCAATATGATGACCAAATAACTCATTTGATGAATAATGGTAGGAAATGATGACAATGACCATGATGGTTGTTTGTGACCTTGAATAAGTGGAGGGAGTAGCAATGACACCTAGACAATGACTTGGAGCCATTTGACAATCAAGAGACATGTCAAGTTTAATTTGAAAATATTATAATTTGACCTAAGACTCTAACAACAATGAAAAGAGTAAATTTGATCATTATGACGATAAGACTCTAACAATGTGCACATAATAACCTTAGAGAAGCTTAAAGGGGATTGGGTGTGTTACATTGCTTCATAAAATTATAAGAATAGTGTATTTAAGTTGAGGTGACAAAATAATTGTCTATGAAAAATATCCAAATTTCCCTACTCTTGGACTAAGGATGGAACAAGGTATATAATGGAGCATAAATAAGCTTAGAAATGATTTCATATATTATGTAATCGAACATATAAGGAATGATAATAGATAATTTGAGTAAATAAGTTAACTATTTTCAATGAAAGGGATGACCTATAAATGTGATTTAAGGATTTCAGTGCCCTTGATAGAATTCATATGACACATAAACCATATTTACCATGTGTAGTATGTTTTCCAAAAAAAATAGAGGAGAATAGTCGTGTCTCTCTTGGTTATTATAGATGTTATTATGTGTAACAAGAAATTTGTTAGTAGAGGTATAGTAAGATACTAATTTATATTGTATTAAATTCTTATACTTAAAACAAGGGTGCAATTTATCAAAGCTTTGTATAGGGAAAGGCATCTAGGTAATAAAGGTTGTAGATCATAAAATACATCATTTTTGGATTAGGGAAATTTCATTGGAAGGTTTCAATGGTAGATGAAATTTACCAAGGATGGGAGTGAGTGTACCTATTGTAGCAGCTACATCAACACCCTTCAATTCCTCTTAGTACCTTGTGCCTTGAGGAAAATAAGAGTCCCACCTAATTAAAACACTCAAAATTCACCTTGCACAACTTAATTGACCTTTCTTAAGCTAAGGTCAACTTTTTGTTGGCCTTAAGACACATTTAGAGGTATTTGAAGCATGATTTAGAAATGTTTCTCAACCCAATGGTACATGTGATCATTGTTTATCATCCTAATGAAAATAGCATAAGAATTTGTTCAAGTCAATCATATGGTCACCGAGAAGCTCCTCTGTCTAGTGAAATGACACTCAAGGAAAATGATTTAACTCAAATTTTCTCTCATAAAATTTCTTTTTTAATCCATGAATCAACCTAATGACCACTTATCCAACAATACAACTCTATGAAATGATTTAATATTTTGTTTTATTTATTATAAATGCATCAGTGAGGGAGTATATTTCCCCATTAAACCTAAATCCAATGATATAATGCTTCTTGTTTCTCATTCCAATGACACACCCATGAAATTTACCTTTTTCTCTTGCAGATTTCACTCCTCCAGCGAATATATCACTTTAATGTTGCATTTTCTGGTGACATATTACTCCACTAAGCCTCAATCTAGTGTCACAAATTTGAAATTTGGGTTTAAACTCACTTTATAGAATATTATCATTTTAAGGAGATCAGAATATAAAACATTGCTAGAACCCTTAGTTCTTCATGGTTTCCTAACTGATAGACATCATATGTGTCAAACATGTATTCCTATAAATGGGTTAGAGTTGGAAAATGTAGGAGGATCAATTGCACATTTATTGCAAATTCCTCTAGGAGTCTCATTACATTCATTAATACACCAAGATATTCCAAGAATTTTTTATCCCACTACATGATATTTTGTTTAGTGTGCCTTCCCCATGTATATCTGAAAGAGATAGAAAGTTGATGTATGTTACAGGTCGATTTGGGCATCATCCCAAAACACAAATCAATATTCATTAGGGTCTATCATACTCTAAATTGGTTTCTACATGTTGTAAAAAAGTCATCACATTGATGGTATTCCTTCATGAAATTTTTACTGGTTGGATTCCAGTTGAAGTGCCCTATCAAGCCATCAATGCACCCCTAGATAGTTGTAAATACTTTCTAGAGCATCTACTCCCATGCAAGGCTGCATTACAGAGGATATAGGCCCACTTTGGACTGTGTTGGTCAACTGGGAGTGAATTTTTAATTGGACTCCTGGAATCTTCCCGACTTCTAGTGACTTCTAGAAGTTGTTCCAGCCCTCACCTCATCTGATAGCCTCGAATTTGGAACCCATGAAGTCATTAAACCTCTTATTCTCATATTCCAATGAACAAGGAAACCTCTTCATCCATTTTTAGGAAATTCATTCAATGATTAATTTATTTCAAACTACCTTCATCTACTTATAAATAGAGCAATGAACATAGTGCACAAGAGGGCAAGAATTTGTGTTAAGTAGAGTTATGCTAGTGAGATATCAACTCTTGAAGGTGTGTGCATGTATTGTGATGTTTTTTAATTGTTGATGTTGGATGTGATGAGGATGGGACTCAAGCTATATGAGTGACGATGAATCGATCAACTGGTTGTACTCTTCCTTCTATTTCATAATAAAGACCTTTGTTTCTTTCCTAAATCACGTGTCAATGATGTTATATGTGTATTAATGAGTTTAATCGATTCAATTTGTTTAATTTGAATAGATCATATTTCATTTATGTTTTTTCTTTGTCTTCTGTTTTCCATGACAGGTACAAATCGAGCGAGATAAGTTGGATTGAGAGTGACGAAAGCAACGAAGGGAGGCGAGGGAAAGCGAACAGATTACAAGTAGGTTTATCTCCCTTTATCTATTCATGTTAAGGAAAATGTCAAATATCTTTATTTCTTTTGTTCTAATTGAACCACCCACTTAGGGAAATCACACTTATCTGAAGGTTTGTAGAGTTCGTAATGAAATTGGTGACCATATTAGGGAATGGCGGATCGTCCCTGGTTTTTTTTTTCTTGTCCATCAACATCTAGTAGACTTTCCCTGCTTATTTTTAGTCATTTGAATGTGTCTTAATAAAAGTAGTGTGATTTCTTTCTTTTTAGAGAGTCCTCTGGCACCAACGCACTATTGGTCTTGACACAACACTCTGCATAGCATTGTTGGCTTAGGGACAATGCTCTGGAACACATTTTCTCCCACTTAGGGATGCGTTGCCCCTGTGACCAACCAAAATCTATATGTTTTGTCTTTTTCCAACTCATGTCAGTGTTTTCTTGCTGAATTTTTGAGTGACTAAATACCTCCAGAGACCCATTTACCTTTACTCTTCTTGCCTCACTTTGGATTTGTTTGATCAGTGTTTCTTTGTGTTTTATTGATCATTGTGAATAGCTACAAAGTTAAATTTTACATTTAATAAATTCATTATTTTCGAAGAGAGGAATTGTCATTTCAATCTTCGTTTCTCTTGAAATTTTTGAGTGATTGTTTATACATTAGTTTCTTTTTCGTTCATGTAAACTTAAAGAAAACTGAAAAGAAAAACATGCATTTGCATTTATGGATTGTGAGTGCTACTTGAGGAATAGTTTAGGGAAAATTTTCATTTAGATGTGCTCATTGATGATTGAAAATTATATGATTGCTCTATCCCTACGAGCTAGTTTTTCATTGTCAAAAATCAATTAGAAACAAATGTGTATCATTCTATTTTCATTATAGGAATGTTCAATACATATCGCAGTGAACCTGAAATACAAACTGATAAACAAGATCAACATAAAATTTATCTGAATTTATCTAAGGAAGCACCATAACATTAACGTTAACATTTAAAGGTCTAGGCTAGAGATGTGTTCTAATGTCATTAAAATAGAAGATTTCGTTAATTGTCTACGATAAATTTTGAGTGTGATACCTAATTCCACGTACATAAGTACATCAAATCTCATCCACGTACTTTCTGGTATATCGGGCAGTGTTCTAGTACGAAAAGTATAAAGGGATGCTCTCATTGCACGGTTTCGCATTAGATAGCGCTAAGACATATTAGGCCTCCACCTACCTTCACGTGTATTTGGGAGGACAACTTTAGGTTTTTTACCACCCATAGGTAACCACGCCAGCCACCCTTTACCTGTGATACACCGAACACAACATTAGGGGAGATTGCCTGCACATATAATAAGTCCTTTGTTTACTGAGGCAATATATTGCAGTTCATAGTTGCTTGGTAAACCTTTTGCCTAGTATCACCATCATTTTGTTTATTTTTTTGTATAAAATCAATCCGAAATCGTGGAAGAAGATCAACCCCTTCCCTGCAATTCACGTAGGACATCGAATAAACCTCCATTACTTCCAAAAGCTACTCCTAGTAGACGAAGGCACGCTCGCCCTATTGAATTTGGTACCTCTGGAACTCTTGGTGGTACATCATCTGATATTCTAGAGACATCTGATCCTTTGAGTACCAAGTATTGCATCGTTTGGACTGATCCTGGTTTATCTGCTACAGTCGATACGGAACCCTCATAGTTACCTGAGGACACTGAAATTCAATCCAGTGAAAGGGTGAATCCAGAACTCGAGCTTGTTCAACTGGAAATTGATCTGGTAGTTGATCCCCAAGTTTAACAACAAGAATTTGTTCCGGTGAAACCATCTGATCCTTAGTCATTCGCAACCATTGAGTCTTCCTCTTTACCACAGATTTTACTGCCTGAAATTTTTCTCGAGCTTGATGATAGAGTAATCCCACCTCGTTTTACCTACTCTACTCCTATTGATCATGTTCTCTATCAAGTTCTCGTAGATTTGTTAGAGTATTTGATGAGTTATTTAACCATGGCAGAGACTGCATCCCAGACTATACCATCTGTTACACCTGCAACAACATCTACTATTGCTTCATATTCGATGTTTTCGATGACACCCGAGTCTATAACATTGGTGTATGACTCTTTAAGGATCCTTCCCTAATGGGAACCTTTTCATTACCATCTCCTGCAACATCGACAAAAATTGAAAATATAGAGACCTGCAATATGATATCTTCCACTTCATATGACTTAAGGAAGATTCCCAATAATTCTAAAATAGATAGGTTGGGTGAACATTGAGGATAGTTCTTTTATTGTGTCAACCTCATTAAAAAAATAATCAAGTTATGAGGATAGTTCTTTTACTATGTCAACCTCGTTAAATGAAACATGTTCCTATGAGGATGGTTATTTTACTATGTCAACCTCGTTAAAAAATGAAATAGGTTCCCATGAGGATATTTATTTTACTGTGTCAACCTCGTTAAAAAATGAAGCAGGTGTTGAGGATAGTTATTTTACTGTGTCAACCTCGTTAAAAAATGAAACAGGTTCCCTTGAGGATAGTTCTTTTATTGTGTCAACCTCGTTAAATGAAATAGGTTCCCTTGAGGATGGTTCTTTTACTGTGTCAACCTTGTTAAAAATGAATCAGGTCCATGAGGATAGTTCTTTTACTGTGTCAACCTTGTTAACTGAAACATGCCCTTAAGGATAGTTCTTTTACTATGTAAACCTCGTTAAATGAAACACGTTTCTATTAGCATAGTTCTTTTCATGTGTCAAGATCGTTAAAAAATGAAACAAATACTCTCCTATTTGAGTCAAGTCTTTCATTTCATCTCGTAAATGATCTTCATTCCATCCAATAGTAGTCTACTTAGGTGAATTAAATGAATCTAGGGGGGCATATTCCCTTGAAGGTTATGCTTGGGGGCATTGAAACAAACCAATCTCAAGCACAGTTCTCTCTGTTTCAAGCTTTTGTAAAAATGAAACCACTTTCAAGAATAGTTTTCTCTATTTCAAGTTTGTGTAAAAATGAAACCACTTTCAAGAATAGTTTTCTTTGTTTCAAGCTTGTTTTAAAGTGAAACCACTCTCAAGCATAGTCTTCCCTTGTTTCAAGCTTGTGTAAAAATAAAACCTATCTCGATTCCATTTCGGTTATTATTTTAAAAACTTGTTGAACTCATGAAAATATCTAGCTTCTTTTTCTATTCTTTTCATTCTCGTAAAAACATGAAAATTCCAAGTTCTTTCCGTCTTTTCCTACTTGTAAATTAAATTGAAAGTCGGTGATATGATTACATTTTTATCACTTTTTCGGACTCGTTAAAACTTACAAAAAATAAAAAGCTCAAAGCACAATTTATCTCTTGTTTGAGCTTTGTTAAACATGAAAAGGAACTCAAAACACAATTTTATCTCTTTTTCGAGCTTTGTTAAACATGAAAAAGGAACTCAAAGCATACTTTTATCATCTTTTTTTAGATTTTTTAAACATGAAAAAAGAATTCAAAGCACAATTTTATCTCTTTTTCGAGCTTTGTTAAACATGAAAAAGGAACCCCCCCGAATTTCTCTTTCATCTCTTTTCAAACTCCAAAAATATGGAAATATTGTCAAGCGCTTGTCCTTTTGAGCTTGTAAAAGGAATTGAAACGACATCTACTTAGTATAAGTTTAACCCTTTTCCGTACTGAGATAGATTGTGATTACGAAAAAGGAAAACCCTAATCTAACATGTCTAGGAGGTTCCCTCAGGTATTATTTTACGCTTTTTTAGATCTGCGGGACTATTATACGAAAAATAACTTGTGGAGTTTTCTTTTAGTCCCTTTTTCAAACTCTCTAAACATGAAAAAAGACCAAGTTCTCACTATCATTAGACTCATTAAAGAATCAAATAGCGACGAACTTGTCCATCATGACAAGATCTGATCCAAGTGGATATTGGTGGCCACCCGCCTATTCCACTTGGGGCCCCACCATTGTATCTTTTAGTTTTTTCAGTTTCGGTACAACTCCCTATTTTTAGCAGTTTTTCGGGTCCTGGACTTCTAGAGCCTTTTTGAGGCCCTAAACGATGTTTTTCGGGTATTGAACCTCTGAAAAATATGTTTCCATTTCAAAATCTATATTTGCAGTCAGAAATTGTAGTCCTTGGATATAAATTTCTAACGATGTATCATGTGTGTCAAACGGAGATAGTATGCCAAATTTATGACCCCGGGAAGTTGAAACACCAATTTACCCAAATGGGGCCCATAGTTTTGGCACTTCATCTCCTAGGTTTAGGATTTTGGATGTTTAAGATTTTCCATTGTTTCTCTATAATAAATAGGCCCTCAAGCCTCATTGTAACAGAGTTGACAGGCCTGTAGCCGCAACATCTCTTCTAAGAGATAAGCTACCAGAGACCTAGCCAGTTTATTTTCATTATGTCTGTAAGAAAATTTCAGTTCTTTGATACTAATGAAATGAAGTGTTATTTCCACTTCATATTTGTATTTATGGTTATATGTGTATTATGTTGCGTTCCTACATAAATTTGGATCAGTTGTATCAGAGAGGACTATTTTTTCTTGATCCTTCTTTGCATGTCCCCAACGAGGTCGGGGTATAAGGAGTTAGGGCTCGATCTAGTTGAAACTTTGCAAGATCAGCCTTGCAAACCCCAACGGCCGCCCATGGATGATGAAAATAAACATGAGGGAGCAGGAGATCCCTTCAAAATATTGCTCAAAGAGTCCCTTTAAAAACAAAGGAACGTGATGATGGATAACTTTTCCCAGATCCTTCAACGACTGCCCACCAACGGCGCATCTGCATCCAATAGCCACTCTAGCAGTGCAACTCCCTTTAAGGTACAAGTAAAATTTGACATTCCCATATTTGAGGGTCAAATATATGCATATGTCATAGATATATGGTTGAATCTATTAGAAGGATATTTCTCAGTTCATGACTTTTTCGACTGGGAGAAGATTATTTTTGCACTCCTCAAAGCTACCCCCCATGTCAAGGACTAGTGGGAAAGCTACTGTGATAAAAAGGACGAGATATAACCCTCTATGTTCTCATTCGTACCCACTATGAATTATTTCTGAGACACCATCAAGGAACAATATTATCCCGCGGGGATCTATGAGTAAAAGTACATATAATGGACCATGTTGTGGCAACAAAGGGATCAAGATGTGCATGAGCTGACGAATCTGTTCCATACCCTATGCACAAATTTTGGTATCAAATATTCGGAGAAACATTTAGTGCTAAAGTATCACAGTTTTGTGCACATATAAATTTAGGAAGAAATGGACTTCCTCGACATCTCCTCACTTGGTATGGCATACTGGTATGCTACCAAGATTGAGCAGAAATTCAAACATAAAAAGCGAGACTTTGGATCTGCGAATAAAAATCAAGGGAAAGGTGCCCCCAAACCACATAAAAAAGTACAAATCCAAGGCATGGAAGCCCAAGACAACCTACCAAATCCAAAAGCAAATAAAAACACCTCAAATCCAACTAAGGACATGAGAAAGTGATGTGAGTTTCATAATAGCTCCACTCACAACACAAGTGAGTGTTGGGCCAAGCAATCGTTGGTGGTCGAGATGAGGGCTTCTGAATCAGATGCATGCTATGACTCTGAAGCGGAACCTGACAAGGGGAATGAAAAAGGGAAACATATTATTGATGCGGAGCCCAACGCCATTGTTGCCCCTATGAAGATACAGATGAGTGTCTCATCCACTCCCAGATGTGAGTAAAGAGTTCCCCCCTATAGTTCATTATCAAAAATAGGAGCCAAAATAACCTCATTTCAGCAGACGTTGTGAAGCAGTTGGGCTTGTCGACCACAGCACACCCACATCCATACACCATCGGGTGGATTCACCAAGGATGGGATCTCTGCATCAGCCAACAGTTCTGCCTTCCCTATAGCATTAAGCCCTTCATGGATGAGGTATTATGTGACATTTATCCTCTTGATTTTTCTGATGTATTATTAGGCCAAACATACTTGTGGAAGCGACATGTTGTGTATGAGTTCCGACCTCGCGTTATTATTTCTACTTTGGGAAATAAGATGTACAAGATACCATAGGTACCATCGCCTACCTCTATCTCTTTGGTTACTGCAAAAAAATGCAATAACCTCATTTCCCAAACCAAGAAATTTTTTTTTCTGATGATCTGCCCCCAGGGAAAGAAGAAGACTGTGGCCATGACCTCGAGACAAGGCCCCTCTGCATGAGAACAATAAATGAACAAGGTTGTGGAGGAGTACGGGGACATCTTCACCTCACACACAGGGGTTCCTCTACACTGTCAGGTCAAGCACCCCATTTATCTAATCCCAGGTGCGCCGCTACCCAATGGACTAATCTATCGTCGCTCTATTCTAGAGAACGATGAAATCAAGAGGCAAATTCAGGAGCTATTGCAGAAAGGTCACATCTGGCCAAGTTCATTGCCCTATGGGAGCTTGATCATGTTGATACAAAAGAAGGATGGGACTTGGAGACTCTATATTGACTATCGAAAGTTGAACAAGATCACTACCCAGAATAGGTACTCGATCCAATGGATTGATGACCTTCTGTACCAACTCAAAGGGGAGAAATATTTCAGCAAGATCAACTTGAATTCTGGGTATCACTAGGTACCAATCGAACCCTCCGATGTGTGGAAGATTGACTTCAAATCTAAGGAGGGCATTTTCGAATGGTTGTTCATTCTTTTTGGGTTGACGAATTCTCCTGAAGCCTTCATGAGGTTGATGGATGACATCTTGTAGCCATTCACCAATTCATTTGTAGTGATGTACTTGGATGACATCTCGATCTTCAGCCAGACTTGGGAAGAGCACCTCCACCACATCCGACAAGTCCTCCAAACACTGGGACAACACAAGTTGTGTGCCAATTTGGAGAACTGCACTTTTCGCATGACCCAGGTTCAATATCTAGGATACATTATTGATGAAAGGGGGGTGCATGTGGATCCAACCAAGATCCAATTCATTCGAGATTGGCCAGCCCCAACCACTCTAACATAGCTTCGTAGCTTTCTGGGTCTTGCTAATTTTTACTGTAGGTTCGTGTTGGGATTATCTCATATCACTTGTCCCTTGAGTCAAGTCACCAAGGGAGGAGCAAAAGAAAATTTCTTTTGATCGAAATCTCAACAAAAAGTGTTTGTAGAATTGAAACATCGCCTCGATTCTACCCTAGTGCTCACATTACCAGACTTGCAACAGCCATTTGAGATTGAGACAGATGCCTCTGACTATGCTATTGGGGTAGTTCTTACTCAACAGGGGCATCCAATGGCATATCATAGTGAGATATTTTCTGACACAGTTTGCAACTATCCCACTTATGAAAAATAAATGTATTCCATTGTGTAGGCTTGTAGAAAATAGAAGAATTACATTTTGGGGAAGGAAATAATCATCCACACAAACCACCAACCCCTGCATTTCATACAGACACAAGGAAATTTACAGAACGATCGCCATCAGAATTGGTCCACATATCCGCAACAGTTTCATTTGAAAATCAAGTACAAGAAGGGTAGAACCAATAATGTTGCAGACTGCCTTAGCTAACCACTGATCATGGCGCTAACCACCGTTCTCAAATCTTGTGGGCACGATACTTATGATTGGCTTCTTCTCTTCAAGAGCGATCCAGAATTCGGCCACACATACAAGGCACTCTTGGGGGGTACGCAAGTTCCAAATTTCCACCTCCAAGATGCACTGTTATGTCACCTCATACATCTTTGTGTTCCTTCAAGTGAGCATGCCAAGATGATATGGGAAGCACAATACGGTCAATTCATTAGGAATTTCGAGGTCGAGAAAACAGTGGCAGTACTGCAGAAGTATTTCTATCGGCGAAACCTTCGACAGGATGTCGGGAAGTACATCAGATCCTACACTGCTTGCACCACTGCCAAATCAACCATCAAGAAGCAAGGCCTCTATACTCTGTTACCTACCCCTAGTCGATCTTGGGAATCCATCTCTATGGATTACATGTTGGGCCTCCTTCTACCAAGCATGGAAATGAGTATGTTTTCATGGTCATCGACAGATTTTTGAAGATGGAAATTATGGCGGTCTACAAGAAGAATATCATAGCAGAAGCCACTAATAAACTCTTCTTTGAAAAAGTGTGGGTGCACTTTATGATCCCACAGTCAATCATATTATATCAGGACACATTTTGGTCCAACCTTTGGTCATTGCTAGACACCAAGCTCACCAAGTCCACAGCTTTCCATCCCCAAACTGATGGCCAGACAGAGGTCGTCAATAGGATGATTGTACACATTCTGCGTATGTACAATTTAAAGCATCCACGCACATGGGATGAGAGCCTCCCCTATGTACAACACAGTTATAACCGAGCTCTACACAACTCAATCGGCCACACCCCCTTTCAGGTGGGCTTGGGATTCTAGCCGCTATGTCCCATTGACGTAGCCATGCCATTTGTGGCTACTCAAGAAAATTCAACTCATGTCCAGTCTGAATATTACAAAGCAAAAATCTTCATCGAGCACATTTAGCACATCCGCTAATAGGTTCATGACATATTGGACAGAGCCAATGCTAAGTACAAGCAACAACATGATCAAAATTGGGTTCCACACAACTTCTAGGTGGGCGACAAAGTGTGGCTACTGTTGGTGTTCGGATATGAACATAATTCAACCCTTTTTTCCACATAAATTATCAACCCGGGGGCATTAGTTATTTCAATACTAACTTCAAATTATATGCAGATACAAGAACATGGTCTGCTGTAGATCACAAGTTTAATCTATAACACAAATACCACTGTAACAGCAATGAAATGAACTTCAGAAATAAAAGGCATCCATAACAATTAACGCAACTGTGACAACAATTAAAGAATCACACCAAACATAACACTGCAAGAAAAGAAAGAAGAACACGACACCTGATCACAAGAGTGGGCCCAACTCTTGGATTAGGGCTGCAGAAACTCAAAGATTATAGGAGAAATAGAAAGTTGTTGTACATTAAATTAATGATAAAAATAATGATTACAAAGTCGGTATTTCCAAGGGGGGTCTCCCGATTCACAGCCCGTATGCCTCTTTATACAATAGTCCTGAAACCCTCGATTCCTCTCAATGACTCCATTGTTATAAAAATACATCTTGTTACAATGGCAACCGGATTACCCAGCAAGAAACCGTAAGAAAGCCTAAGATAGTGCTGATATACCCATGGCGATCACGTTGTAGCAGCAAATAAGGAAGACACTAGAGATGATGGGTTGTGCCTTGACTCACCGCCGCAACACTCCTATTGTAGCCAAATCTGAAGAAATATCGGAGTTAATATGTAGAAAGGTAAAATATCCATGACAAATACATCATTAATCAAATATCCCATAAAATATAGGAAGAAGGGTTTTACCTCATGCTTTTAAGATAAATAATGGCACAAAGAGATAGAAAGATAGGGTAAAATAGGAGAGGAATGTATACAAATATGGTACCCAACATCTCCCCCCAACTGATCTATCTACCTGTCCTCATGTAGCTCGTCGTCTCCTCAGATCCGGATTGGACTGACTGTGATCAGAATCAAGCTATGTGAGGTCATATTCTTCAGCCATTTATGTTCCTAGTGGATTATATCCTTCTGTCAAAACAACGTCTTTCCACCACTCGAGTTCAACGTTATAAGCAGGAGTATACTGCGCAGTTGGCAACCATAAAGGTGGAAATTGAAATCTTAATCCCATCCATCTAACCCCACAGGTATGAATGCATGCCACATAACACGGCATTCTCTCTAAGGCATGTGCAAAGTTAGGTGCCCCAAATGGTTCTCTTTCCCTGACGGCTAAAGAATACAACATCCATCATTTCTGCCAACTGTCCAGTGCTTCTTTGTGAAATTTCGTAATCTGGTTGACACACAGGTCAGCACACCACTTCCTTGATCATGCTTTAAATAATACCCATGCATGTAGATCTCACACATTAATTGTTGTCCTATAATATCATGAATTTTTAAAATACGGAGAAACTGAATGGGGTCCTTAATTTCATACCAAATCTCCTTATATATACTTTCAAGACAAAAGAAAAGAAATTGTTCATGAAGGAATAAGGCATAGCTATGTGCAAGAGGTTTGCAGGCCATTACCTATTGTGCTAGGGAGAACATCTTCTCCTTATCTGTCTTTAGCATCTAAACTTGTTCTTCCAACTCTTCTATCCTGGCCTTTTGTTTGGCTTGCTTCAAACGTGCCTTCTATAACTGATCCATGTACCCTATGATGACTCCATAAGCCTATCCTCGAACCCTAGCTTTTTCTTTCTTGTGGTCGCTCGCCGCAAACTGCCACTTTTTAATTTCAGCGGCCAATACAAATTCTCGACCTTCAAACAACTCTTTGATTGGGTCAATCTGGGTAGCTGCAATGGAGACTTCAATCTTCGGCTTTATTGCCCTCCATTTTTTGATTTTTACCTTCCTTTTTAAACGTGAAAATTTATTCTTCAAATCTCGAACCTCCCTTTTCAGTCTCATGGTTTCACTAAACTACAGCTGATACCTCTTTTTGAGAGGTAACCTTCTTTTCTCACACTATTCGGCCAATTCCTATTTAACAGTGAATTCAAGTTATGGACCTACGACAGGCTCAGAAGGCGGCAGAATGATGTCGGCATCCTCTACAGATTCTTTTTTCAAGCCCTTCTGATTGTGCCCCCTATCCACAGGGCCTTCTTCTTCTACATTTCTTCTGGGAACTCCTGCTGTTTGGTCGGCAATTTCATTGATCCCCCCCGTGTTCTGATGTTTCTACAGGAACTCTGTCTTCCTTGTGAACCTCTAAGTGTTCTAGTTAAGTAGTGTCTAGGCCAATCTTGGTTGTGTCAACAAATTTTAGTACTGGGGGAACAACTACTTCTTCCATTACCAATTTGGGCAAGCGAAATCCCCTCGCCCCTCTAGGCACCAGGGACTGGAACGGAGAACAGGGAACAGACCCATCATCTTCATTTCTGGTTTGGACTGGGACTTCATGCATTACTACCTCAACCAGAGTCAATGCTGGTTCTTGTGGGGCAACATCGATTCCATGGCTCAATTCCTTTCTTTCCTCTTGCCCTTTTGCTTACCATTTCTTCTTCATGGGTCGATACTGTTTCTTGTGGAACAGTATTGACCACCTATTTCATTCCTTATTTAGCCTCCTTTTCCTCAGGAATCACTTTTATTTTCACATTTGGTACTGATTCTTGAGGTCTAGTGTCGATTTTGCGGGCTGACTCCTCCTGTTCTAGCTAAATTGGGGGTAGTTCTTGTGTAACACCCCCACCTGTATCAAGATCCATATTTGTCTGGGAAGGTGATGTTTTTTCTTGTGAAACAACATCACTTGTCATTCCTCTGTCCACAATTCCATTCCTTTGTTCTTCATTGAGAAAGGTTGACAATTGTATAACAATATCAATTTCCTACACAATGTCCATAATTCCTTCCTCTGTGGGTTCTTCAAGTGAGGTTGGTTCTTGTGTGGCAGCCTTGTCTGTGCCGTCGACTACTTCCTCCATACTCATCTCTTCTTCCTCTGGTTCCTCCTGATCAATTTCCATTTCCATTTCCTCAGGTTCCTCTTGGTCAATTTCTATTTCCATTTCCTCGGGTTCCTCTTGATCAATTTCCTCTTAATACTCTTCTTCTGCCTGACTAGCCAGAGAGGCTGGTTCTTATTCTCTAGCAGCAATCATAGTTACTACCGCTTCTTCTGAGGATCCGCATAGTTCCACCCAGGAAACCCACAACCTGCCTATTGCATGCATGACCAATAATTGCACCAATCCATGGTTAGAAATTACTGCCATCTTCTGGTGAGAGCGTCGAGCAGACTGTGCCATATGCTGCAGTTGTTTCAATAGGAAAAATGGCATATTTATACCATGCACCTAATTCTGTGGAAATCGGAGGTGTGTTATAATTTTAAAGTGATACTTGAATAGATTTGAGGCCTGACCCTCACAGGTAATGTATTTTATTACGAAACCTACAACTTTGTTCCAAGGATACGACACAGTTCTACGCTCGTATCCTCTACCCAATTGAACGACACTTTCTCCTACCTGCAATAATAATTCAAGAAAATCTGGGAGAGAAAATTTCTGAGCAAACCATTGTTGCCCCTGCTATCTCAACCTGTTAACCTCTACAATTACCTCCTCTGTGATAGGCACTTCCATACCTCTAACCCGAGAATAATTCTCCTCTAAATTGAGTGTGAATTCCACTGTGATACCTCCATCAAATCCTTGCAATCTGTCAAAGTAGATATCCCACCCTGTGTCGACAAAGACTTTCCAAACCTCTAGATTGCTGCAAACTGAAATTGTGTTTTTAGGCTCATGCCGCATAGCCAACCCACCCATACTAGGGAGACTTGTAGCAGCACTTCCTGTAGCAACAGACCGTTGGGCAAGGTGGTGGGTACCAAATTCGGAGGAACAACATAGTGAAAATGGAAAGGTGGTAATGGTTAATACGTTTGGTGACTCTCAAAAACCGAGAAAAATCATTAAAGAGTATGGTAATTGTGGTAAAATAGAAATAATAATTGTTCGTACAAGGTGGACGAGACATCTTACAGATCCCAATACGATTTAAATGATGATACCACATATTGATGGGAATCATAAGGTGTACCATGAGTAGAATTTCATACTTAACTTATGAGGCAATTACTACACCATCCTTGGCATGACGACACCCCCCCAACTTAAATTTTTTTCATCCGCGGCATTAAATTCTTCACATGGGATATTTAATTAATTAGTAAAAGTCACGTGGAGGCATACCTGACAACCTACCTGGATGATGTGACGGTTGGTAGGATGACAGCGTAGTAATGATGTGGATGGTGTAAGAGCATCGGTGTAATAGCATCCAGTGTAACAGTAGCAGAGTAACAACATCGGAGTAATAGCATCCGGTGTAACAACATCGGAGTAATAGCATCGGTGTAACAACATCCGTGTAACAGCATCCGTGTAACAACATCGGAGTAACAACATTGAAGTAATAGCATCTGGTGTAACAGCATTAGAGTAACAGCATCAGTTGTAACAACATTGGAGTAACAACATCGGTGTAACAGCATCAAAGTAACAGCATCCGGCGTAGCAACATTGGAGTAGCAGCAATCGAGTAACCACAACATGAGTAGCAGCAACCGAGTAACAGCAACATGAGTAGCAGCAACCGAGTAACAAAAACATGAGTAACAGCACTTGGTGTAACAACAACATGAGTAGCAGTCACCGAGGAACAACATCATGAGTAACAGCACCATGAGTAGTAGCAACAAGAAAATTCCTTGATTTTCACTCCTTAGTCGTAGCTCCTGCAGAAAGACAATAAAATAGAACATAATTGTTTATTTATTTTGTATATATATATTATTTTTTTTTCTTTTTTTTACAACTAGGGTGTAGAGGAAGTATTCTCTACGCTAATAACCTTCAAACCAGATTCTCAAAGAGTTGTTTAATAAAAGCATCCTTAGAGGCTAGCCTGCGATATAGTCTAAGGCGATGTCCATTGACTATAAAGGTAGTATGTGTATCATCAATTGTGGCTAGCATGACTGTTCCATTATCAAATACAACGTCCACCTCATAAGGTCCCATCCAACGAGTGCAAATATTTCCCTTAAAATCCTTAAAACGAGAGTCATAAAGTAGTTCCCAATCTCCATTTTGAAACACCTTATTTTTAATAAACTTATCGTGCCATTTCGTTCTCTGTTGCTGGATAGAAATAGTTTGCTAGACAACCATTGAACGTATTTCATCAAGTTCATTAAGCTGATCCAATCGGTGTTTCTAGGCATATGATAGATCTAAACCAACTTCCAGAGCTATTCTGAGTATGCTTAATTCAAATTCTATTGGAAACAACGAGGATTTCCCATAAACCAACACGAATGGTGAAAACTCGGTTGTATTCTGCCATGTTGTTTAGTACACCTAGAGAGCCTCTGGAAGTTTTTGAGCCCAATCCCAAGGATGGTATGCCACAGTTTTTGTCAAAATATTTTCTAATGTATTATTTATGCTTTCCACTTCTCCATTCGCCTGGGGATGGTATGGAGATGTCACTCTATGCTTGACCCCATATTTTTGCATGAGCTTTGCTATCTTGTGTGATGTGAATTGTGCTCCTACATCTGAAACAACCTCTCTTTCAGTATCGTAACGAGCAAAAATTTCTTCAAATAGAAAATATGAGACTACCTGCTCTGTTTCTTTTGCAACAGCTTTGGCTTCCACCCACTTAGTCACGTAATTAGTACAGACCAAGACATGGAATTTCTCCTAGGAGGGTGGGTTAAAGGGTCCAACAAAGTCAATAGCTCATTTCTCGAAAGGCTTGAGGACTACCTGTGCCTGTAAAGGCATTCATCAGCTCTACAAGGCTACCCCATATGTTGGCAACTAACGCACCTCCTAACATAATTATGAGCATCACGAAAAATGGAAGGCCAGTAATATCCCATTTGTATCACATTATGGCCTATTCTTTTGTCCAGAAAATTCCCTCCACAAGGGGCATCATGGTCAGCTTTCAATACTTCATAAATATCATCTTCAGGCACACAGCGTCGGATCTTCTTTTCTTCTCCTGTATGAAAAAGGTACCCTGCCATCCAAGAATATCAGACACTATGATGAATAATCTTTCGTTGTTCCCTATATGACAAATGAGGAGGAACTTTCCCTGTAGCAATATAGTTAGCAATATCTGCATACCACGGAGGTTTAGTAGAGACTGCAAAAAGATGTTCATCAAGAAGACTTTCTTCTATTGGTGTGCATTCATCATTGTTATCCATTCTAGATATGAAATCACCTATGAAATTATCTTTTCTTGGCTTATTACTATTGTAATATCAAATTCTTGAAGCAATAGTAACCATCTTGTAATACAACCAGGAGTAATAGGTTTATTCATAAAATACCTTATTCCTGCATGATCAGTATGGACAATAGTAGAGTACCCGGTGATGTAGTGCCAAAGCTTATTGATAGCATAAATGAAAGCTAAGAATTATTTTTCTGTCACCGTATAGTTTAGTTCAGCAGGAATTAAATTCTTGCTGACATAATAAATTACATACGATGTTTTGTCTACCTTCTATCCTAAAACAGCCACTACTTCTGTTTGAGAAGCATCAGTATGTATGTGAAATGGTAATGCCTAATCAGGTCCTTGGAGGATTGGGGCCGTGCATACCAGCCCCTTAATTTTCATGAAGGTTGTCTCACAATCTTCAGTCCACAAAAATTCTGCATCTTTTGTCAGCAATTGAAATAGTGGATGTGCTATTTTAGAAAAAATTTCTATAAAGCGCCTGTAATAACCAGCACAACCAATAAAGCTTTGTACATGTGTGGGTTTTTTGGGTACCAGGAAATGTAATATTACCTCTACTTTAGCCGGATCAACTTGAATTCCAGCGGCTGAGAGAAAATGTCCCAATACTACTCCTTCTTCCCTCATCATATGGAATTTGACTGTACTCAACGATACATGGGTCTATTTACATATTTTGAGTACCTTCTCCAAATTTTCCAATCCTTCCTCAAATCAGTTCCCATATGGATTAAAATCATCCATATATATTTTGACACTATCATCGACCAAATCAGAAAAAATTCCCAAGATTGCCCTCCGGAAGGTAGCAGGATCATTACACAGGCCAAATGGAAGGACCCTATATGCAAAGGTTCCCCAAGGGCATGTGAAAGCTATCTTGTCCTGGTCTTCCAGGGCTATATAGATCTGGTTATATCCGCTGAACCCGTTTAGGAAGGAAAAGAACTTCTTTCCAGCCAAGGTGTCTAGGACTTGGTCAATGAATGGCAAAGGAAAATTGTCTTTTTGTGTTGCCTTATTTAGTTCACTGTAATATACACAGATATTCCATTTACCATTCTTTTTGGGAATGATAAGTAGCGAGGATACCCATTGGATATCTGATATGGGATAAATGAATCCTACATCCAACAATTTTTGTAATTCTTATTAATAATGTTTTTGAGAGCAGGATTCATCCTCCGTTGAGGTTTTCTTACAGGGCGGAAATCTTCCTTAATGTAAATATGATGAGTGCATAGGCTGGCAGGGATACCCCTCATGTCGGTATAATCCCAGGCAAAAGCTTCCTGATGATCTTGAAGGAATTTCAAAAAAAATTTAGTCTGAGATTCAGATAGGTTCGGGTTGATATTAAGTGTTTTCCCTAGTTCAATCTTGATTGGAGTACTATCCTAGAATGGGGTTATAGGAATGCCCTCAATGTCGTCTTCTGGTTCAATGTTTTCCTATGTCTCATATCTCATAGCAGATTCTATAATATGTCGAGTTCGATCAGGAACATAACTGGAATCATTAATGAAGGCGTTAATGGCATCATCTTCAGTTTCTGTTTTAAATTGAAGGGCCTGGCCAATAGTGAGAACTAGTCTAACATCTTCATTTTCAGGTTCATGCTCTTCTGCAGGTAGAGTTTTCTGACTGGATAATTATTTTTCATATGGGCTTGGTTCCGCAGGAGAATAGAGCTTGAGATTCTTCATAACTACCCCATTTGATATGATCATGTGTCCAGACTGGCATCCTATGTAGGCAACTGCAGTTGCCAACCAGGGTCTTCCTAGGATCAATGGGTGGCCACCTACTAAAAATCAAGTCTGAAATATAAGGAGGTCCACAGGATAATGCCATGAGTCTATTGAAATGATCACATCCTCTAATTTCCCTACTAGTTTAATTGTGGATCTGTCTACAATTTCTAAGATAGTAGGGGTTGGTTTAATTTTTCCAAGTCCTAATGTGTTCATTGTTTCAGCAGTGATAATTTTAATGGCTTCTCCCAAATCCACCAGTACATTTATGATTTCAATCCCATTAATTTGTACTATTCGAATCGGGTTCCCGGGGTCTTCGTAATTTACAGGCATGATCTTTCCTAACATGATATCGGATATTCTACCCATTACATGAATCGTTAATGGATATTTAGGTTTCCTCCCTAGTTTCTTTGAGCGGTATTCTTTCAAAGTTTTTTCATAAATAGGTACATCCATCATAGATTGTAAAAGGGGTATTTTAACAAAAATATTTTGCAGTTCCCCTAGGAATTCAAATTCTGCTTGAGGGTTTTGTTTGCTCAAGGTCAATATTTCTAGATATGGGGGAGATATTAAATGACCTTGATTGGGAAAAACTTGGGAAGGTGTCTAATTTATTACGTTTTGACCTGAATTCTCCCTGACTGTTCTTTTTTTTGGTTCTATATCTTCACCGTCAAATTGTTCTGTAATAATGGGTGAAGTAGGTGCATTTACTACCCGTCCAGACCATAGATTTATCTCATTGAGTCCTGCAGTAGAAATGTTGTAGGATGGAAGGTTCATAGTGTATTTTTATTGAACCGGTTTATTATTCGGATTTGGGTTGGGTTGGATAAGAAGCTGGGGTCTAATGGTTGGGTTTCCTAGGGGCACATTGGAAGGAAAATGAATTTTTTGTTGAGGCATAGGCTGAGGAAACTGTCCAGTGGGAGGGAGTCCATCCCAAGTCTAATTCCATGAAGGATTCAGATTGGCTTGAGGAACCCATTGTTGCCAAGGGGGATACTGATATTGAGGCCACATAGCTGAAAATGGTGCAGTTTGGGGACCCATACTAACATTATGAAAGACTGGGATGGATCCTGAAACATACCTGGATTCACCGCCGGTGGTCGAGGTTGCCATGGATTATTCTGCCCCATAAATTATAGCTAGTCCACTGTGCTTTCCTCACTTGCTCCTTGGGAAACCACTTTCATCCCGGGCAAGGAAGGACATGCACTGGTCATGTGAGTCTGTTCGTAGATCACACAGGCTTCCACCATGTTCAGCGGGCATTCCTTCAAAGGGTGTTCCTTTCTGCACTAAGGGTATAATATGGCCATGGTTTTTTCCAACTCCATCTACTTTTGTTTTTCCTGTAGAGTGTCCATTTGGGATGATAGCATGCTCAAGTTATCAGTCCTCATATTATATATTATATTTCCAACCTCTGCTTTTATGACCCCTCCACTGGAGGTCTTCGATGACTGAATACCCTGTCCACTTCTTGCAACCCCCCGTGAACATTTGATACAGTAATCATAGATAGTTTCGAAGTTTTCTTTCAAAATATACCCTTTCCAATTATATTCAGGAGTTGCAGAGAGTCTTCCCTGAGTGCTCTGAGAAGAATGATCTTTAAAATGTCCTTGTCCAAGTCACTATGTCCAGACCTATGTTATATGTATTTAAATCGTTCTACACAGTCCTCCATATTTTCATCTTCCTTCTGTGCAAATTTAAATATTTCCTCCTTAATGTCACAAGACTTACAGTAATCTTGGTACTTTTCCAAGAAAGCTTTTTTCATTTCTTCCCATGAGGTAATCGTGCTTCCCCCTAAACCCATAAACCATCTCAGGGTTGTCCCTTTTAAGGTAGCAGGGAATATTTTTAATTTTTGAGCATCAGTCATATAGTCATATCCTCGACAAACTATATCAAATTCAAAGAGGAATGTATCAGGGTCTTCAGAAGAGAGCCCATGAAAACTAGGCAAGGCTATTCAAGGGATGGGTCTCATTGGTGCATCACCTGTAATATTTCTAATAGGAAAATCAATAGAGGAACTTACGAGTGCCATAAATATCCTCCAATACTCACTTGGATTTTCGACTGGTTCAACAGCCGGTATCTGGAGTGATTCAACCGAAGATGGTCGCACCGCACTCCCCCAGTCCCTTGGTGAATCAAAGTCCTTCAAAATTTCCTTTACCAGATTATAATCACTGAACTCAGCAACGAAAATTTTTACAGTGCTACCCTAGTCTCTTAGGGATGAAAACCCTTTTTGAGGTTCTTCTTCCCAGTTAGATTTTCTCAATTCTTCTGATCCCTTACTTACCACTTTTTCCACCTCTACTGTATAAAGAACACCTTCTGGTACCATGGATGGCAATGGTTGTTCCATAGACTACCCTTCGGACTTTGTCTAAACCCTAACACTAACAGCAGTATGGGATGATGCCTCAGATCTATATTTTTCAATAATATATTGAATATACATCTTCCTTCCCATATCCTTCCCTTTCTTTGGGGGTCTTCCTCTACCCCTCTTGTTTGGATCTTTGTTCATACAAGTTGTGGAGAGGGTTCATCAAAGAAAATCAATCAATCGCTCAAGACCTGAAGTAGGAAATATAACTTCCTCCTTGGGACAAGAGAAAAGATTCATAGAAAATGAAACAAAAGGAAAAGGAAAAATTGAAGTTCAGGACCTAGAGCAGAGTAAAAACATACCCTCCCCAGGATGAGAAATTGGCCCCTAGAAGAAAACAACAGGGAAAAAAACAGAAAAACTGGACTACGCCCAGCACTTAGGGCAAGGTTTTACAAAACACCTTCCCCAAGACAAGGGTTTAATTCTACAAAAAACAAAATAATAAAAAAATAGGAAATAAAGAAAGAAAAAAGAAAACACAAGGCACTTACACTCAGGACTTGAAGCTAGGAAATAGATTCCCACCTCAAGATGAGAGATTGACTCTAAGATCTATTGCAGATCCTATTCTTGCACCTGTTAGCCTTCCCCGGAAACGACACCAAAATTTTGGTGTCCGGATATGAACAAAATTCAACCCTTTTTCCACATAAATTATCAACCTGAGGGCATTATTTATTTCAAGACTAAAGGAAAAAGTATATGTAGATACAAGCACATGGGCCACTGTAGATCACAAGTTTAATCTATAACAAAAATACCAGTGTACCAACAATGAAATGAACTGTAGAAATAAAATGAATCCACAAAAATTAATGTAAATGTAACGTCAATTAAAGAATCACACAAAACACAACATTGCAAGAAAATAAAGAAGAACGCCACACCTTATCACAAGAGTGGGCCCAACTCTTGGATCAGGGCTGCAGAAACTCAAAGATTACAGGAGAAATAACAAGCTGTTGTACATTCAATTAATGATAAAAATATTTATTACAAAGTCAATATGTCCAAGGGGGGTCTCCTGATTCACAGGTCGTAGGCCTCTTTATAAAATAGTCCTAAAACCCTCGATTCCTCTCAACGACACCATTGTTACAAAAATACATCTTGTTACAACGACAACTGGATTTCCCAGCAAGAAACCATAAGAAAGCCTAAGATAGTTTTGATATACCCATGGCCGTCACGTTGTAGCAGAAAATAAGGAAGACACTGGAGATGATGGGTTGTGCCTTGACTCGCAGCCGCAACGCTCTTGTTGTAGCTAAATCTGAATAAATATCGGAGTTAATATGTTGAAAGGTAAAAACCCCATGAAAAATACATCATTAATCAAATATCCCATAAAATATAGGAATAAGGGTCTTACCTCATGCTTTTAAGATAAATAATGGCACAAAGAGATATAAACATAGGGTAAAATGGGAGAGGAAAGTATACAAATCCGGTACCCAACAACTACATTTGCAGAAGGAGTGCCTCACTGGACCCCACCGTAAGCTTCACCTGCTCTGATATGGGTCATACACCATCACCAAGGCTGTAGGGAAAAATTCCTTTGAGCTCAATATTCCACCATTCCTTGGTCTACACCCAGTATTCAATTTGGGCCACCTTTGTCCCTACTTCCCACCTCTACTGGACACCTCTGACCTTGTATAACAACTCACACCAACAGAGTTAAACCAAGAATACATGGAACAAGACACCATAGATTGTATCATGGACTTGAAAATCAGGAACACTCGCCAACAGAAGATCCAACTATATCCGGTTGTCAAAGTTGGCCAACTCCTGCACTAAGGCAAGTGGTTCACCAGGGACCAAGTTCAACAAAAGTTTCCTCATCTCATGGAGGAACTCAATGCAATGGGGACCATTTCTTCCTAAGGCGGGCGGGGGGGGGGAATGATCTAGGTGGATATTGGTGGCCACCCGCCTATTCCACTTGTGGCCCCACCATAGTCTCTTTCATTTTTTCAGTTTCGGCACAACTTACTATTTTTAGCAGTTTTTCGGGTCTAAACTTCCGGAGCTGTTTTGAGGCCCTAAACGACATTTTTTTGGCATCGTGCCCCCGACAAATATGATTCCACTTTGGAATTGATATTTATAATTAAGAGTTGTAGTCCTTGGATATATATTTCTAACAATGTATCATGTGCGTCAAACGGAGATAGTATGCCAAAGTTACGAACCCGTGAAGTTGAAACACCAATTTACCTAAATGGGGCCCATAGTTTTGGCGCTTCATCTCCTAGGGTTAGGTTTTTGGATGTTTAGGGTTTTCCATTTTTTTCTCTATAATAAATAGGCCCTTGAGCCTCATTGTAGCACATTTGAGAGGCCTGTAGCCACCACATCTCTTCTCAAAGATAATCTACCAGTGCCCTAGCTAGTTTATTCCCATTGTCTATAAACAAATTTCAGTTCTTTGATATTGATGAAATATAGTGTTATTTCCACTGCATCTTTGTATTTATGGTTATATGTAAATTTTGTTGCATTCCTGCATAAATCCAGATCAACATCGAGTTTTACCTTCGTTAGACTCATTAAAGCATCAAATAGCGATGGATTCCCCGAAGGGTGGAATTATACATCAAGCATATGTTATCCTCCTCAATCTTGTTAAAAAATAGAGCTATTAGTCATCAATGATTGGGGAAAATTGGAAAGGGATAAAACACTTTATGGTAGAAAGTCGCTCTTGAACATGACACTTATTCACTTCATCTCTGTGATTTTTGGGTTGGGTAATCTTCTTGACGGTCTATCATACCATCCATCACTTCGGTTTTGGGTCAAATGCTGCCAATTCATTCAGTGTTGTCGATATTTTCATGATAAGTCACTCAGTTATTCCTCATCCTTTGCAATACTCATAGACCTTCATTTTATGACTGTCATCACTAAAATTGCTTCATAAATCACATTTTGTCTCCAAAATCAATACTCCCTTCTCCTTTTGTTGATGAGGGAAGTATCAATGCCCTCCTATGATGAGTCGTTTCCTATCGACATCATCTCATCATCTAGGAAGTTGACTTAGAAACAAGCTTTCAGTACCTTGTAGCTTGCTTACATCAATGACAGGTTTCTCACTTTCGGTGATAGGTTAACATCACAGGCCTTCGACCAAAATAATAGAGGATTCAACATTAATAAGACAAGGCCAAAGGATTGGAAGAAGATATTAAGGCCTAACAAGAAGCTGAGGAATAGGATGTATAACAAAGCATAGATTCCATGGAAATTCACTTAGTTAAACTAACAACTCCTACCATCATAGGTGTTCACTTATGGGTTGCAAAAATGGGCATTACACCAACATGAAAGAGAAAAGTGGTTAGAATGGGCCATATTAGATATAATCACACAATGAACAAGATAGTGGAACATAAGCATAAAACCTAGTCCACTCCCCATATGCCTCCAATGATAGTCACTATAGAAAGACCCATTTTTAACACGTATATAAGCTCCATGTTAACTCTAAAAAATCATTATTAATACCTATATATTGAGTGATTAAATTTTTATTGTTATGTAGGATATAAACCCTCATGGTCCTTTTACCCCTTGTCTCCTATATATATACTAAGGATACCTAGTCTTAGAATCATCTAATATTCTTTTGTACATTATATTAATTTTAAAAGGAGGTTTACCCCTCGAAGAGTACTGTAATTATTGGTTTCTTATAATTTTTAAGGTGCAAGGATCAAAACATTTGGTATCAAAGCTCATGATCCTAGGGTTTTTCTACTTCAAACAAATCATCATGGAATTTTTGCTATATTTTTTTTCTAGGAGGTTTTAGTCGGTGAAATATCGAAAATATTGAGAAGAAATCATAGGAAATATTTGGTTCAAATTTCATATATTGGTTCACTATATTTTTGGAGATATGTTACAAGGAAGTTAGGGTTTTTGAATTCCCCTAAAATCTATCTCAAACAGGTCAGTTTGACATATTTGCAATAAATTTTTTCTATTGTGTTTCATAAAATGAAGCTTGGATCATATTAAGGATATATATTTGGCAATGAGAAATTCACTTTTTATATTGTTTTTCTATACTTTTGGAGTTATACCCTATGGAAGTTATGGTTTGTGAATATTCTTGAAATAAATTGTAAATATGTTAGTTTGGATTTCTGGGTATATCTTCATTTTTGGGACTTTTTATCATGTTAAATATTTTGGTATTTTAGGATACATATAGAAGTACCTCAGGTTAAATTTTCGTAATTATATTTGAATAATTGGACATGTGGCACTTTAGACAATTTTTCTCAAGTGAAGAGGCAAAAAATAAGTAAGTTTTGGAAAAGTTACCATAAATTTCACTTCACACATCAAATTTAGTTCACACTTGTGGAATTGCAAAAAAATACATATCATAGTATTACAGAAAAAACAAATTCAGATCTAGAAGGGCTAAAATCATAAAAATATATCAATAAAACTTTATACATTTTTATATTCTCCAAATTAAGGTGCATGACTTACTAGTGACCTAATTATTGATTAGAAGCCTCCCTTTTTTTTGGTGACTAAATTTTTTGAGAAAGAGGAGTGCTATTATTATTTTCGAACATGCCTCCAAAGAAAGCTACTAGACTAGTTAAATCTATTGAAGGCTCGTCCTTGACTCAAGAATGTGGTGAAGACTTAGAATTTAGGTTATCTCAAATAGAGAATAAATCGAATGAAATAGATGGTAGTATGTTGAAAAAGGTGGATTTATCAGGTTCTCAAGAAAAACATAAAAGAGAAATGAAAAAGAAGATGAATGAAAATAAGGAAGGAATAGAAAAGAAGATCAATGAAATAAAGGAAGGAATGGAAAAGAAGATGAATGCTAATAAGGAATAAATATAAAAGAATATGAATTTAAATATGGAATAAATACAAAAATCCATTATTTCCTTGGAAAATATTCTCATGGAGAGGCTTCCTAAAAGGGATGTGGAGATCCAAGGAAATCATGAGCATAAGGAGAAACATGTTTTTGAGAATCAATCTCATATGGAGCGTATGCTATTCAAATTGGAGAGCACATATATTGAATCACATAACCATAATCATGTATTTTCAATCCAAGATCCAAATCATCGGTGCCTCAAGTTAGCACCAAGGAATTGCTACATTCCAAAGATAGATATGAGGAAGTTTGATGGTAATGATCTTGTAAAATGGATATTTCATATGGAGAAATACTTTAATATACGCCAAGTGGCATCCTTACAAAAGGTAAATATTGCATCCATGGTTTTAGAAAAAAAACCAACATGTAAGGTATCAATGGATTTGTGAAAGTAAAAAGGATTACGTTATATATTGGTCCATTTTTACAGAGGAATTGACAGAACGATACAAGGATATTAAGAATAATAAATTCTCCAGTGAATTGGTAAATTTTCAAAAAAATGTCAAGTTACAAAGTACATTCAACAATTCCAAAAGTTCAGTATCAGAGTGAAGAATATTTTAGAGGATATGATTTTTTAGACCTATTTATGGGATATTTAAAGGAAATTCTAAAACTTGAGGTGTGTCTATTTGAACCTAAATATCTAGAATATGATTTTAGTCTCGGAAGGCAAGTTGAAATTAAAAATATGGCCACTAGAAAATTAGTCACTAATAACTCTAATTAATATCATGCTCCCTCTCCTAAATTGACAAGGTTAAATCCTCAAAAATGGTTGAAAGAAGAGAAAAGCGAATATGTTTCAACTATGACAAAAAGTGAGCAAGGGGCATAGATGTAGTGAGAAAATATTATTCTACATAGAATCTGAAGAGGAAGAAGATCAAGAATTGGAATAGTCACAATTTCTTGAACTAGAAGAGACTACTCCAAAAATATTATGTCATGCACTTGCAAGGATCAATACTCCACAAATCCTCAAGATAAAGGAATATATTAAAAAGAAAAATGTAATAGTGTTGATTTAATTGGGAAGTACCCATAACTTTATCAATTACAAATTAGAAAAAATTCTCAATTATTTCATATGTCCAACACCAAATTTCAAATAATGATTGCATATGGATACACCATAAAATTATTTAGGGGAGTTCCATAGTATTAAGCTAAATATTGGGGAGTATTTGTTGGATAGTCACATGATTGCAACAAATAGGTGGTGTTGATGTTGTATTAGAGGTTCCAATTGTTATAATTTTTGGGAACAATGACCTTTAATTTTCAATTTATGTTCATAATATTTACCTCAAAAGGAAACGAAATTTAGCTTAGAGATATCCAAGGGAAACCGTGATAAGCTCTAATTGAATGTCAAAATTACTCAAAAAGGGGCATCAAGGTGTAATACCACAATTATGTTCACTAAATGTTCAAACTTCAATATCATATATGTCAGAGGATCTTCATAAACTTATCAATAATCATCCCTAGATATTTATATTAATACCTAAGGTTCTTCCACCTAATCAATATCATGATCATGTTATTCATTTGTATCCAAAAAGTGTACCCGAGATAAATAAAGAAAGAAAAATCATACTAGAAGTAGAAATATTCATTCAAACAAGGATTAAGAAACTAAGTAACCAAACAATTGTGGAGTGCATCATCAAACTGCTGAACCTAGCAATGTAAGAGATGACTTGGGAAGATGACTTATTCTTGCAGAATTAGTAGTAGTTATTTAAATGTTGAGGACAACACTTGTTTGAAGTGAAGGGGCAATTTAAACCATATATAAGCCATGTGTTAACTCTAAAACCCCTCATTAATCCCAAAATATTAAGTTATTATATTTTGTTTTATATTTTTATATAGGCTAGAACCACTCATGGTCCCATGTTATTATAATTGTACCCCTTGTCTGCTATATATATATATATATATATATACTAAGGATACTTAGTCTTAGAATAATCCAATATTTCCTTGTACATTATATTAATTGTAAAAGGAGTTTTCCCCTCAAAGAATATTATAATTATTGGTTTCATATCATTTTAAGGTGCAAGAATCATAACACCCCTTGTATTGGAAACTATAAAGTATACATTTTCCATGGCATCAACATGTACAACATTCTCTTAGTCCACTAAGAGGAATGTGTTTTGAAAAATGTAACTAAGTTCGCTCTTCATAATTATCATTGTACTTGTGTCATTATATATTTCATGTAAAATAAAAAGAATAAAAATAAATTATTTTTATTTCAATAGGCAAGCATGTTCGTCATGTTTCTAGGGCTTATTGATTCAAAAAAAAATCATGAGTCAATCTATTGTACTTGAGTCAAGTCACATTTGAAATTTTGGAAGAAAAAGGAAAAATAATTTTATTTGAGTCATAATAGTCATTTTATCACCCACAATACCAATTCATCCCTCAAAGGGACTATTTGACCTCTTGGATGCATATAAATAGAGAGAAGTTTGATCTCATTGTAGCACCAATTCAAAACTTCGATTTCTATGCAAGAAAAGAGAGAGAAGACCAACAAAATTTAAGAGAAGGATTGTGTAAGTAAAAATAGAGAGAGAAAAGATAAAGGGAATATAATTTTTTTTTTTATGCCCTAATTCTCTCACACCTGTGAAAATTTGGACAATTACAAGGGAAAAATGTTGCAAACCTGTTGCAGAGGCCAAAAATCAAATTTTGATGACATTTGAAGAGCTTTGACCAACAATGACTTAGTTGGATTTGATTTTTTTGAGGAAGGTTTGAAGGAGGGATAACTTGAGTCTTGTGGGAGGTTATATTCCTGGTCTTTGGGTCTTGGATTTCTCACTTTGATCTGATTGTATAAGAAGAGAAGTTGGTTTGTTTTCCCCCTTGTGGGTTTTTTCCATGGCTTGGAGCTAATATCTCATGTTCATTATCTTTTGTGATATTCTTTATTAATGTTTTGGTAAGTTTTTTATGAAAAGAACATAATAAGATTAATAATAAGCCAACAAAAATTCACAATAAATTTTCAAGTAAGAGAAATCAACCCTAAATTACTAGCCTGTTTGTTTCTCAACATGGTATCAGAGCTAAGGAGAGAAGGAAACTTGAAGATCACATTATGTTGGAATTCTTAAAGAAGACTCATAATGGTTGTAGAAATTATCATGTCTAAGATATGAGGTCTATAACTTCTAATCAAAAGGGTCTTAAACATATATTATCTATTTGGAATCTAAGCTCAAGAAAATGGATGACATGTGCACTCGCTCTATTATATTTGCACTAACTCTAGTATGAAAAGAAGGAAATATATATGAAAAAAATAAAGTGCAAAAGGACTCAGTGGTAATTGTTATGCAAAATCTATGACTGTAGACAAAAACATCTTCCCTGGACCTAGTGGCCTATTCTATAACAACAAAAGGAAAATAATATAATTTTTTCCTTAAAAAAATTGAACAACGAGATGAGGCTTACCTATAATCCCACACGAGATTCACTCTCTTCTTGGCATGTATACGCCAATCCTAGCTCTAATTGTTATAATTAGAACCTGCACATACTAGCACAACAAGCCAGAAATCTATAATATCTATGTAGCATTATTGAATCACTTCATTCAATGGATCAACAAAGAGTTGAAACATATGAACATTAACAACATATATAGGAAAACAATGTATTCCTTATATTAATATAAATGGAGATATTTAGAACCAAATATAAGAGCTGATCATATAGGGAAATATCTAAGTTGACTTGTCCTTCCTTGCCACAAAGTAACCCTCTAAGTCACCTCAATGCATGGAATGATCACTCTCTTAGAACCAAGGAAAAAAAATGAGGGTAATCAATCTCCAAAATCCAACCTCTAGATTCTGGATGGCAGTAAATATATAGGAGAGGATGGTAGTTTAGGAATTCTTATCCATTTAAAAATCTAGGATTGAGATCCACTCTTGATGGGATTATTAGCTCAAGGGATAAAGGGTGAAACATCCAAGTAGGATGAGATAGGATTTGAAGGTCTTGAACAAGTTAAATGGTTGGAACAACTCCTGGAAGCTTCTAGAAGAGGAAGCTTCAAGATTATTTTTTATTTTTACTAAATTTTTACAATAAACGCACCCCCAGCAAGGGACAACCTGCTAATGATCAATGCAAGTTCATAGTGGAGAAATATGCACTAAATATAGTATCCTAAGGGAAAAAGGTGGGTTGGGCCTTGAAAGCATGGAAATAAAGAATTTAAGCCCAGAAACTCAGGGATTAGGGAAAGTCATGTCTAGGGCTTTGTGCAAGGGTGATGAAAAAGTTTCGATGGATTTTGATTGATCCATTTGATAGGCCTTAGACCATATGTGAAAAAATGGCCTATAAAATATTTCACCCTAAAGCGTGAAGTCAAAAATAGTGGTTGATGATATAAGTGCTTTACTTTGTGACAAGTTTGGCTCAAGAACAACCGGTCAAGATCATCATCTATTAAAATAATTTTATGTATTGATATATTTTTTGAGGCATACCCATGGTTAGCACATAAGCTAACATTACATGTAAAATGATAAAAAAGACACGTCCAGTGATGAAAAAAGGTGTAATAATGAAAGGATGTTTGTCTATATGATCATAGTCATCATGTTCTGTAATCTTGCGTTAATACCAAAATCAGAGCTCGGATGGATGAAACTGGATCTAATTTGTTCTATCTCATTCACAGAAACATCCAATGTATGATTCTAACCATGTGAATCAATGAGCTAAGGTAGAACATGGTAGACACCCTTATGATTACCAACCAATTATGTAAGGTGTGAACATAAGTGAGTAAAACCATCAATGATGTTAATGGTTGTCAAGGTACTACAATACAATCATTATGGTGTGGATGAACGAGTTGAAGTTGAACACCACACATTATTTGTTGATCAAATTCCAATTATGTAAACCCATCACTGAGAGCGAGGAAACTTGGCATTGATGTATGCTTTTATCACTTATAAGTTTTAATAATTTCATTGATAGGGTATTACATATCATTCACCTAGGTTCCATGTTATTTTCATAGTCAAATTCATGAAATTTATAAAAAAAAACGCATGTGACAAGTTTTACCCTAAGTCTAAACCCACCATCAGTCTTGTCATATTAGTCAAATCCATTCCATATCATTTAGTTTTCACACCCATGCCTTGAAATAAAAAAATGAGCAACATGTCTGTTTTTCACATTTTTGTAGCGAATACAATGGCAGAACAACGGATTTCGCTACAAAACTACCTCACAATTCCATAAAATATTTGTCAGAAATTTAACTTTTTTTTCTACGAAACTATTTTTTTCTGCAGAAAATACAGAGCAGTGTGAGGTGTCAAATTTTCGATGGCCAAGGGTAGAGGTGAGGTTAGTAAATTAGTTATCATGATCACCAAGCACGCAAGATTGTATTTTCTCTCATCATTGCTTTTTGTGGTCACATGTGTCATCATTCTCCCTCAAGTTTTCAAATTGCATTTTAAATCTTTCCCCTAAGCTTCTCTCTGTCATTCACCATTTGAAATCTTGCATGTAAAGCATCTCAGTGTCATCCTTGAAGATCTGGTTCACAGTGCAAAACAACTTGCAGTATATATTTGTTCATCTGGGAGTGTCACAGCTAGGAGGCAACGAGGGTATAAGGAGAAATGGCAGTGAAGAAGAAAGTAAATAAAGGAGGTTAATGTGTGAGATACGAGCCTATGGATTTGAAACTATTGAATGAAGATCCTAGTGCTATGGATGCCTTCAGGAAATTTGGCTGTCTATAGTTCTGTCAGAAGCTGCAGGGTTTTCATGCTCAGATATCCAAAGACTTCGTAGCCAATTTCACAGGGACATCCTCTAAATTTGAGGTATTGAATTTCATAGTATCACATGATATTATCTCTCAAGCTACAAAAATACCTAGAGGAGGTGAGGAATGGTTCAAAGGTACAAAATTCAAAATTCAAAGCCGTGAAGAATTTCTCAAACATGAGCACATAGAGGCTGACATGTCAAGTGGCATCCCCAGGGGTTATATGAAACAAAATTATTAAAAGCTGTTGTTTGTGGTTCATATGTATTTTACATATGAGGGGAGGTTTCACATGGTCTACTCTTATCACTTCAGACTCCTTTTGCATTTAATTAGTAAGCAACCACTTGCTTTTCCTTTATTTTTATTTAGAATTTTGGGGAAGATGTCAAATAAGGTCCAAGCCAAGGCTGAGGGTAGTGAAAATTAGTTTTTCACCATGGCCTGAACAAATTATTAGTGTTGGATGAATTAAAAAAGTTAAACAGAGATTGGGCATCTTTTCTCTTCCTAAATGGATATCAGGTAGACTCAGTGACACCTACAAATATTTCAAAGCCAAAGATCACTTCATCTCCAGATGTGAGAGAAGAAACTAATTAAGAATGAGGATAGCCTACTATGGAACCAATCGATATTGAAGTTGAACCTCTGCCAGAGACTGATATCCCACAACCATCACTTGCAAGATAAAACAGAAAATTAGTAAACACAACAGTGGGAGGGTAACGATGAGCTAAACCCTTGCCAAGGGAAATCTTGAAGAAATCCTCCACGCAATAGACATTGAAGAATCTCTAATTTTCTAGGTAGAAGACGTTGAAGGGTATAGAAGGAAGATACAGAAAGGTAATTCTATAAAAAAAATGGATTTTTTAGAAGAAGATGTCGGTTTCATTTTCCAGCCAAGGAAGCCAATGGCCAGGTCACAGCTTGCAAAGTGTTCCATGGAGAGTAAGAGAGCGGAAAATATTAATGAAGGTAAGAACCAGAGAACCTCATAGACATATCTCCGGTAGAAAAAGAGGTATTTATACAAAGGAAAGGAAAAGAACAAGTTGAGGAAAAGACTGAAGTGAAAATTTTACAAGAGAAATTAAGAGAGGCCATTGAAGAAGTAATTGAAGTCAAATTGGAATTAAAAGAGGCCAAGGTAGACAGACAAATAATGGAATACTTTGAGAAATAAATGAAAGATCGGCTAGACAAGTATGAAAAAAAATTGTCAAATGCCAAGAATATGCTGAAGGGAAGTCTTCCTCTGAGGAAGGTGGTGAAAAAAACAAGGAAGAGAAATCTTTGGTTGCAGTCTGAGAGGAAAAATCTCAAAGGGAAAGTTAAATATTTGGAATACCAAATGGATATGATCCAAGAATAACTAAAGAAAAGAGGGTTGAGGATTAAAATGGTAAATGAACCTGAAGAGATACAACCTGTTGTTGTTGACGATGAGATAGCCAAAGTATGAGGGGTTGGTCTAAAATAATTTTGATTAAGTTTACAGCTTGCAGGAAACACAAATTTTGGTTTAGAAACTAAATTCTAGAAGAAAAGTGACAAATCTTCACTTTCAACCAAGTTAGGAAGTTTCATAGAGAAGTCCAGACTTGAGGGCCGAAATTTGCTACGAAATTCCTATAGGATGTTTTTATTACTTAAAAAATAATTTCTGATGGAGATCCAAGGAGGATAATTGATGGTATTTAGCTCATATGACCTAAAAATCATATCTTGGTCATCAGAGAAGGTGAAAAAGGCGGTTGAATGGCAGAATTAAACATGCTACTAAATTTCGCTATGAAACCGCCTAAGGTTACTCTATTTTCGCATCAAAATGTTTTTAATGGATTTTGAAGGTTTGAAAAGCATGTTGAAGAACAGCCAGCCACCTGGAGACATCCAAGTTGATAGTGGGCCATCCCAACATAGATTCATTACTTGACAAGAGTGTCACTTATCCAGCTCAGCATGAAGACAAAGATTAAAGTGGTGTTTATCTTTTCCTGAAAAATAGGACTGTTGTTTCCTAATATAGGGGTATATTAATGTGTTAGTGATGGTGAATGCTACTCGAGCATCTGATCCTTATCCATGTAATTATCCCACTACTAAAGAAGTGAATATAATAAATGTAAAAGGGGAGACCTATTAGGGGTGTAACTCTTTAGAGACTAGGTGTCTTTTTCAGTTCCAAAATGTATTTTTTAGTTATGTTAGGTGTCAAATTTATGGTTCGATGATCTAGCTAGCTGGGAAGATCTTATGTAAGAAACAAAGGTCTATTTAAAGACAGGAAATCGAATCATAAAGGGTGGGATAATGTTACTTTGAGACTATCATTGTAAATTTTGGAATATCATTAGTAGACAATGACTGTGTTTTTGCTTCACCTGAGATTCTTGGTATGTTTCAACTTATGTTTCCCTTTATATTTCTTCCATTATATTGATGTTACATTACACAGAATTCATGTTATGCATGCTCTAACTTCCTTTTATCATTGATCCATCGATTATTTTTGTGTGTTGGTATTGTCCTTTCATTGAAACATAATGTTAAACACAACCATGGTGAAATGCACACATGACAATAAACACACAAAACAGAACTGAAGGATAAGCATTGATTTCCTTTCCATTAACCATAGATGTCTATTTATAGTGAAATGGGGTGATTCTTGGATTCCACATTCCAAGGTCACTTGGAATCCTTTTGTGACTGTTCAGCTTCCACACCTACCCATAGAGGATTAGGTGTCCAATACTCCCCCCCTTAATCCGAAGGGGTATGTGTGAGTCCAAGAAGAGAGTTTGAATACAAAATTGAAAAGTATACATGGAAGCACTTAGGCTGAATCAACTCTCTGAAATGTTGGCATAAAGAGGTGGTTTAAGGGTGACCACCAACACTGGAACGCAACACTTATTACAGTTTCCGAAACTCTTCCAAATCTGGCAAGAAGCTGAGGGCTTCTGCTAGAGGAAGTGTCCCTCATATTTGAAGAGGGATACCTTAAACCTAGAAGAAGGGAGGTCTACAAGCTATGATGGTTTAAGGATGACCAACAACACTAGAATGCTTAATTAATTTCCCGGAACTCTACTAAAGCTGGCAAGAATCCGAAGTCTTATGCTAGAGGAAGTGCTCTGAATTCTTTGAAGAGGAAGAATGTCAACCTCGCATAGATGGTTTAAGGTTTTCCACCAACCAAATGAATGCTCATGGGCATCCATGTCTTTGGCTACAACTCTGAATCTGGAATGAGAGATTGTGGCTCAAGGTCACTTGAAGTGCTATGTCTCTGGCTACAAATATGAATCTGGAATGAGAGGTTGTGGCTCAGGCTCGCTTGATGTGACTTAAAAACTTGTAGATGACCACCATTTTCCTCCCTGTAAGGTAAAAGGTGGGATGATGGCGAAAACTTAACTGCAATATTGTTTAATATTCTAGAACAAGTTCTGACATGCGACTTAAACATCTTCTTGGTTGTTGATGCCCATTGCCAAGAAGTGATCCATCCAAGATGAATATTTTTTCTTGCAAGAGGCTTGTTTCTAAAGCATATGTGTGAATAATGGGTGTTCTGACCACAATGCTTGCATGGGTGAAGATTGAAACAATGATATTTCATATGGCCAACGTGATCACAATGTTGGCATTTTTCAATTTTTTGTTGCTACTTTGGAAGGGGAGTAGGCTCTGGAACAGATGAATTGAATTGTCATGAGGAAATCTGACACTTTGAAATTGAATGGGCTTGGAGTAGTCTAGAATATGAAAGTACAACTCCTTTTCATATCCAAGAACTTTTTTGTGCTTGTTGTGGACAATTTTTTCCCAAGGTTTGATGATGGGCTTGGGAGGTGCATGCTGCATTTCTGCATCTTTCTACACATCTGCTCCTGAAATGGGTACTGAATTTGAACCAACCTCAACTTTATATTCTTGCTGTAGATGGGAGTCTGTTTCAATTTTCTGAACAGAAACAGGTTCAGAATGATGAATCCATTGCTATAATTCTTCTTGTTTTAACTGGGATTCAAGCTGCAAAAAATAAATCTTCTCTTGTGCATTTTGCAGGAATTTTTTAATGTCAAAAAAAGCACTTTTGCTAATATCATCAATAGTGGAATGTATAAGAGTGTTCAACAAATCTAATGCATCATCAATTTCAGCCATTTTTTTTTTATTAAAAAACTCAGACCTAACAAGAGAATGGGTGTAGAAACTCAAATGGTGAAGGTATAAGAGGAAGTTCAAGGGTTTTATAAACAATCCTATGTTAATAAAAATAATTTCTTTAACGATCCCAATAAATTCATCTTAGTAGATTGATAGCTTTAGTAGATTTGTCTGCTCCAAAATGTGATTCCTCAATGGCGTGGTAACAATCCTATGTGATGTGACTATGCAGCTGTATTTATTTTCTTGAGACTCAGACTGCTTCTTCCAAGCTACACGTTCTCCAACATATTTATGTATGCCAATAGAATGTTCTCCAACTCGCTATCCACCGGGTGGCATGCCCACATTTTCAAGCTAACTAACATTCACAAATTCATGTGCACCATTAAAACTACATTGTCTATCAACTAGTCTAGGCACACAAGTCTCTAGCAAGAATCACTGTTAAAAGTGACAATTACTCAGACAAGGCTCCACCAGCTTTCAACAAGAGAAGGCTCCACTACGATGTCACCATATATTTAATGGGATTCAATAGATATTGAATGCAAATACCAATGGATACGCACATTTCAAGCCAACATATAATATGAACTAGTACAGGTTGGATCAGTGGCAATAGACATAATTTAATATCAACTCATAGAATTCATATGTACATTCACTCCCTTTCAACTGTCGACATAATATCATATATACCATGTCACGCTAAGACATACAACACACGTAATATCAACTCTCATACCAATGCCTGAGCACTGGTTCCACAAGCATATAATTTTAAGGTTCACCATTCAATCAATGCATACACAAGCTTTATCCAACGATGAGCCAGAGCACGAACCAACGTTGCTTCAAAAAATGCTCAAGAATACTTCAATACATTTATCAAGACTGCTTTAATGGCTTTAACAAGTAGTCTTCACAACCTGATTTCACACTAGCATTATCCTTTGAGCCAACATATTCCTTCGACCTTCAAATACCAGTGCTCAACCATCAAATACCAACATGATATTATGCACAGAAATCAAGGCATTCAATGTTTAATATAACAATTAACTCATAGTTTTTCATTGAATATAATGAACCATCTCACATATATAAACAAGATTCAATGCACAGGAGTTACGCACAATGAGTTCTCCAACCAGCACAAAACCATATACTTATGGCGTTCAACCAGAATAAATATTGGACACACGACTGCATATACCTCACTTGTAATTCACGCTCTCGATTGAATGCTGAAGCTGAAGTTGGTCAAGTCTCAGTGAAATTCTTTGTCCATAATGCCAGCCTCCTCCTGCGGCCATAACTCCTCCGGAATAAGGCTCTTTTTTTAGGCTGTCGTCCAATGCTCAGAGTGGCGAGGTTGAGAGGTCGAATCTGTCTCCCTTCAGGATATTGAATGGTCTGTTGGGGGCTGGAAATAGAAAACCCAAGAAGGGCTTTTATTCTTCGTGTTCTAAGAGAAGGGAAGGCTCAGTAGGATTCGGTGGTATGGAGGAGCTGAGGAGCTGTAGGGGAGCTGGAATGGGGAGCTGAGGAGCCAGCGGAAGTTGAGAAGGAGGGAATTTGGTGATGGATAGAAGGCAAATACTGTGGCTTGGACAATGGACATTCAATGGTCTGGAGGAGGTCGAGCCCGTAGGAGGAAGTAGGTAGTAAAATAGAGCCACGAGCACTGAGGACGATGATGTAGACAGTGGCATATAGAAATGGGTCCACAAAGTTGTATTAACCAAGAGTGATGCCTCAAAGAGAGTTTTACGGGCTCAAAATTATATCCTATCTTACAGCAACATTTTGCAGGGCTCAACCTTCTTCCCGTTGGTGCTAGTAGCATTCTCCTGTAGACTTGGAAACAAGCGAGGAGACACTACTATTTTCGAAGGATGCGAATTCTAGGGAGGTACTAAAATTACAGACTTGAATTTTGTGTTAGAGGAACTGAATTACAAATTTGAATTGTGATTTTGACAGTTACCAATATGTTAGTCCCTACTTTCAATGCAGAGAACAACGAAGAGAAATTACTCAGGAGGCAGAGAATATGTTGGAAGAAAACTAAAATTGGGAATGGAAGAATTTGAAAATGTCAAGGCCTAGCCTACGCTTTGATACCATGTTAAACACAAGCATGTTGAAACACACATATGACAATGAACACACACAATAGAACTGAAGGATAAGCGTTGATTTCCTTTGCATTAACCATAGATGTCCATTTATAGTATAATGGGGTGACTCTTGGATTCCACATTCCAAGGTCACTTGGACTCCTTTTGTGACTGTTCAACTTCCACACCTACCCATAGAGGATTAGGTGTCCAACACATAAAAAGCCCCACTTTCCATAAGAAGATACACTTATCATTGAATTCCTTCTTGTTGACTCCATCAGCCCAATGGTAGTGAAACCTATTCCATTTTTCACCTGCTATCAAATACACAAAGACACTCACAGAGTTATTCATATGATTTTAGACTTAATTGAGAAAATCATTAGATAAATTGAGAGAGCCCTCTCAAGCTAAAGAGGCAAATCCTCAGTCAAAATTTGGTTTGAAAGAGTTACTCTAAGTTTTTTGGTGGAGCAACCCATCATTACCAATTTAGAAATAACATTTTGGTGTGTCTTTTGGGAGTCTGAAGACATATTTCCTGAATTTTGCACTCAAATAGTGAAACTGAACACTTGGAGGTGGCAACAGCTCAGAACATTTCAAGGGTGCAGAAAATACCTTGGTGACTCCACTAAAAATATTCATGCTCAAAGGTGGCTTCGAGAAAAATATATACAAGGAGAAATCCAAATCCTAACCCACCTACAATTGTGGATAATCCAGAGAGGATTCTCAGTGGAATTGGAAGTAGCTCTTCAAAATCAGGTATTCCATCACATTCAGGAGCTTTTTCCTCTGAAATTATTCAAGTCCTGAAGATAGGTAATTTGATGATAAAATTGAAGAATTTTTGTTTAGGTCTAAGACTGAAAATGATTTGACTGATATAATACTAGACCTGCAAATACTAGGTATTGACACATCATCCCTAGTATCTAAAGAAGAAGAAAAAAGAATTCTGGAAAATAGTCACACCAGAACTATTTTTAAAGAGGGAGTCTTTTGAAAATTTAAAACAATTAGATCCATTTGAGCTCCTATGGAAAATGAAATATGGTATACATCTTCCTGAGTGGAGTTCATTTATATCTAGACTTCATATACCATCTACTTCACCTCCTAATAGCTCATATTCACCTATTGTCTTCCCAAAAAATCAGAAATTAATCTCATCTTATGTCCTTCCCCATACCACATTTCTTGTCATCATGGTTGGAATTGTCCCTCTTCTTCCTCCTATTGGACCTATAATGTATGCTCCACTTGTCATCCCTGATGTTCTTCATGACCTCCCAAATGGATACTCAACTAGAATAAAAACCTTTGGGAGTGAAGAGGACATATCATTTGAGAAACATGTGGACCAAATTAATGATTTCATTGATAGAGAGGAGGTTGACCATGAAGATGTAAAAATGATATTATTTTACCAAAGTTTCACTGGTGATGTAAGAAAATGGTTTAAGGCCCTAGCTCTAGAAATTTTGCAGAATTGGGACCAGCTAGAAGATAGTTTTTTGACCAAGTGGGGGAGTAAGGTGAATCCAGTGCAAACCCTGATAGAATACAACAATTTGAAAAGAGCCTTAGATGAATCTGTCCAAGACTTCTCTAAGAGGTTTAACAAAGTCTATAACTCCATACCTGCTCATATTAAACCTCCTCCAGGAGCTTCTCAATTACACTATGTAGATGCATTTGATTATGAGTTTTCCATCTTGCTTAGGGAAAGAGAGTCTGCTTCTCTAGCAGAAATGCAGAATGATGCAGTAAAAGTGGAATTAAACATGATAGCTGCCAAGAGGTCTAATATGGGAAAAAACAAATTGAAGGAAGAAGAAAAACCTTCATCCTCAGATGCTAAATTTGATTCTATATTGAAGACTATGGAAAAACTCATGGATAGACTTGTTCTTGGAGCCACTCCCTTACCTCCTACACAACAAGATCCACAGTTCCAAAATCCACTATTTAGGAGGCCTCAAAATTAGTAAAGACAAAGATAAAATAGAATTCAGCCTGACCCACAAGTGAGGCCTCCCTTTCAACAACATTTTCTTGATGAAGAGGAAGCTCAGCGTGAGTTTCAAGAGGATATTATCCACTATGTAGATGAAGATATGTATGGGATGTTTCTAACTAAGGAAGAGCATGATGAGTCTAGTCATGATTTGAAAAATATGAGGGAAAATTTGATTACCTAAAAGGTTATCAACATGCCATATTTGAAATGAACAAGCAATAAAATTTAAGAAACAAAAATGTTCTCATCACCATAAACAAAACTCAGCCAAAGAAGGATGTTCCTAAAATAGTTGAGCCAAAGAAGGACCCACCACCTCCACCTCCTGCCAAAGAAGCTGAAAAATACACATCTACTTTCAGTCTAGAGAATGAGATCTCTAAAATTAAGATTCATGTCCCCTTTGGAGAAATTATCAAGGTCAATGAATACATAAGAAAAATTGTCAAGATGTTGAATTCTCAACCATGGCCTTCAAACATCCTAGATCTACAAGAAGATCATCCTACCATTTTCCCATTAGGGGAATTTTGAGGTCTAAATGGGCCTTGTAAGTAAATTATAAAATAATAGTATAAATAATAAAATAAGATTTGATTACATCATCAAATTTTAGAGGTAAAAAAGAAAAAACTTCTTTTTCAACTCGTATTTTCAACTTAACTCCCAAAGTTTTTAGTCAAATTTCGAGTGGGAGTACTTGTTGGATGAAAAATTTAATTCCTCATCCAAGGAGTACCGATGTTGCATACTTTAGATGGATCCTTCTACATGAAAAAAGAGAAATACATGGTGTTTAGTCAATTTAATGTCTTAAATTTCTTACATAAATTATCAACCAAGGTTTGTAAACTGATGAATTGTGGTACACCATATGTGCTTAGTTAACCTTCTTCTTACTTCGTTGTATGTATTTTTATGTTGTTTTGGGGGTTTTTTTCTTTATATCTAAGAGTGTTAATCTAAAACTATGAGAGAAATTAAATGAATCTTAATGATTTTTAAGAAGGAAGAAAAGGAAGTATTCCTAAGTTAAACTAATTTGCATAAAAATGAATCAAATACTATTGGCTGATTAGAATCTAATCTGAAAAATGGAGCATCTATTATAATGACTTCTAATTTAACATTATTCCTATTCTATTGATATAAATCTTATAACTGAAATTGAAATTGGAGTGTTATTCTAAGTGAAAGAAGAAAAAGAGAACAACTAATGTATTTTTAGTTACTCCAACATTCAATATGAAGTGTCACCTTCTTGAGATGATGTTTAAGTAACCAATTATAATTTAGTTTCTAATGTTCTAGAAAAGCAAGTATGCAAAGCAAAACTCATTAATTGCATGAATTAAATATTCAATCATTCAGTATAGAAATATGATAAAATCAACTTCTTGAAATGACCTTTAAGAACATCCAGTCATGCAATTAAATGAGGATCTAAAAGAAAATGTGAAAGCATGCAAATTTAAAGCTCAACTGATTGTAAAAAACTAATGTATGTTTGATTACTTCAACATTCAATATGAAGTATTATCCTCTTGAGATTATGTGTAAGCAACCAATTATACCTTAGTTTCTAATGTCCTAGAAAAACAAGTAAAGTATGCAGAGGAAAGCTCAATAACTGTATGAATTAGATATTCAATCTTTTAGTTTAGAATCATCTTCCTGAAATGACCTTTAAGAACATCCATTGATACAATTAATTAATAGTTTTAATCTAAGAAATTAAATGACAAAACAGTAAAGGAAACTAAATAACTGTGAATTCTTATTGCTTCAAACTTAATCCAATTTGAAAATAGATAAATCTATCCTCACGAAATGTTTTAGAAGAACAATGATTACACAGTTATGATTTAATTCTATGCTACTGATCAAAACTGAAATGTAACATTAATCTACTTATAAAACTGAATTGACAAAAATAGAGTAAGGAATTTAAACTAAAACAATGAACAAAAAACCTCCACCTGTGCAGGGGCCCTCTGCAACAGATTCGGTTGAGATCCTAGCTAGTTATATACACACTTAAGAAATCACTAGTACCATGAAAATGATCCTTGTAATATAATAGAATAGAGTCTTAAAACAATATACAACGTTCAGCAAAAACTTAACATAAGCTTGGTTCTATACAACCAGTATTTAAATAAAACAAACATAATTGTTATGAGTTAATTCTGCCTACAGGTGGCTAATCTTAACCGACTTATAGAAGTGGAATTTTACTGTTTAAATCTTGATTTTCTAAGATAGAGAAAATCAAGAGTCTTTATGTTCTCGGCTTACGTCCTTTGATCGGAATTTGACCACGATCTCAGGGATCCTTTTTTATCAATCTCGATCAAGTACATAGGAAGAAATCCATGTGTAGATTATTCTAGAAATGCCCATGTAGCTCATTTCTCCATTTGATCCCTAAAACGTGTCAAACAATGAAATCATCTGTGGAACCCATGATTAGTTGCAAAATAGGCTGCGTTCTGTAGCCAAATTACAAAAATCCATTCGAATAGCAAGAACATCAGAATATAACATGGGAATCATTTAAATGCATTCCTTGAGACAAAACATGACAATTATCATTGATTGGAGTATATGAACTTATGAGAAAGTAAGGGAAAATGGTGAGAAAGGATGTCAAAGAGAGGATAATTATGAGGTTCAACATACCCCCACTAAGAAGTCAATGCATGTCCTCATGCAATTTACCAAAAATGTGAATTTTTCCTCCCTTGCTGCATTTTTTCAGATGCTTCTACTAACATATCCAATTTCCTTATTTTCTTTTCTTTGAAGTGATTGCCATCTTCAGCTTTCTCATAAGAATCTTGTATTTGAGATTAATGACTGCCTTATTTAGTGACTTGTTCTTTCTTTTCAAATTTTTGTTCTTTTTGTACCACAGTCCTAAATGTAGAATGGTATTGTCACTAATTACCTTTTCCAACTTGTTCTGCTGCTTCAAGGCTTCATTCTCCTGTTTAATATGACTATTCGATATCGCTAGTTCATAAATTTCTTGTTTGAGAGTATCAACTAGAAGCTCTTGTGAATTGATGGGAGGTTGTGGATTCACTGTTGCATTTCTCTTCTCCATTGATTCTATGTAATCATATATTTCTTGTTGTGCTAGGTCTATGCTTCGAGATTTTCTGCTAGGGTTACCTTCAAAATTATGAATAGGAGAATTTTGAGGACTGTGGAGGAGAAATATTGGCAAGAGATGGTATTAGAGTTTCTTCATCTAAACTTATACACTCTTTCTCTTTTGGTAGTGTTTTCTTCATCGAACCTCAAAGTCTATAGGTCCTTCTTAGCTGTAGAGGATTTACACTTTCCTCACTTGTAATCTTTCTCCTCTTTCTTATCTTACCTCCTTCCTTGACTTTATTTTTCTTTCTGTTTTCTGACAGCTTTACAAAGATGAGCTTTTCATCATTTTTCTGAAATGAAGATACAGGTCTATCTTTAATGTTTGTATCAATATTCTTCCTTCTGCTCTTTCTAACATTGTCTTGTTTAGGTTTCTCTGGTACTTCTTGAAAATGGTTTCTGATGAGAAAATTCTCCCAGGAATCTCCTTTACTTTTTAAATGAAACTCAACAAGTATTTTTATCAACCCATGACGGTGCATAGTGTTATATATAAACTGTATTCTCTTCTGCACGTTTGTAGACATTCCTTCTAAGCTATTCAGTAAAAATAAGGGAAGATTTATTTCACCATTCTCTAAGAAATTCATCAACAATCAAATGTGATATACATACATGCAACTAAACCTTCCATCATAGGTGATAAAATTTTGTAAAACCAGGAGCATGTTCCTCCATTTATTTTTAAGAGCTAAGCTGGGGATAACTTTTCTGAAAACAGAAACATCCATACCTAGGTTTTTGAGGATAACTTTCCATGATTCATTGTGAAATTCCTTGTTTTGGAACCACCTTTCGCCAATCCTTGGAAATTATGTGGCTTCGGCAATGAATGTCTCAGTAACTGTGAACTTGATGTCTCCAATTTCCACTTATGTGCCATCAAAAGACCTAGCAAAAGACTTTGTGATCTCTTTGTGAAAACCATCAAATTTCTCTATGAATTTGAACCATTTAGCTTTCTACAACATTTCCTTGACCTGAGGATATCCTTCCATGTATTTTGTTCCCACCGGTTCTATTCTAACTATCAATCCCATGCCTTTTATTATGAAGAGTTCTAACCTTCAGAATTATCCTTCTCTATTATGAAATGAATTGGATTATGGATATGATGAAAGTCATCGATGGTTTGTAGGAATAAATAAGTGGTATGTATTTGGGTTTCGAAGAAATGTAGATGGATGTGCCACATAAACAAGTCATGACCGTTAATCATAAATGGGGGAGTCTATTGTGGACTGTTATGAAACATAATGTGAATGATGTTGCTGAGCTATGGTATTATGGAAATATCAATCAAATCGAATGATGTTATGTCAAGGGAGAATATGATCATCCATATTATACATGCTAATTTTTTTACCTTTCTATTAAAATAAATTTTTGCAACTTTACCTTTAGAACTAACCTTTCTTTGTCATTTCTTTGGTGTTGATTCTTTAGGTACCATTTTAGCATGGTGGTCTTCAAACGTAGTCCTTCAATTTCCTGTATTCATCATTTTTTTATTAGATTGTACAAATGTGTCAAAGCTACTGAATGAAATGGAATGTGCATACAAAATGGAATCAGTTGCAGAATGGAATCAACTACAGAATGTAATCAGTTGCAAAATGTGGAATCAGCTGCAGAATGTGGAATCAGCTGGAGAATGTAATATGTCTGTGGAATGGAATGGAATATGACTATGGAATGGAATGGAATATGACTGTGGAATGATTTAAACTATAGATTAGTGCAATGGAATTCTGTATTACTACTTATTGCAGAAAGGAAATGGAAAATATAGGATGTCAAAAATCTCTGATTTTCACCCTAAATTTTCTGTATAAGGGTGTCAATCATTGATTGTTTTTCATACTTATACACTATTTTATTTATTTATTTATTTATTTATGAGGAAACATAAAAGCTAATTTAGTGAAGAAGAAGAATTCTTCTTCACTAACTTCATATCAGTATTATCTTGGAAAATATGGATAAACTCTTCTCTTGAAATTGACTTATGATATACTTTCAACTGATGACCATTCATAATAATAGGTACCTTTTCTTCATCAATTGTCCTTATCTTGATTTCTCCATTGTAAAATACTTTCAATCTCATGTGGCCCAAGCCAATGAGTCTGAAACTTTCCTTGAAAATATTTGAATTTTGAATCGAACAAAAGTGCCCAATCCCCTACTTGAAACTTCTTCTCCTTAATATATTTGTCATGCCATTTAGCCCTTTGCTGTTGAACTATACTGGTTCTTTGAACTACTTCTTGCCTGATTTCATCAAGGTCATTGAGTTTCTCCAATCTATGTTTTTGAGCTTCTGATAAATCAAGTCCCAATTGGACTGCCATCTTGAAGGTTCGAATCTGAAACTCTATAGGGAACAGGACTTTCTTTCCATAAATAAGTTCATAGGGAGTATGTCCTGTTGTATTCCTCCATGTATTTTTGTAGGCCCATAAGGCTTCGGTAAGACTTTCTTCCCAATCTCTTCTATGTAGATGTATAGTCTTAGTCAGAATTCTTTCAATCACTTTATTGGCAGACTCTACTTGACCATTTGCTTGTGGATGATAAGGAGTAGAATTTTTGTGCTTGATATTGTAATATTCCACGAGCCTTTTCACCAACTTGGATGTAAAATGGGATCCCTGATCTATCACAATTTCTCTTGGAACACCAAAACGAGTAAATATATCCTCAAAAAGAAAATTAACTACAGAACGTTCGTTAGCAAAACATAGTGCTTTAGTCTCTACCCATTTAGTGACATAATCAGTACATACCAAAATATATTTCTTTTGTTTAGATGGTGGATTGATTGGTCCAACAAAATCCAAGGCCCATTTTTCAAAAGGTTCAATGAGTACCTAAGGTTGTAATGGAATTTCATCTGAAGGAGTAGGTTTCCCTACCCTTTGGCAGTTTCCATACCTTTTGGCATATTCTTTGGTATCTCTAAAGATGGATGGCCAATAATATCCCAAATGAACGATTTTATAGGCTGTCCTTTTGTCAGCAAAGTGTCCACCATAAGGTTCATCATGAAATGCCTTAAGAATTTTAAGCATTTCATCTTCCCGAACACATCTTCTGATAATGAGCTCTAGACTTTGTTTATACAGTTCATTAGTAATCCATGAGTACCTTGCAGTTATTTGAATCATTTTTCTTTTCTCCCTAGGAAACAAATGTGAAGGTAATTTTCCTGTGACCAAGTAATTAACAATATTTGCAAACCAAGGAGTTTTAGTAGTTATTGAAAAAAGATATTCATCAAGAAATTTATCCTCAACTAGAGTGTCATCTTTGATATTCTGAATTCTAGACAATAAATCAGCAACTGTGTTTTGTTTTCCAGGTCAGTCTAGAATGGTGATGTTGAATTCTTGCAGGAGAACTAACCATCTTGTAATTATGCCATTATTAATAGATTTATTCATTAAGTATCTAATTGCAGAGTGATCTGTATTAACAAAGGTTTCATAGCCTGTAATATAATGTCTGAATTTGTTGATAGCATGAACAGCAACTAGGAATTCCTTTTCAGTTACAGTGCAATTTAACTCAATGCGAGTCATATTCTTGCTTGTGTAATAGATGGCATAGGGGATCAAATCTTATTCTCCTAATGCAACTCATAGAGTTGTATCTGAAGAATATGTTGAAATGTGAAAAGGTAATTTCCAATTTGGACCTCTTAAGATGGGTGCTTCAGAAATTTTTGTTTTTAAAGTTTCAAATGCCAATTGGCAATCAGGATTCCAACTGAATTCACAATATTTGGTAAGTAACTTGAAGAGTGGGGATGATAGTTTAGTGAAATTTTGTATAAATGTTCTATAATATCCTTTGAATCCTAGAAAACTTCAAACATCCTTTTAAAAACTTAGAATTGATAGTTTGGAGATGAATTCAACTTTAGATGTATCAACTTTAATTCCATCTCCTGAAATGTGATGTCCTAAAACAATCCCTTCTGTAAACATCATAAAAAAAATTTCATGACTTAGTGAAAGGTTTGCTTCCTTACATCTTTTAATAACCTTTTCCAAATTTTATAAAGCTTCTTCAAATGAATTCCCATAAACTGTAAAGTCATCCATGTACACCTCTACACAATCATGTATTAGATCAGAAAAAATTCCTAGTACTTCCCTTTGGAATGTTGCAGGTGCATTATACAATCCAAAAGGAAGTACTCGATAGGAATAAGTCCCCCATGGACAAGTGAATGTGGTATTATCTTGATCTTCAGGTGCTACCTGAATTTGATTGTAACCACTAAAACCATCTAGGAATGAGAAATATTTTTTACCTGCTAATGCATCCAATACTTGATCTATAAAGGGTAAAGGAAAATGATCTTTTATGGTAGCTTTATTCAATTCTCGATAATCAATGCATACCCTCCATTCACCATTTTTCTTTGGTACAATCACTAAATTTGAAACCCTCTAACTGTCTAAAATTGGGTAAATGAAGTTTACATTAGCAATTTTTGCAACTCTTCTTTCACAATTTCTCTAAGATTTGGATTCATTCTTCTTTGAGGTTTTCTGATAGGTTTACCATTTTCCTCAATATATATGTGATGTATACAATTCTTAGGACTAATTCCTTTCATGTCAGTGTATTCCCATGCATATGCAGAAGAATGCTATTGTAATGTTTTGATTAACTTTTCTTGTTGTAATCTCTTTAAGTTTTTGTTTATGTTCAAAGTTTTTCCTAGAAATATTTCAACTGTAGAGCTACCAAATTCTTCCATAGAATGAAGAGACATCTGTCTAGATGACGAATATTAAATATTACATTTTTCTTGAAATTGATCATGTTCATATTATGGGGATGATTCAAAGTTTTCTATTGAATTTAAGATTTGACTATCTTCACTAATGGTTTGAATAGTAAAGAGAGGTTGTATATCATTGTCATCATCAATCCATTCTTTGTCATTGATGGAAGTGTGGGTGCAGGCATTAAGGAGAGCTGCTCAAACTTTGTAACAATGTTTTCTAATTCAGGAGGAATTTGTTCCTGATCCATAATTCCCCTCTCGGTCATCAAAATTTATTAAATTTGTTTAATTAATTTACTAAAATGACATGCGAAAGCAAAAGTCCCCTTATTCTTTGAAAACATAATGATGCACTTTAAACAATGTTAAACCTTTGGAAACAATGTTTAAAAACCTTCAGAATGTTTAAACTTTCAGAAATGGGTTTTTTGATTTCAAACCTTTAATAAAGCTCCATTGTATAAACCATCGGGTCCATACCTTTTTTAAACTCCATGCGACTCCCGATGCGACCATCGTTGGATCTCCAACACATATGTTAAGACGGTTATCGTGTAAGAATAGCCCTGGTGACTTATCAACCAAAAGTCACGTGAAACTGACAGTTTTACCACCGTGACATGTCACGTTACTATTCGATCACATTGAAATAGAACAAAACCACTCGCATGCCAAAAGAAGTGTGAAAAAAGTGGTTGGTTTTTCCCAAAACTATTTGGTCTGCAAATTTGATTTTAATCACGTTTAACCATGGATTTCCATTGGGTTACAGTTTAACTTCAACTCCTCTTGGAAAACTCCATTTCGCTCCGTAAATCGATAAACATAGATCACTAATCGAATATCCAATCTCAAGCCAAAGAATCAGAATTCCTTCAATTTCCTTTGAATATTTTACACAGAAACTAATCACATGTAAATTCTCCTTCACACAGAAGCTAATCACGCTCAATTTCTACACATAAAAACATAAATCCAATGGATTTGAAGAGATGATACCCTTCGGGAATTTTCCAAGCATACAACAGATAAATAAACTCTGTGATTTTATTAAATCAGAGGCAAATCCCTCTCAATCAATTCTTCTAAGGTCCAAATTCGATTTTCTCCTTCTCAGAGGTTACATTTATAGTGTTTTACATAACAGTCGATCTCTTCTTGAGGATTGAATTATCCTAACTTAGATAAAATCCTAGTTACATAATATCTTCCCTAAATCTATCAACTGAAGGCTAAATATGCTGAATCAAATCTAAAACTGTTCAATTTCCCTAGATACTAGTTCAACCCTATCTAGTACAACTATAAATTGACAGCTAAAGGTACCAACACCTTTGCTTGTAAATTTTTTTTTTATTTTTGGAATAATTAATGAATCTGTTTGTCTCTAAGCCTCATGCTCCTATATCAGACTCCTGAAGACAAAAATATTCATGGGCTTCTGTCCATGAGCTCCTCCACAGAACTGCCCAATTTCTGCAGCATGGTTTTTGTCATCCAAGTAGCATCCTCAATTGGTTGATCCCTCCACTTGATTAAATATTGAAAATACTCCTGTCCCGTGGTCTTCTTAAACACTTTCTTTTCTAAGATCCTCTCTGGTTGTAATGTCTTTGCTATGGGTAACTGTTTTACCAAGTCAATCTTTTCTCTGTCTTTTTATCTATCATATGTGCCACCATCTTCATATTTATACAAATCAGCAACATTGAATATTGGAGATATTCCAATATCATATGGTAATTCAATTTCATAAGCATTTGCAAAAAACTTTCTCAATATCCTGCTTGGTCCTATATTTTTGAATTTTAACTTGTTATACTTCCTCTTTGGAAATCTTTCTTTTATTAAGTGTGTTAAAATCAAATCACCAACTTCAAAATTAACTTCTATTTTTCTCAAATCTACTCTGTTTTTGTACTTGATTCTACTGTCTTGTAATTTTTTCTTTACATGTTCATGTATTGCTTGAATTTCTGAAGAAAACTCCTCTCCTTCAGCACTTCTCATTTCTGCTTTTCCCAAGTTCCTCAATTCAGATACTCCTCTTGGGTGCATTCCATAAACTATATGGAATGAAATTTGTCCTGTACTTCTGTCAGGTGAATCATTATATGCATACTCTTCCTGTGGTAAAATATGACCCCACTATTTAGGATGTTCTCCTGCAAGACTTCTCAAAAGATTACCCAAACTCCTTTTCACTACTTCAGTCTACACATCAGTCTAAGTGTGATAAGTTGAGCTGAAACTTAGTTTAGTACCAAGCTTCTTCCACAATTTCCTCTAAAAATGACCAACTAATCTGGTGTCTCTATCAGAGACAATACTTTTAGGTAACCCATGTAATCTGACAATCTCCTTGAAAAACAAATTGGCAACATGAGTAGCATCACTGGTTTTATAACATGGAATAAAATGTGCCATTTTTTAAAATCTATCAACTACAACATAAATTGCATCATTTCCTCTCTGTGTCTTAGGCAATACTAAAACAAAATCCATACTTACCATATCCCAAGTTCTATCTGGAATAGGTAATGGAATGTGCAAACTTGCATTTTGACTTTTCCCTTTTGCATATTGACAAATTTTACAATTCTTCACATACTTTTCCACTTAAGATCTCATATTTGGCCAAAAATAAAAATGACTTACTTTCTCATAAGTCTTATCAACGCCAAAATGTCCAGCAAATCCACCACTATGTTTTTCCCTGATTAATTTTTCTCTCATAGAACAATTTGGTATGCACAACTGATTTCTTTTGAACAATAAACCCTCTTGCAAGAAATAATCTAACCACTAACTTTTGTCTATCAAAACAGGATTACAACATGCTTCAAATGCTTCTTTGAAATCCAAATCTGTCTTATAGTGTTCTTTAAGAAAATCAAAACCTAACACTTGAATTTGAATTTCTTGAACAAGAATGTTTTTTCTACTCAAGGCATCTGCTACCTTGTTTGCTTGACCACTTATATGTTTCAATACAAAGTTAAAACTTTGAAGATATTCAACCCAATTTGCATGTTTTTTATTCAATTTAGGCTGTTGCATAATATACTTTAAATCATGATTATCTAAATATATCACAAATTCTTTAGACATTAAATAATGTCTCCATTTCTTCAATGACTGTACAATTGCATAAAATTCCTTGTCATAAGAAGAGTACTTCCTCCTTGTCTCATTCAGCTTCTCACTGAAATATGCTACAGGTCTATCTTCTTGAATTAATACAACTCCAATAGCTTCCCCACTAGAATCACATTTCACTTGAAAAGGTTTATTAAAATCAGGCAAAACTAAGACAGGTTCCTTAGTTATCTTTTGCTTTAAGAACTGAAAATTCCTTTTAGCTTCAGCAGTCCACTTGAATGGTTGTTTGTCCTTCTTTATGGTTTCAGTGATAGGTGATGTTAGAGTCAGTCTTGTTATCCCTCCGTCAGAGATCATTTCTCTTATTGCATTTCATTTTTTAGGTGTCTCATTCATCTCATTAATCTGTATTCCGTTAGGGGCATGCCATTGACTGACAGAAGGGCTTGGTTTTCTCATTTCCCTTATGTTTGTACTTATTGGGTTGGTCAAAATTTCTCAAAATTCATCAAAGTTCAGTTCATGTCATTTACAGTCGTAGATGGTTATTTTGGTCAAGAAGAGTCTTTCAGTTTCTAGGTCTAGGGTTTGGTCTTCAGAAATGTTAAATAATGCCCGCAGGCCATGAGGATGTTTTCAACAAGTTTTCATTTCAAGATTTTCATCGTCAACTATGCTCGAGGATGTTTCTTCTTCAAAACTTTCTTTTGAAGAAGAAATTGTCAAATTTGTTTTTGTAATAAATATGTATCTTTCCTCCATGAAGTACTTGAAAAGCAGACTTTGGCTTTCCTTTTCCAAAGTCCAACGCCACCATCCCTGCAAAAATCAACCAATTTCATCATTCAAGCTCAGAAAGTCAGCGAGGAAACAAAAAGACAGAAGTTGTATTAAATGCAAAAAAGTGCCAAAGTTAATAACATTACAAAATGGGTTATTGAGAAGCAAAAATTAAAACCATCTCTATATGAGATATTTCTCAAAGTCATTCATTCATTTGCATCAAGAGTTATTGGGAAAATCTAAGAGAGAAGTCGAATTGGAGTTCAAAGAACCAACTATGATTTTAGAAGAGGCCGACTATGTGTTTAAACAGAGCGCGGCACATTGGGATAGGCCGCAGTGCATCCACAGAGCGCGGCGCATAGAGCCAAAACACACCGTGCATTTTCCTAAGGGCGCGGCGCACGCACATGACACGGCGCATTGGGTTTGTGCATGGCGCACAGAGCCCCAAAGGCTGAAACTCATCTTCGCTCCATCAAAACTCAATTCGATTCAGTTTATTTGTCTCCAAGTAAGTGTGCGCCCTTACCATTTGATGTTAACTCCTGTTGGGTGCTATTTGGAAGGAGGAATTTAAGAGGTTAAATGGTGAAAATATAACCCTATATCCACATCAAAATTTGATCCTAGGGTTTAAAATTGGGTGTCAAAACTTGAACTTTGTTTCCAAAACACTCTCATTCCATTTTCATTTGTGCTCTTATCACTGTTATCACTGTTATCACTGCTATTACTGTCACACTATCATACCACAGTCCCTCTCCTATTCCCGTTTTCCTATACCCTTTTGTTCCCATGTGTTAATCCTCAAACTCCATCACTTACCATCCATTGACAAAGGCCTAATTTCCACAACATTCAAGGAGTGCCTCTATATCCTTGATTTCACTTATATTTTGTCATTTCACTTACTCCTATTCCTAAAAACTACCCCCATCACTATCACTCATTCCCACATCACTTATAAATCCCCAAATCCCTAAGTCCCCCAAACAGTGACTGTCCTCATACTTAAATCTCACTTGACAGTCCTTTTTTCCCACTGTGATATTTCTCCACAGCACCTTATTACATATGTGGCACATTTGGTATTGAAAAACAAACTCCTGTTTTCACCACACATATATCAGCATATACTTGTCAAACACCTTGTTTTCAGCATCATGTCAGAGACAAATTCATCATATGAGCAGGGATATGAGCAGGAAAATGATTCAACCGCAGAACTAAATGTACCGAAGAGGTCTCATAAGAGTGGCAGACACGTCAGGGAGGAGCCCACTTCTTTGGTTCAATTGCAGGCCTGCCCGCTCGCAATGACATGCTTTCAGCAACATTCAAGTTTTTGGTATTATGAGATGATATCTCAGATTCAACACCATCTGGAGTTGGTTCGCTTATTTGTCCTATATTTGCGTGATGGTCATGTAAACCTTGTTGGAGTGAACTTCGCCTTGACACCAGAGACCATTTCCGAGGCAACCGGGATACCGAACATTGGTGAGGAGTGGAATAAGAGACAACAGCTGGATAGAGCATATTATGAACCTTACATCAGCCCTGGATATTTGAGGCAGCTGAGTAGGGTATTTCCATTCCGGTTTTTGAAGGAGTCCTATGTGCCATTAATGAAACTCATCATTAGATATTTCAGCTGTGAGGGTAGATTTTCACGCCTTTATGCATACCATATCAGACTTTTGATGCATTTCACGAGAGTGAGACTGATGAATATTCCATACTTCATGTGCCAAAACATAGAGCGGATGACTACCCTTGTGCAGAAGAAGACTCCAGAGTAGCAACATAACAACATTTATCATTATGCGCTCATTAAAATCATTGTAGTTCATCAGCTTGGATTGCAGGGCATTGCATGGGATGAGTTCATTTCCCGTGACTTCTTTATATCCCCTCAGCCTCCTCCAGAGATTGTACATGATGCAGGTGAGCCTTCGCATTAGTTTGACATTCCTGAGACAGAGAATATCAGTGTTCCAGTGTTTTTTACCTATCAGAGAGGTACCAGAGCTTTATTTGCAGCAGCACGATGAGTACTATCTCCGCCCAGGGTGGAAGGGGTCTCGTTACCTTCGACAGCAGCGCGAGTACTATCTCCACATGGCGTGGAAGGGGTCTCGCCTTCTACATCAGCACATGTACAGGACAGAGGCAAGAAGCCTATGCATGATGAGGGCCCTTTAGGAGGCCAAGACACTGATTTTATATTGATCGATGTTGATTCAAGCTCTCCCAGCTCAAAGCTGAAAGAAATCATCCAGGAGAAAAAATATGAGATTGACACACTGAACGAGAAATTGCAGAGAGCTCAGTGGGTTATATATTACTTTGAGTAGTGGAATAAACAACTAGAGGATCATCACACACTCATGGAGCTGCAGAGAATCCGCGAAGACCGGGAATTAGCCGGGAAGAGACCAGGTGACATGACACCATTTGAGCGAGAGACTTGTCTTACGAGAGTCAACATTCATTTGGAGAAGCTGTTGGTGAAGGCCAATAGGGAAAAATACATTATTAGACATATGAAAAACCACTATTGGGCTCGCACACACGTTTGCAAAGCTAGGATGAAGATCCTGAAGGCGAGGTTGAGAAAAGCACTGAAATGTCAGGAAAGGCCAAATCGACTCCGAATCTTGGCTGAAGCTTCCTTGGCTAAGCATGAGACATGATGGGAGACCTTCACTCTAAATTTCAGCAAATTTGGAGAAAAATTTTTCATTTTTGAAAATTTTGGTTGCAAAACAGGTTTTTCCGCCCGATGCGTCACGCCACCCGATGCGCGCTTATGATTGGGACATCTTCTGGAGGAAAACTTAATATTTTTGGGTTTTTTATAGTAAATTATGCATGCTCAGGAATGGCTGAGAGACTTCATGAAGTTATGGGTGGTTTAAAAGGTCAAAAACACTCCAAAAATGGCCTTTCTACCACTTTTTGCACCAGCAGGAACCAGTCTTGGAAGATTGCAGTTTGGGAAGGGCAAATGACATCCAAATTGAAAAATTCCACTTGGGTTGGATATCAGACATCCGGGGCTTTCCAAAGAGCTATCATGAGCTCAATTTGGACTTCAGGAAGTGCCCCAAAAATAGGCTCAAAGTGGCACGGCTCATTGAGTTTTCTAGCGCGGCGCATAGAGAAATTTTACCCAATTTTCACTTTCCAGCTCAGAAATTCGGCCAGTTTGACTAGTTTCATTTTGGATGTAATTATTGATCTATCTTGATGTAATTTTGTAGCTATGATGTAAATTTGGCATGTTTTTACTTGTTCTAGAGGATTCATTCACTAAAAAATGAAAATTAAGTGAATGGATCAGTTTCCTAGCATATAGAGGCTGCCTAGATTTCAGCTCCATGTTTAGAATTGGTTGAAACAGCTCCTAAAAGGCTGATCTCGACCCATAGAGGCATGGTATGGGGTTAGGATGGTCTATATATTGTATTTTCTGAGACATTTTCAGGGTTGGATACTTGGGAAAAGGTTAGCCCCTCATTGTATATCCATTTTCAGTTTTTGGCAAAGGAAAGACTAGAGTTTTGCAGCACTTGTTGGGATCCTTGTGGCTTCTGAGTTTTGATGATGTTATTCTCATGTTATTGTAAGTTTCATTAATTTTATATGTATGCCATTTCCCTTCTCTATTCTTATGAATTAAACAAATGAGTAATTGAGGTAGAATTCATTGATTTGCTAGTGCTCTGCCTTAGACTTTTGTTTAGTTTTATATGTTTTTCGTCAGTTTGAAGAGGATCCTTGCACTCTCTTGCTCTGTTCAGCTCCTCAGTAGTCTTTTCAATCCATTCATTTGATCTAAGACATTAGATTCGTTGTCTTCCTCGCCCCAACTTGAACTCTGCAAGAAATTGGCCTCATCCCCAAGCCCAAAATTGTTTTTCCCTTTTTCCAACAAAAACCCCTAAAAATCAAAATCAAACCCTCCTACTTGTTTATCTAGCCTAAGATCAGTTATTATTTTAGTCATCTCAAGCCCCTTTTAATATTTCATTGAGATTGACTCGGAGAGAGCCCTCTCCTGTCCTCGTAGGGCTAGCTACTAGGCTGAGCATGGTTTGGTGTTGTCCTTTTTCTGCCTTATTTTAGCCTAAGGTGGATTTGGGGAATAACATAGTGGCGACCATACTAGGGAAGAAAATGTTTTGCTTGTTGGTGTTATTTGTTTCATAAGTTACAGACAGAGCCTGAAGTTACCCCAGGTAGCTTTCGAAACGCTTTTGCTTTGCATTAGCGGAAGTAGATAAACGTTGCTTCAATCAATCTCCGGTTTAGCTTGTGAACGTGACATTTGACTTGTGAATTACCCCAGTATATTACATCGTTCTAGACTTTTGGGTGATTGAGTCTATAATTTGATAGGCTGAATAGATCGGTTTGGTCCTTTGATTTTTGAATAGATCAACACACTGGCTTCCAGAAGACATACTAGATCAAATCCCGATCCTAATCCGCCTCCAGTGTATGAGAATCCCAATCTGATTTCAAGAATCTTCCGTCGAGAAAGTCCCGTGATCCCTTTGTTTAAATCTCATTCATGCTCGACTGTATTTGAGTTCCTTGAATATATTGAGTTTGATGATCAATTCAAGTTGTCATTGTTTGAAACTAAATCTGAAAATGCTACTGGTTCTACCGTCATAAATCCCGAGTTTATCAAGTATCTTGAGGTTGAACAAGCTAATAGATCTATTGATAGTTACATCCTGAACATTCAAAACTCTATTGTGGCAACGAATATTCCTGAGTTTATTGAATCTGGTTCTGAAACTCTTGGTCCATCAGTAGTTACTTCTGATTCACAGGTTCACGCTGAGCCTTATTTTATTCCTACCATTCCCGTGAAACCATCTATTTCTAATCAGCAATCAGCAGTAGTTCCTCCTCCATATCCACCACATACACCTCGTACACCTACTGCTCCTACTCCACCCGTTTCTCCAAGAAAGATTATAAATCCACCAAGAGAAATGGTTGCTAGATTCGCACCTCTCGTTTTGCCCCAGAACTTGGATCCCATGCCCGCTGATTTTCAGAGTAAAATTCCTTTGTTTGATGGTACTCCTCAAAGTGTGCCCTCTCAGCAACATATTGACAAAATGACAGAATTTTTTTATCTCCATGAAATTGATGAAGAGAATGTCTCCATGAGATTGTTTGTGCAAAATTTCGGAGGTGAGGTACGCAAGTGGTTCAAAGCTTTGCAGCCCAGAAGTAATAAATTAGAAGAGCTTCAAAGACAGTTTCTAGATCGGTGGGAAATGAAGAAAGATCCGCTTCAAATCACTTCTGAGTATACCAAGATCAAGCGCAATCCTGGTGAGTCCGTCCAAGATTATATTATCAGATTTAATGCGGTTTATAATGCAATTCCTGATGACTTGAGGCCTTCTAAGAAATAAACTTTGTTAAAATTCCCGGATGGTTTTGATCCGGAGATGTCCTATTCATTACGAGATAGAGATCCGCCCACTTTAGAGGACATGTAGAAGATTGCCGTGAGTGTTGAGGCAAATTTGAATGACAAGAGAGCTAGATTGAAAGCAGCGAATAAATTTGTGATAAAGGAAGAAGCTTCTACATCTACAGATCAGATACTTCGCAAGGTGGAAAAAATGTTCGAAAGGTTCACTCTTGATAAGCCCAAACCGCAAATTCGAAATCCCAACTTCCGTGGTCAGCAGTAGCCACAATTCAGGATTAAGCAACGAGAACAGTGAGCACAAGAACCAACAGTCCAGCAGCAAGTAAAGACACCTCTTCAGCAGAATTTTGTTGGTAAGGATTCAGATGATGAAGATGATGTAGTAGGGGAGGAAAATCATTTCTTTACTCCTTATGATTTGCCCATTTATATCACCGAAGATGAGGAGTATGCAGAAATTTTAGCAGTACAAAGAGATGAGGATTTTATCTTGGATAATGATGCGGCTCTTGAAGAAAAGTCGGATGAGTATCAGAGAGGTTATATGAATGCTTTGTCAGCCCAACAGAAGAAATATTCTCTCAGAAACAGAGATGTGCCTATCAATCCAATTCAAAAGAGAAAGGAAGTTTCAGCACCTAAAAACGATTCACCTGTTGCACAAAAGAAAGCAAAAGAGATAGTTGATCCCGCTGCCACCAAATCATCATCAGCAGAAAAATCAAATCAGCCAATTACAACGAGGAACGAGGGGGAAGGCTGAAAAGAAAGATGTTCCAGCCAAAGAGATCGAAAATACTTCAGCTTTTAGTTTAGAGAATGAGATTTCTAAATTAAAGGTGTCCATTCCCTTGACTAAACTAATGAGGAACAGCAGTTATAAAGGTCAAGTTTCCAAAATTTGAATTTCGATCCCATGTCTGACATGGTGAATATTGAAGATGATTAACCGGAACTGATATTTGGACCAGCTTAAGATGGTGAGTCTCCGGACAGCGAAGTGCCTCCTTTTTATATTAGTCTTCGATTGCATGAGTTTGTATTGCATAATGCCATGTTCGATTCCGGTGCTTCCCATAATCTTATGCCAAAAACAATCATGGAGAAGTTGGGCTTAGACATTACCAGGAAGTACCATGATCTTTATTCATTTGATTCTAGCAGAGTGAGATGTATTGGGCTCATTAAAGACTTGGTTGTAATTTTGGATCAGATTCCTACAAAGAATGTTTTGATGGAGGTTGTTGTGGCAGACATTCCTCCCAGATTTGGTATGCTGCTTTCCAGATCTTGGGTAGACAAATTGAAAGGGACATTACAATTAGATTTCTCCTACGTGACGATTCCCGTGTTTGGCCAAATGAGAAATTTGTACTGGGAACAAAAAATGAAATATATGATTACAACTAAGGAGAAACCGGTCAATCATCCGATTAATTATGTACATACAGATTTAGAGTCTTTTGTTTTGTTTGCCGATAGTTTCAATGATGTAGATAGTCAGTTAGTTCAAGCAGAAGATATTCCAGAGATTACCGAGAATTTCAGAGAAGTTTTGCAGAAGGAAAGGAAAAAACCGGAAAGCATAGTTGAGCAATCAGCTAAAGATAGTGGACAACAAGCAGAAAAAACAGAGCTAGCACAATTTCAACACTTAGAGGATGATGAAGAGGGTCTATGGACCATGGATTTCAATGGTGCAGTGGGCAATGATGGTGCTGGGATTGGTATTTTGGTATGTAGTCCTTTTTCCGCTCCAAACAAGGTACCGAGCAATGTACGAGTATGTTCTTACAAATTAGCATTTGATTGTTCAAACAATGAGGCTGAGTATGAAGCTTTGATTGCTGGCCTAAAGATTCTTAGAAAGTTGAATGCTAAGAGAATTGCAGTCTATGGTGACTCCGAATTGGTGATTAAGCAAGTAAAGGGTGAATATCAAACGAAACATCCCCGGATGTGAGCTTACCGTAATGTTGTCCTTGAAATTTTGAAGCAGTTTTCAGATTATACCTTGACTTGTATTCCTCGCATTCAAAATGGAATTGCAGATGCACTTGCTAAGGCAGCAAGTAACTTGAAGCACTGTCCTATCGTCCCGGATAATCAAAGATGTTGGCAAGTTTTCCAAGATGATGATGAGATTAATGATTTTCTGCAAAATAAAGGGAAGTTCAAAGATACCTCAATCGATGTAGAATATGATGATGGTGATGATGTTCAAGTCAATCAAATGGAAGTGTTGCAACTGAAAGATAACGTTATTCCTAAAGGTTTGATACCTTTAGAAGAGCTCTTCGATCAGGATGATGTGGCCAAGAAACCAACCTTACGGCCGACTGAAAAAGGAGTCGAAGATGTAAATATTGGAATAGCTGAAGACCCCAAGATGGTAAAGTTATCCAAATCATTGCCACCGGAGGTAAAGGCTAAATATGTGAGTTTGTTGTCTTCATTTTCTGATGCTTTCGCTTGGGATTACTCAGATTTAAAGACGTATGACACCAATATAATTCAGTACACTATCCCAATCAAGCCTAATCAGAAGCCTTTCAGACAAAAGCTAAGAAGAATCAATCTGAAGTTGCTGCCATCGATTGAGAAGGAGGTAAACAGGTTTTACAAAGCAGGAATCATTGTTCCCATCAGATTTTCTGATTGGATTTCCAATTTAGTGCCAGTGCGGAAAAAGACAGGTGAAATTTGGTTGTGTATTGATTTCCGAAATTTGAACAAGGTGTCATTAAAGGACAATTATCCATTGCCTAAGATGGATCATATATTGCAGCGAGTAGTGGGTGCATCTCGCATGTCACTACTCGACCGTTATTCTGGATATAACCAAATTTTGGTTCATGAGGATGACCGTGACAAAACAGCATTCACCACTCCGTGGGGGACATTCCACTATGCCAAGATGCCATTCGGTTTGAAGAATGCTGGTGAAAATTTCCAGCGAGTGATGGACATGGCTTTTGCGAATGAAAAAGATGTTTTCCTTGTTATATACCTTGATGATTTAACAGTTTTTTCCAATTCCGATGAAGAGCATATGTATCAATTGAAAGTTGTTTTTCAAAAGTGCAAAAAATATGGTGTCTTGCTTAATCCTAAAAAGAGCTTGTTTTCCATGGATGAAGGAAAATTACTTGGTCACATTATTTCTAAAGATGGCATTCGTATTGATCCAGCACGTGTTGAAGAAATTCAGAAAATTGATCCTCCCAGGAACAAGAAGGAGATTCAGTATTTTAATGGTAAGATGAACTTTTTATGCCGTTTTGTCCCTAACCTTGCTGAACATGTAAGAGAAATAACAAATATGCTGAAAAAGGATAGCCAAGTGAAGTGGAATGAAGAGGCGGTAAATTCCTTTAATTTGGTGAAGTTGGCACTATCTTTAACTCCGGTGTTAATCAGCCTGGATTACACCCAAGATTTTATTTTTTTTTCCTTTTCTTCGGAGCATACCATGGAAGTTGTGTTAATGCAGAAAAGAGATGGACATGAGAATCCCATAGCGTTTTTCAGTCGAACTATTAGAGACGCAGTCTTGAAATACAACATCATTGAGAAACAAGCTCTTGCACTGGTAAAGGCATTGAAGGATTTCCGAGTATACATTTTGCATTCCCATATTTTAGCTTATGTTCCTAACGTTGTCGTGAAAGATGTTTTAGTACAGACTGATCCGGAAGGAAGACATGGTAAGTGGATTGCAGCTTTGCTGAAATATGATGTGGAAATAAAGCCCACGAAGCTTATCAAGGGACAGGGGCTGGCGAAGCTTATGGCTGAATTAAATTTGCATGCATTAGACATAAATCTGATTGCTGCTATGTCTAATGAGGATGAGGATAATTCACCACTTCAGGTATCGGAAATGTTTGTTGCTTCCCCATGGTATTCAGATATCGTGTATGTTCTTCAAAATTTGTCATCACCACCCAGCATGACTAGAAACAAAGGTAGAACTTTGAAACTGAAGGCTGCAAAATTTTGTATTTTGAATTCTGTACTTTATTGGAAAGATCCAGGTGGCGTTTTATTGAATTGTTTGGTGGAGGAAGAAGCGAAGAAGGTAATGGAGGATTTCCACAAAGGAGACTGCGGGGGTCATCATTTTTGGAAAACAACTTCCAATAAGATTTTGAGAGCAGGGTACTATTGGCTGACATTGTTTGCTGATGTATATAAAACAGTCAAAGGCTGCCATGAGTGCTAGATTTTCGAAGGAAGACAGAAGTTATAGCCATTGCCACTCAAGCCTATTGAGGTAAGTGCCCCTTTTCAGCAGTGGGGTTTGGATTTCATTGGGGAAATCCATCCTCCTTCCTCAGGACAGCATAGATGGATTCTAACAGCCACCGATTACTTTATGAAATGGATCAAAGTAGTTCCTATAAGGCAAGCCACTGATTCAGTAATCATTTCTTTCCTTGAGAACAACATTTTGTCTCGTTTTGGTTGCCCGAGTAAATTGATCACTGATAATGCAGCGGCTTTTAAATCAAGAAACATGATTGAGTTTTGTGCTAAGTATAAAATTATTTTGGGACATTCAACTGCCTATCATCCGCAAGGCAATGGTTTGGCGGAATCTTCCAATAAGTCTCTAGTCAATATCATTAAAAAGTTGTTGGACATAAATAAGAAGAGTTGGCATAAGAAGCTGGTAAATGCGCTATGGGCTGATCGGGTGAGTCAAAAGAATTCCATTGGTATGTCCCCCTTCGAGTTAGTTTATGGAGTGGATACAGTCTTTCCTACCTCACTTGTTGTTCCGGTGGTCAAGTTTCTTCAGGAAGCTGGTAGTGAAGAAAGCCATATGTAGAGAAGGATAAATCAGATTATTCATTTGCAGCAAACGAGAGAAGATGTCTTCCAGAACACATTCAAGTTGCAGGAGAGAATAAAAAATATCTATGACAGGAAAGCGAAGGCGGATAAATTCCAGTTGGAGGAAGTGGTACTGAAGTGGGATGCTAGGAATGAGGACAAAGGTAAACACGGTAAGTTTGAAAATCTATGGAAAGGTCCATTCAAGATTGCAGCATATCGAGGTCAGAACGCCTTTCTTTTGAAGGAGATGAACGGTGAAGACTGTCCAGGAGGGCCGATCAATGGTCAGCTGCTCAAGCGGTACCACTTCTAAGATGTTTTCTGCTGATCACATTGTCATTGTACATATCATGTATTTCAATTTCATTGTAAGTGTGCATTGTAGTCTTTTCTTCAGTCTAGGGCCCGAAGTGAAGGCTATAATTCTGAAGAAGGATTTCAGTTTTCGTTTGAGTCTGTTTAGTCGGTCTGGTTCAGTCATTTCTGTTTTAAAAGTTGAGTTAGTTTGAATCAAAGTTTCAGTCAAATAAATTCAGTCAACAGTCTTGAGTTGTTTTGTCAAAATAATGGACTCCATAGCCCAATGGACGAAGGCACTGGTCTGCTCTCCCAAAGATCTGTCGTTCTTGGCACCTCCAAGGAGCTACCATCCCCATTGGAGCCAATGTTAGAGTCATTCTTGTTATCCCTCCATCAGAGATCATTTCTCTTATTGCATTTCATTTTTTAGGTGTCTCATTCAGCTCATTAATCTGCATTCCGTTAGGGGCATGCCATTGACTAACGGAAGGGCTTGGTTTTCTTGTTTCCCTCATGTTTTTACCTGCTGGGTTGGTCAAAATTTCTAAAAATTCATCAAATTTTAATTTATGTCATTTACAGTCATAGATGGTTATTTTGGTCAAGAAGAGTCTTTCAGTTTCTAGGTCTAGGGTTTGGTCTTCATAAATGTTAAATAATTCCTGCAGGCCATGAGGATGTTTTCAACAAGTTTTCATTTCAAGATTTCCATCGTCAATTATGCTCGAGGATGTTTCTTCTTCAAAACTCTGTTTTGAAGAAGAAATTGTCAAATTTGTTTTTGTAATAAATATGTATCTTTCCACCATGAATTACTTGAAAAGAAGACTCTGGTTTTCCTTTACCGAAGTTCAATGCCACCATCCCTGCAAAAATCAACCAATTTCATCATTCAAGCTCAGAAAGTCAGTGAGGAAACAAAAAGACAGAAGTTGTATTAAATGCAAAAAAGTGCCAAAGTTAATAACATTACAAAATGGGTTATTGAGAAGAAAAAATTAAAACCATCTCTATATGAGATATTTCTCAAAGTCATTCATTCATTTGCATCAAGAGTTATTGGGAAAATCTAAGAGAGAAGTCGAATTGGAGTTCAAAGAACAAACTGTGATTTTAGAAGAGGCCGACTGTGTTTTTAAACAGAGCGCGGCGCATTGGGATAGGCCGCGGCGCATCCACAGAGCACAGCGCATATAGCCAAAACACACCGTGCATTTTCCTAAGGGCGCGGCACACCCACACAACGCGGCGCATTGGGTTTGTGCGTGGCGCACAGAGCCCCAAAGGCCGAAACTCATCTTCGCTCCATCAAAAATCAATTCAATTCAGTTTATTTGTCTCCAAGTAAGTGTGCGCCCTTACCATTTGATGTTAACTCCTGTTGGGTGCTATTTGGAAGGAGGAATTTAAGAGGTTAAATGGTGAAAATATAACCCTATATCCACATCAAAGTTTGCTCCTAGGGTTTGAAATTGGGTGTCAAAACTTGAAATTTGTTGCCAAAACACTCTCATTCCATTTTCATTTGTGCTCTTATCACTGTTATCACTGCTATTCTTTGTCTTTAATCCTTTACAGTCCTCTCATTCCATTTGTCTACTCCTTTTTTCCCATGTGTTAATCATAAAACCATCACTTACCCATCCATTGACGAGGCTAATTTCCATGACACTCAAGGGCTGCCTTTATGTCTTTGATTTCACTTATATATTCCCATTTCATTGACTATTGTTCCTAAAACTACCACTCATCACTATCACTCATTCCCATTACTTATAAATCCCCAAATCTCTAAGTTCCCCCAAACAGTGACTGTCCTCACACTTAAATCTCACTTAACAGTCCTTTTTTTCCCACTGTGATATTTCTCCACAGCACCTTATTATATATGTGGCGCATTTTGTATTAAAACATACACCAAACTCTTGTTTTCACCATACATATATCAGCATATGCTTGTCAAACACCTTGTTTTCAGCATCATGTCAGAGACAAATTCATCATATGAACAGGGATATGGTCAAGACAGTGACTCAACCACAGGGCTAAATGTAACGAGGAGGTCTCATAAAAGTGGTCGGCATGTTAGGGAGGAGACCACTTCTTTGGCTCAATTACAGGTCTGCCTGCTTGCAATGACATGCTTTCAGCAACATTCATGTTTTTAGAATTGTGAGAAGATATCTCAGATTCAGCACCATCTGGAGTTGGTTCGCTTATTTGTCCTACATTTGCGTGATGGTCATGTAAACCTTGCTGGAGTGAACTTCACCTTGACACCAGAGACCATTTCTAAGGCGACCGGGATACCGAACATTGGTGAAGAGTGGAATAAGAGAAAACAGTTGGATAGAGCATATAATGAGCCTTACATCAGACCTGGATATTTGAGGCAGTTGAGTAGAGTATTCCCGTTCCAGTTTATGAAAGAGTCTTAGGCGCCATTAATGAAACTCATCATTAGATACTTCAGCTGTGAGGGTAGATTCTCACGCCTTTATGCATACCATGTCAGACTTTTGATGCATTTCACGAGGGTGTGACTGATGAATATTCCATACTTCATGTGCCGAAACATAGAGCGGATGACTAACCTTGTGCAGAAGAAGACTCCGGAGCAGAAACATAACAACATTTATCATTATGCGCTCATTAAAATCATTGTAGTACATCATCTTGGATTGCAGGGCATCACATGGGATGAGTTCATTTCTCGTGACTTATTTATAGCCCCTCAGCCTACTCCAGAGATTGTTCATGATGCAAGTGAACCTTCGCATCAGTTTGAGGTTCCTGAGATAGATCCTATCAGTGTTCCAGTGTGTGTAACATATAAGAGAGGCCACAGAGCCTTATTTGCAGCAACACAACGAGTACTATCTCCACCAGGGGTGGAAGGGGTCTCGTTGCCTTCATCAGCAGCGTGAGTACTATCTCCACAGTGCATGGAAGGGGTCTCGCCTTCTACATTAGCACAGGTACAAGACAGAGGAAAAATGCCTATGCATGATGAGGGCCCTTCAGGAGGCCAAGATACTGATTTTATATTGATAGATGTTGATTCGAGCTCTCCTAGCTCAAAGCTGAAAGAAATCATCCAGGAGCATAAAGCTGAGATCGACACGCTGACCAAGAAATTGCAGAGAGCTCAGTGGGTTATATATTACTTGGAGCAGCGGAATAAACAACTGGAGGATCAACACACACTCATGGAGCTGCAGAGAATCCGTGAAGACCGTGAATTGGCCCGAAAGAGACCAGGTGACATGACACCATTTGAGCGAGAGACTTGCCTTACGAGAGTCAACATTCATCTGGAGAAACTATTGGCGAAGGCCAATATGGAAAAATACATGCTCAGACATATGAAAAACCACTATTGGGCCCGCACACACATTTGCAGAGCCAGAATGAAGATCCTGAAGGCGAGGTTGAGAAAAGCACTGAAATGTCGGAAAAGGCCAGATCCACTCCGAATCTTGGCCGAAGCTTCCTTGGCTGAGCATGAGACATGATGGGAGACCTTCACTCCAAATTTCAGCAAGTTTGGAGAAAATTTTGTCATTTTTGAAAATTTTGGTTGTAAAACAGGTTTTTCCACCCGACGCGTCGCGCCACCCAACGCGCGCTTATGATTGGGACATATTCTGGAGGAAAAATTAATATTTTGTGGTTTTTTATGGTAAATTATGCATTCTCAGGAGTTTCTGAAATATTTCATGAAATTATGGGTGGTTTAAAGGGTAAAAAACACTCCAAAAATGGCCTTTCTGCCACTTTTTGCACCAGCAGGAACCAGTATTGGGAGATTGCAGTTTTGGAGTGGAAAATGACATCCAAATTGAAAAATTCCACTTAGGTTGGATAGCTGACATCTAGGGATTTCCAACGAGCTATCATGAGCTCAATTTGGAATTCAGGAACTTCCCCAAAAATAGGCTCAAAGTGGCGTGGCGCATTGAGTTTTCTAGCGTAGCGCATAGAGGAATTTTGCCCAATTTTCACTTTCCAGCTCAGAAATTCGGCCAGTTTGACTAGTTTCACTTTTGGATGTAATTATTGATCTATATTGATGTAATTTTGTAGCTATGATGTAAATTTGGTATGTTTTTACTTGTTCTAGAGAATTCATTCACTAAAAAGTGAAAATTAAGTGAGTGGATCAGTTTCCTAGCATATAGAGGCAAGTTGTTTGGCTGCCTAGTTTTCAGTTCCATGTTTAGAATTGGTTGAAACAACTCCTAGAAGGATGAGATCGACCCCTAGAGGCATGGGAAGGGGTTAGTATGGTCTATATATTGTATTTTCTGAGACATTTTCAAGGTTTGACTCTTGGGAAAAGTTTGGCACCTCATTGTATATCCATTTTCAGATTTTTGGCAAAGGAAAGACCAGAGTTTTGCAGCACTTGTTGGGATCCTTGTGGCTTCTGAGTTTTGATGATGTTCTTCTCATGTTATTTTATGTTTCATTAATGTTATATGTATGCCATTTCCCTTCTCTTTGCTTCTATATGTATTCCATTTCCCTTCTCTATGCTTCTGAATTAAACAAATGAGTAATTGAGGTAGAATTCATTGATTTGCTGGTGCTCTGCCTTAAGCTTTTGTTTAGTTTTTTATGTTCTTCGTCAGTTTGAAGAGGATCCTTGCACTCTCTTGCCCTCTTCAGCTCCTCAACAGTCTTTTCCATCCATTCTTTTGAGCTAAGACATCAAAATCATTGCCTACCCTGCCCCAACTTGAACTCTGCAAGAATTTGGCCTCATCCCCAAGCCCAAAAATTGTTTTTCCCTTTTTCCAACAAAACCCCTAAAAATCAAAATCAAACCCTCCTATTTGTTTATCTAGCCTAAGATCAGTTGTTGTTTTAGTCATCTCAAGCCCCTTTGAATATTTTAATTGAGATCGACCCGGAGAGAGCCCTCTCCTGTCCTCGTAGGGCTAGCTACGAGGCTGAGCGTGGTTTGGTGTTGTCCTTTTTCTGCCTTATTTCAGCCTAAGGTGGATTTGGGAACTAACATAGTGGCGACCATACTGGGGAAGAAAATGGTTTGCTTGTTGGTGTTATTTGTTTCATAAGTTACAGACGGAGCCTGAAGTTACGCCAGGTAGCTTTCGAAACGCTTTTGCTTTGCATTAGCGGAAGTAGATAAACGTTGCTTCAGTCAATCTCCAGTTTAGCTTGTGAACGTGACACTTGACTTGTGAATCACCCCAGTATATTAGATCGTTCTGGACTTTTGGGTGATTGAGTCTAGAATTTGATAGGCTGAATAGATCGGTTTTGTCCTTTGATTTTTGAATAGATCAACACACTGGCTTCCAGAAGACATACTAGATCAAATCCCGATCCTGATCTGCCTCCAGTGTATGAGAATCCCAATCTGATTTCAAGAATCCTCCGTCGAGAAAGTCCCGTGATCCCTTTGTTTAAATCTCATTCATGCCCTACTGTATTTGAATTCCTTGAAGATATTGAGTTTGATGATCAATTTGAGTTGTCGTTGTTTGAAACTAAGTCTGAAAGTGCTACTGGTTCTACTGTCATAAATCCTGAGTTTATCAAGTATCTTGAGATTGAACAAGCTAATAGATCCATTGATAGTTACATCTTGAACATCCAAAACTCTATTGTGGCAACGAATATTCCTGAGTTTATCGAATCTGCTTCTGAAACTCTTGGTCCATCAGCAGTTACTTCTGATTCACAATTTCACGCTGAGCCTTCTTTTATTCCTACCATTCCCATGCAACCATCTATTTCTAATCAGAAGTCTACAGTAGTTTCTCCTCCATCTCCACCACATACTCCTCGTACATCTACTGCTCCTTCTCCACCCATTTCTCCAAGACAGATTATAAATCCACCAAGAGCAATGGCTGCTAGATTCGCACCCCTTGTCTTGCCCCAGAAATTGGACCCCATGCCCGCTGATTATCAGAGTAAAATTCCTTTGTTCGATGGTACTCCTCAAAGTGTGCCCGCTCAACAGCATATTGATAGAATGACAGACTTCTTTGATCTCCATGAAATTGATGAAGAGAATGTCTCCATGAGATTGTTTGTGAAAACTTTTGGAGGTGAGGTACGTAAATGGTTCAAAGCTTTGCAACCCAGAAGTATTAATACATTAGAAGAGCTTCAGAGACAATTTCTAGATCAGTGGGAAATGAAGAAAGATCCACTTCAAATCACTTCTGAGTATACCAAGATCAAGCGCAATCCTGGTGAGTCCGTCCAAGATTATATTATCAGATTTAATGCGGTTTATAATGCAATTCCTGATGATTTGAGGCCATATAAGAAATCATATTTGCTTAAGTTCCCAGATGGTTTTGATCCGGAGATGGGTTATTCATTACGAGACAGAGATCTGCCCACTTTAGAGGACATGCAGAAGATTGTCGTGAGTGTTGAGGCAAATTTGAATGAAAAGAGAGCTAGATTGAAAGCAGAGAAGAAAGTTGTGATAAAGGAAGAAGCTTCTACATCTACATCAGATAAACTACTTCGCAAGGTGGAAAGAATGATTGAAAATCTCACACTTGATAAGTCCAAACCGCAGATTCGAAATCCCAACTTCTGTGGTCAGCAGCAATCCCAATTCAGGATTAAACAACAAGAACAACGAGCACAAGAACCAACAGTCCAGCAACAAGTAAAGACACCTCTTCAGCAGAATTTTGTTGGTCAGGATTCAGATGATGAAGATGATGTAGTAGGGGAGGAAAATCATTTCTTTACTCCTGATGATTTTCCCATTTATATCACCGAAGATGAGGAGTATGCAGAAAGTTCAGCTGTACAAAGAGATGAGGATTTTATCTTGGCCAATGATGCAGCTCTTGAGGAAGAGTCGGATGAGTATCAGAGAGGTTATATGAATGCCTTGTCAGCCCAGCAGAAGCAATATTCTCTTAGAAATAGAGATGTGCCTGTCAACCCAATCCAAAAGAGAAAGGAAGTTTCAGCACCTAAAAACGATTCACCTGTTGCACAAAAGAAAGCAAAAGAGATAGTTGATCCCGCTGTCACCAAGTCATCATCAGCAGAAAAATCAAATCAGCCAATTACATTGAGGGAGAAGGCTGAAAAGAAAGATGTTCCAGCCAAAGAGATCGAAAAGACTTCTGCCTTTAGTTTGGAGAATGAAATTTCTAAATTAAAGGTATCCATTCCCTTGACTGAACTAATGAAGAACAACAGTTATAAAGGTCAAGTTTCCAAAATTTTGAATTTCGATCCCATGTCTGATATGGTGAATATTGAAGATGATCAACCTGAACTGATATTTGGACCAGCTTTAGATGGTGAGTCTCCAGATAGCGAAGTGCCTCCTTTTTATATCAGTCTTCGATTGCATGAGTTTGTATTGCATAATGCCATGTTCGATTCTGGTGCTTCCCATAATCTTATGCCGAAAGAAATCATGGAGAAGTTGGGTTTAGACATTACCAGGAAGTACCATGATCTTTATTCATTTGATTCTAGTAGGGTGAGATGTATTGGGCTCATTAAAGACTTGGTTGTAAGTTTGGATCAGATTCCTACAAAGAATGTTTTGATGGACGTTGTTGTAGTAGACATTCCTCCGAGATTTGGTATGTTGCTTTCCAGATCTTGGGGAGAAAAATTGAAAGGGACATTACAATTAGATTTCTCCTATGCGACGATTCCCGTGTTTGGCCAAATGAGAAAGTTGTACCGGGAACAAAAAATGAAGTATATGATTACAACCAAGGAGAAACCGGTTAATCATCCGATTAATTATGTACATACAGATTTAGAGTCTTTTGTTTTGTTTGCCGATAGTTTCAATGATGTAGATAGTCAGTTAGTTCAAGCAGAAGATATTCCAGAGATTACCGAGAATTTCAGAGAAGTTTTGCAGAAAGAAAGGCAAGAACCGGAAAGCACAGTTGAGCAATCAGCGAAAGATAGTGGACAGCAAGCAGAAAAAACAGAGCTAGCACAATTTCAGCACTTAGAGGATGATGAAGAGGGTCTATGGACCATGGATTTCGATGGTGCAGTGGGAAATGATGGTGCTAGGATTGGTATTTGGGTACGCAGTCCTTTTTCCGCTCCTAACAAGGTACTGAGCAATGTACGGGTATGTTCTTACAAATTAGCATTTGATTGTTCAAACAATGAGGCTGAGTATGAAGCTCTGATTGCTGGCCTAAAGATTCTTAGAAAGCTGAATGCTAAGAGAATTGCAGTCTATGGCGACTCCGAATTGGTGATTAAGCAGGTAAAGGGTGAATATCAAACGAAACATCCCCGGATGCGAGCTTACCGGAACGCTTTCCTTGATATTTTGAAGCAGTTTTCAGATTATACCTTGACTTGTATTCCTCGCATTCAAAATGGAATTGCAGATGCACTTGCTAAGGCAACAAGTAACTTGAAGATCCCAATGAATTCAAGTAATAAGTTCGAAATCCATGTGAAGCACCGTCCTACCATCCCGGATAATCAAAGATGTTGGCAAGTTTTCCAAGATGATGATGAGATTAATGATTTTCTGCAAAGTAAAGGTAAGTTCAAAGATACCTCAATCGATGTAGAATATGATGATGGTGATGATGTTCAAGTCAATCAAATGGAAGTGTTACAGCTGAAAGACAACGTTATTCCTAAAGGTTTGATACCTTTAGAAGAGCTCTTCGATCAGGATGTGGCCAAGAAACCAACCTTACGGCCGACTGAAAAAGGAGTCGAAGATGTAAATATTGGAACAGCTGAAGACCCCAAAATGGTGAAGTTATCCAAATCATTGCCACTGGAGGTAAAAGAAAAATATGTGAGTTTTTAATCTTCATTTGCTGATGCTTTCGCTTGGGATTACTCAGATTTAAAGACGTATGACACCAATATAATTCAGCACACTATCCCAATCAAGCCTAATCAGAAGCCTTTCAGACAAAAGCTAAGAAGAATCAATCCGAAGTTGCTGCCATCGATTGAGAAGGAGGTAAAAAGGTTGTACAAAGTAGGAATCATTGTTCCCATCAGATTTTCTGATTGGATTTCCAATTTAGTGCCAGTGCGGAAAAAGACAGGTGAGATTCGATTGTGTATTGATTTCAGAAATTTGAACAAGGTGTCATTGAAGGACAATTATCCATTGCCTAAGATGGATCATATATTGCAGCGAGTAGTGGGTGCATCTCGCATGTCACTACTCGACGGTTATTCTGGATATAACCAAATTTTGGTTCATGAGGACGACCGCGACAAAACAGCATTCACAACTCCGTGGGGAACATTCCACTATGCCAAGATGCCATTCGGTTTGAAGAATGCTGGTGCAACTTTCCAGCGGGCGATGGACATGGCTTTTGCGAATGAAAAAGATGTTTTCCTTGTTATATACCTTGATGATTTGACGGTTTTTTCCAATTCAGATGAAGAGCATATGTATCACTTGAAAGTTTTTTTTCAAAAGTGCAGAAAATATGGTGTCTCGCTTAATCCTAAAAAGAGCTTGTTCGCCATGGATGAAGGTAAATTACTTGGTCACATTATTTCCAAAGATGGCATTCATATTGATCCAGCACGTGTTGAAGCAATCCAGCAAATTGACCCTCCCAGGAACAAGAAAGAGATTCAGTCTTTTAATGGTAAGATGAACTTTTTGCGTCGTTTTGTCCCTAACCTTGCTGAGCATTTGAGAGAAATAACAAATATGCTGAAAAAGGACAGCCAAGTGAAGTGGACTGAAGATGCGGTAAAGTCCTTTAATTTGGTGAAGTTGGCACTATCTTCAGCTCCGGTGTTAATCAGCCCAGATTACACCCAAGATTTTATTTTGTTTTCCTTTGCTTCAGAGCATACCATGGCAGCTGTGTTAATGCAGAAAAGAGATGGACATGAGAAGCCCATAGTGTTTTCCAGTCGAACTATTAGAGACGCAGCCTTGAAATACAACATCATTGAGAAACAAGCTCTAGCACTGGTAAAGGCATTGAAGGATTTCCGGGTATACATTTTGCATTCCCATATTTTAGCTTATGTTCCTAATGCTGCCATGAAAGATGTTTTAGTACAGACTGATCCGGAAGGAAGACGTGGCAAGTGGATTGCAGCTTTGTTGGAATATGATGTGGAAATAAAGCCCACGAAACTTATCAAGGGACAGGGGCTGGCGAAGCTTATGGCTGAATCGAATTTGCACGCATTAGACATAAATCTGATTGCTGCTATGTCTGATGAGGATGAGGAGAATTCGCCACTTCAGGTATCGGAAATGTTTGTTGCTTCCCCATGGTATTCAGATATCGTGTATGTTCTTCAAAATTTGTCATCACCGCTCGGCATGACTAGAAACAAAGGTAGAACTTTGAAACTGAAGGCTGCAAAATTTTGTATTTTGAATTCTGCACTTTATTGGAAAGATCCGGGTGGTGTTTTATTGAATTGTTTGGTGGAGGAAGAAGCGAAGAAGGTAATGGAGGATTTCCATAGAGGAGACTGCGGGGGTCATCATTTTTGGCAAACAACAGCCAATAAGATTTTGAGAGCAGGGTACTATTGGCTGACATTGTTCGCTGATGTGTATAAAACAGTCAAAGGCTGCCATGAGTGCCAGATTTTCGAAGGAAGACAGAAATTACAGCCATTGCCACTCAAGCTTATTGAGGTAAGCGCCCCTTTCCAGCAATGGGGTTTGGATTTCATTGGGGAAATCCATCCTCCTTCCTCAGGACAACATAGATGGATTCTAACAACCACTGATTACTTTACAAAATGGATCGAAGCAGTTCCTACAAGACAAGCCACTGATTCGGTAATTATTTCTTTCCTTGAGAACAAAATTTTGTCTCGTTTTGGTTGCCCGAGTAAATTGATCACTGATAATGCAGCGGCTTTTAAATCAAGAAAGATGATTGAGTTTTGTGCTAAGTATAAAATTATTTTGGGACATTCAACCGCCTATCATCCGCAAGGCAATGGTTTGGCGGAATCTTCCAATAAGTCTCTAGTCAATATCATTAAAAAGTTGCTGGACATAAATAAGAAGAGTTGGCATAAGAAGCTGGTGAATGCGCTATGGGCTGATCGGGTAAGTCAAAAGAAGTCTATTGGTATGTCCCCCTTCGAGTTAGTTTATGGAGTAGATATAGTCTTTCCTACCTCACTTGCTGTTCCGGTGGTCAAGCTTCTTCAGGAAGCTGGTAGTGAAGAAAGCCATATGCAGAGAAGGATAAATCAGATGATTCATTTGCAGCAAACGAGAGAAGAGGTCTTCCAAAACACATTCAAGTTGCAGGAGAGAATAAAAAATATCTATGACAGGAAAGCGAAGGTGGATAAATTCCAGTTAGAGGAAGTGGTACTGAAGTGGGATGCTAGGAATGAGGACAAAGGTAAACACGGTAAGTTTGAAAACCTCTGGAAAGGTCCATTCAAGATTGCAGCATATCGAGGTCAGAATGCCTTTCTTTTGAAGGAGATGAATGGTGAAGACTGTCCAGGAGGGCCGATCAATGGTCGACTGCTCAAGCGGTACCATTTTTAATATTTTTTCTGCTGATCATTTTGTCATTGTACATATCATGTATTTCAATTTCATTTTAAGTCTGCACTACAGTCTTTTCTTCATTCTGGGGCTTGAAGTGAAGGCTATAATTATGAAGAAAGATTTCAGTTTTTGGTTTGAGTCTGTTTAGTCGGTTTGGTTCAGTCATTTCTGTTTTAAAAGTTGAGTCAATTTAAGTTCAAGTTTCAGTCAAATAAATTCAGTCAAAGGTCTTGAGTTGTTTTGTCAAAATAATTGCCTCCATAGCCCAATGGACGAAGGCACTGGTCTGCTCTCCCAAAGATCTGTCGTTCTTGGCACCTCCAAGGAGCTACCATCCCCATTGGAGCCAATGTTAGAGTCGGTCTTTACATCCCTCCGTCAGAGATCATTTCTCTTATTGCATTTCATTGTTTAGGTGTCTCATTCCGCTCATTCATCTGCATTCCATTAGCGGCATGCCATTTTATGATAGAAGGGTTTTGTTCTCTCATGTTCCCTCATGCTGGTACCTGCTGGGTTAGTCAAAATTTCCCAAAATTCATCAAAGTTCATTTCACATCAGTTACAGTCATAAATTGTTATTTTGGTCGAAACGAGTCATTTTAGTTTCTAGGTCTAGGGTTTGGTCTTTAGTAATATTAAACAATGCCTGCAGGCCATGAGGAGGTTTTCAAATAAGTTTTCAGTTCAAATTTTTCATCATCGAATATACTCGAAGACGTTTCTTCTTCAAAACTCTGTTTTGAAGAAGAAATTGTCAAAATTTGTTTTTGTAATAAAATGTATCTTTCCACCATGTTGTACTTCACCATGTAAACTCTGGTCATCCTTTGCCAAGTTTTGATTCCACCATCCCTGTAAAATCAACCAATTTCATCATTCAAGCTCCAGAAAGTCAGTGAGGAAACAAAAGACAAAGTTGTATTAAATGAAAAAGTGCCAAAGTCAAAAACATTACAAAATGGGTTTTGAAGAAGCAAAAATTAAAACCATGTCTATATGAGATATTTCTCAAAGCCATTCATTCATTTGTATCAAGAAATATTCAGAAAATCCGAGGGATAAGTCGAGTTGAAGAATTGGAGGAATGAAACTGTGTTTTAAAAAAGGCTGACTGTGTGACGGATAGGCCGCGGCGCATACACAAAGCGCGGCATGTTGAGTCGAGATACACCATGTATATTACTAAGGGCGTGGCGCACCCATTGAACGCGGCGCATTGGGTTTTTGCGCGACGCACAGAGCCCAAAGGCCGAAACTCGTCATCGATCCATCAAAACTCAAATCAATTTAGTTCATTTGCCTCCAAGTAAGTTGTGTGCACTTACTATTTGAGTTTAACTCCTGTTGGGTGCTATTTGAAAGGTGAACTTCAAGAGTTTAATTGGTGAAAGAATAAACCCTATACTCATATTGAAATCTGCTCCCAAGGGTTTGAAAAGAGGTGATTAAAACTTGAATTTTGGTGCTTCAACTCTCAGTCCATATTCATTTGTGCTCTTGTCATTGTTATCATTGTTGTCACTGCTAGTACTGTCACATTATTATAACACAGTCCCTCTTCTATTCCCACTGTCCCATATCCCTGATACCCTCTTATGCCCATGTGTTAACCCTCTAACCCTATCACTTACCATCACTTCCCTCCATTGACAAAAGCCTAATTTCCACATTCAAGGACTGCCTCTATGTCCTTGATTTCACTTATATTCTGCCATTTCATTGACTCTTATTCCTAAAACTACCCCCCATCATTATCACCTATTCCCATATCACTTGTAAAGGTTCTTAATCCCGAAATTCCCCAAACAGTGAGTGACTGTCCTTCCACTCTGAATCACTTGACAGTCTATTGCATTCATGGTGATACTTCCTTGCAGCCTCTCATCTCATATGTGGCACACTTGGTATTGAAAAACAAACTCTTGTCTTGACCATATATTTATCATCACCTACTTGTCAAACACCTTGTTTTCAGCATCATGTCAGAGACAAATTCATCATATTAGCAGGGATATGAGCAGGACAGTGATTCAACCGCAGAGCTAAATGTACCGAGGAGGTCTCATAAGAGTGGCAGGCACGTCAGGGAGGAGCCCACTTCTTTGGCTCAATTGCAAGCCTGCCCGCTTGCAATGACATGCTTTCAGCAACATTCATGTTTTCGGTATTGTGAGATGATATCTCAGATTCAGCACCATCCGGAGTTGGTTCACTTATTTGTCCTACATTTGCATGATGGTCATGTAAACCTTGCTGGAGTGAACTTCACTTTGACACCAGAGACCATTTCTGAGGCAACCGGGATACCAAACATAGGTGAGGAGTGGAATAAGAGACAACAGTTGGATAGAGCATATTATGAACCTTACATCAGGCCTGGATATTTGAGGCATCTCAGCAGGGTATTCCCGTTTCGGTTTCTGAAGGAGTCCTATGCACCATTAATGAAACTCATCATTAGATACTTCAGCTGTGAGGGTAGATTCTCACGCCTTTATGCATACCATATCAGACTTTTGATGCATTTCACAAGAGTGAGACTGATGAATATTCCATACTTCATGTGCCGAAACATAGAGCGGATGACTACCCTTGTGTAGAAGAAGACTCCAGAGCAGCAACATAACAGCATTTATCATTATGCGCTCATTAAAATCATTGTAGTACATCAGCTTGGATTGCAGGGCATCGCATGGGATGAGTTCATTTCCCGTGACTTCTTTGCAGCCCCCCAGCCTCCTCCCGAGATTGTTCATGATGAGGCAGAGCCTTCACATCAGTTTGAGGTTCCTGAGACTGAGCCTATCAGTGCTCCAGTGTGTGTGACATATCAGAGAGGCCACAGAGCCTTATTTGCAGCAGCACGACGAGTACTATCTCCACCAGGGGTGGAAGGGGTCTCGTTATCTTCATCAGCAGCGCGAGTACTATCTCCACTTGGCGTGGAAGGGGTCTCACCTTCTACATCAGCACAGGTACAGGACCGAGGCAAGAGGCCTATGCACGATGAGGGCCCTTCAGGAGGCCAAGACACTGAGTTTACACTCATCGATGTTGATTTGAGCTCTCCTAGCTCAAGGATGAGAGAGACCATCCAGGAACAAAAAGCTGAGATTGACACTTTGACCGTGAAGTTGCAGAGAACTCAGTGGGTTATAGATTACTTGGAGCAGCGGAATAAACAACTGGAGGACCAGCACACACTCATGGAGCTGCAGAGAATCCGTGAAGACCGTGAATTGGCCCGGAAGAGACCAAGTGACATGACACCATTTGAGCGAGAGACTTGCCTTACGAGAGTCAAAATTCATCTGGAGAATTTCTTGGCGAAGGCCAATAGGGACAAAGACATGCTCAGACACATGAAGAATCACTATTGGGCCCGCACACACGTTTGCAGAGCAAAAATGAAGATCCTGAAGGCGAGGTTGAGAAAAGCACTGAAACGTCGGAAAAGGCCAGATCCACTCCGAATCTTGGCCGAAGCTTCCTTGGCTGAGCATGAGACATGATGGGAGACCTTCACTCCAAATTTCAGCAAATTTGGAGAATATTTTGTCATTTTTGAAAATTTTGGTTGCAAAACAGGTTTTTCCGCCCGACGCGTCGCGCCACCCGACGCGCGCTTATGATTGGGACATATTCTGGAGGAAAAATTTGCATTTTTGGGTTTTTCATGATATATTATGTATGTTCAGGAATGGCCGAAGCATTTCATCAAATTCTGGGCTGCCTAAAGGGCCAAAAACACCTTGAAAATGGCCTTTCTGCCACTTTTTGCACTAGCAGGAACCAGTCTTGGGAGATTGCAGTTTTGTAGGGGAAAATGACATCCAAATTGAAAAATTCCACTTGGGTTGGATATCAGACCTCTAGGGCTTTCCAACGAGCTATCATGAGCTCAATTTGGACTGTAGGAAGTGCCCCAAAAATAGGCTCAAAGTGGCGTGACGCATTGCGTTTTTTAGCGCGGCGCATAGAGAAATTTTGCCTCATTTTCACTCTTCAGCTCATAAATTCACCCAGTTTTGACTAGTTTTACTTTTTCATGTGATGATTGACCTACCATGATGTAATTTGATGACTATGATGTAAATTTAGCATGTTTTTACTTGTTCTAGAGGATTCATTCACTAAAAAGTGAAAATTAAGTGAATGGATCAGTTTCCTAGCATATAGAGGCAAGTTGTTTGGCTGCCTAGATTTTAGCTCCATGTTTAGAATTGGTTGAAACAGCTCCTAGAAGGATGAGCTCGACCCCTAGAGGAATGGGAAGGGGTTAGGATGGTCTATATATTGTATTTTCTGAGACATTTTCAGGGTTGGATACTTGGGAAAAGTTTGGCACCTCATTGTACATTCATTTCAGATTTTGGCAAAGGAAAGACCAGAGTTTTGCAGCACTTGTTGGGATCCTTGTGGCTTCTGAGTTTTGATGATGTTCTTCTCATGTTATTTTAAGTTTCATTAATTTTATATGTATGCCATTTCCCTTCTCTATGCTTCTGAATTAAACAAATGAGTATTTGAGGTAGAATTCATTGATTTGCTGGTGCTCTGCCTTAAAATTTTGTTTAGTTTTGCGTGTTTTTCGTCAGTTTGAAGAGGATCCTTGCACTCTCTTGCCATCTTAAGCTCCTCAGCAGTCTTTTCAATCCATTCATTTGATCTAAGACATCAAAGTCATTGCCTACCCTGCCCCAACTTGAACTCTGCAAGAATTTGGCCTCATCCCCAAGCCCAAAATTGTTTTTCCCTTTTTCCAACAAAAACCCCTTAAAATATCAAACCCTCCTATTTTTTTATCTAGCCTAAGATCAGTTGTTGTTTCAGTCATCTCAAGCCCCTTTGAATATTTTCCTTGAGACTGACCTGGAGAGAGCCCTCTCCTATCCTCGTAGGGCTAGATACGGGGGTGGCCCGTGGTTGGTGTTGTCCTTTTTACGCCTTATTTCCATTCAGGTAGATTTGGGAACTAACGGGGATCACTTTACCAAGAGATTTAGCATTCTATCTTCTACTACTACCAGTACCTAATAAAGGGAGAAATCTCTCCATTGTTGAGTTATTAGTGTGTTTTCTCTATTGAGTGTGTTTCGTGTGCATGTTTTTTTGTTTTTTTTTCATTGTTTATGTAGCATGCTATGTTTCCATTTAACTTAGCTTATTACATGTTTAACTTGTTCCACTAACGTTTGACAAACAACTTTGACCTGTGACTTGTATGTAGGTAAGAAACCTCCCTACTAAGAAAAGTGTATCTCATCCTCTAATGCGTTGAATACACTACCACACTATGCATACTGAAGTTCAAAGTTGCAGTACACTAGCTTATCAAGTCATTTTGCAGAAAGAAAAAGTGGTGTCACATCATCACCCAAAGGAAAAATTGACCTCCAGCCTATAAAATTACCAACATAGCACATAATTTTTTCATTTCAATCTCATAACACATTTCTCCACTATAAAAGTGTATTTCGGCGCTAAGAGAAACCAAATTTCTCCTTCAAATCCTGAATTTTCCTCCTACGCTATGCTTTTCATCCTACGTTAAGCTTCTGGCATCAATAGTTTCATGTTTTAATTGGAGGCAAAGTAATCATCTTCAAGGTTTCATCCCAACAATTCAGGGCTTCAATTACCAATTAGACAAGTAAGTATCAGTTGAAACTCTTCTCTTTCTTCAACCTTCTCAAAATTTCAATGAATTTCCCTCTCATAGGGTTTTCACTGCGTTTTTGTTTCCATTTCAATTTGTTTTAAATCAATGTATACACCCTAAATTTACAACTCCCCTACTCTTTTCTACACCCTTCATACTACCCTAAAACACCTCCCTCACCTATTCCCCTTCATCTCCTACATTTCCTTATAAACCCTAGCCTAGGCTGCCTCATTAACAATTTCCTAGGCTAGGACTATGTTTTTTTCATTTTCACACCTTCCCCTCATTGTCTATAATAATTCTCACTTCCCTAGACTCCCTTAAATCTTCCCTCATCCCATAAAATTTTCCCATAAGTTTACACACTCCCTAATCCCTTCATCCCTTTCCTACAACAGCACAATCCCTTATCCCCTGTTTTTAGAATCATACCCTTTCCCTTTCCTTCCCACTTAGCTAGGGTTTTAAATCATGGAAACTAGAAATAGTGACACTGAGAAGAAAATTTCTAATAAGGGTGGGAAAATGTCCTGGTATGAACTATCACAGTTCAAATAAATCATGGCCTCACCTTTCATCATGAAAGAATTTGAGGAAGTGGGTTGTTTAGGTTTTTGTGAAAAGTTAGACAAATTTGAAAAGCTTGTTTGGCACCACTTTTAGAAAGGATAAGGCCAACATTGCGAGGTTAGCTCAACATTATAGAATATTCCATTTCAATACCTACTGGTATTCCAAATAAGGATAAAACTAGTTTAAAGGCATGGATTAATACATTGATAACTACAAAGCTTTCCTAAATCCACATTATAAAGATGCTCCAAAACACATTATTCCCTTTAGATAATTTCTTGAAAGGTATGCTCCATCAATGAAGATGATAATCAGGTATTTTACCTAGGAAGGTAGGTTTTCAAGGCTATACCAATACCATATAAGACTATCGATGCATTTGACAGGTGTCAATCCTCTTAAATTACCTGATTACCTCTATAGAAGCCTTGTCAATATCACATAGAAGGTATAGAGTAAAGGGAAGGATCATCAATATAAAAGTTTTCACCATGGCTTGGTTGGAGCTATTTTCCTCCATCATATTTCAAATATCTACTTATATTGGGACACATTGATACAGTCAGCCCCTCTTTTTTCTGCTACAAGTCAACCTAGTAGTCAATCTATTCCTTTGGCATCACCAAGACCTCATGAAGCTGGTTCCAAAATAAAACTAGTGAAAAGGAAACCTAGGGAAGAGGTGACCAAAACCTACATCAGGGGAAAAAGGCTAATGTTTTCTCCCGGCGGTGTGGAAAGGGCTCAACCTTCTTCAGTGAAAAAAGAGACATTAGCATATCAGCATGAGGCACCATTGCAAGAGGAAGAACATGTACACTTTTAAAATTACATGGAAGAATTAGAAATGCATGAGGAGCACAAGTCTCCTGAGAAAACTATCAAGGAGAAGGAAGTTTAAATCAAAGATCTCAAAGACAAACTTTAAAAGTAAAACTTCATGATAGCATTTCTACAGCAAGAGAATAGGCAGTGTCAAGTAAAACAATTTTCTGTTAGTAAACCCAATGAATATTTGGAGAAGACAGATGAAAAAGGTAAGCATGTGATTTATTTTTATCAGCATTATGATAAGGAGGTGCAAATCAAACCAAGGAGGTAAAGAACAATATGTCTGAAGAGGCAGAAGAGCAAGAAAGTGAACCATATCCATCATTAGGTCAGCAAGATTTTGATGAGTTGATTGCAGCAGAGATTGAACAAGACAAGGAATCCGGGATTGGAAAGGTAAATAATCATTTGGAAAAGCTTCTCAAGAGGGCCAATAGGAAAATCAAGCTGCAAAGGCACATGGAAATGCACTATTTCACTAGTAACAAGGTTTCTGAGTTTAGGGTTAAAAACATGAAAAAGAGTCCAAGGAAAACCCTAATTAAGCTAAGGAAGAGAGACAACTTGGACTTGATTTTTGATGAATCTTTGATTGTCTAACCCATTACCCAAGGAGTCAAATAAACAAATTTAAAGCAAATTTGAAGAGGTTTTTGCAAATTTTGAAATTTTGGTTATTTTGACAATTTTGTGTTGTACAGAAGCGCAGGGAGGTCATGATGTCCTTCTTACTAAGGGCACTAAATTAGGTCTAATATACATGGTTAGATAGATATTCATTATTAAATTACATGCATACACTTTTTTTTCCATGTTAGCGTGCCATTTCATAGGAAAAGCCAAAAAACATGCTAAAAAACAAGCTTCTGGAGGTCTTGGGAGAAGTAATGTTTGGAGGTGTAGAAAAGGGATTTTTGAAAGTTTAATACTTCACGAGGATAGTAGACACACTAAAATGCCATAATGAGCTTTCAAATCATAAAATGGACTAAGGAAAATCCTTCAAACATTCTAACAAAGTGCACACTACACCTCTATCAGACACGCTATGCTTCTGAGGAAATTCGATGCACTTCTGTGAGAAAAGTCAATTTTTGGTTTTTATTAGTAAAACTCGACTTTTCGTAATGTAATTAGTAAATTTGGGTCTCTACATGATTTAACCATGTCTAATTGAGCATATAAATTTAAATTTGAAGTAATTATTATGGTCATTAATGTTAGTAAAGTCAGTCAAATGCTAATTTAATGTAGAGTTTGTTATAACCTCCCTAATCTTAGGCTTGGTTAGAGAAATTAGTGTAAATCAATTTTTATCATGAGGGATTCAACCCCTGAGAGAGGGGAATTTTGTTTTAGTCTATATTTAGCTTTTTTCATCTAGATTCAAGGTTTGACATCAGAGAGTAGAAGGCTTGGAGCTTTGTGTACAATATATATTTGCAAAAATACAAGGCCAATTGTAGCTATTAGATTGGGATTCATGTGGTATGACTTTGTGATAGTATTTTCCTCTATAAATCACTTTAATAAATTTTTATTATCCTTATTTCCATATCTTTACTTTCACTATTCTTCCTATAAGTTGTTAAATAAAACTCTCAATTTTATGCTCTATTTTGATAGGAATTTCATGTTTATGTTATTCATATTTCGATAAATGAACTCATTCTTGTCATGTTCATTTTGAACCTTTAATTTTCCACCCTACACAACAATTTACAACCTCAAATTTCCACTGAACATAGTTTCATTTCTCCTTTGTATCCCTGCAACTGATATCTATTGAGATCTTACCTTGTCTCGTCGACCTCTCGTCCTAATCGAGCTAAAACCCTAAATTTGAAAACCCTAGAGCTCAATACCTAGCCTAATATATTTTACCCTCTCCAGTCACCTTGTTGGCTATGATATCACAGAGAGAGACCTCTGTTATTTGGTAGGGCTAGCTACCAAATCTTAAGTGGTTCGAGGTGCCAAATACACTACGACACTTTGCATACTGAAGTTTAAATATGCAATACACACAGCTTATCAAGTCATTTTTCAAAAAGAAAAATTGATGTCACATCAACACCCAAAGGAAAAATCGGCCTCAAACCTTTAAAAAGACAAAAAAAGCATATAATTTTTCCATTTCACTATCATTAGACATATCTCCACTGGAAAAGTGTATTTCACCCCTCAGAGCACCCAAATTTCTCCTTGAAAACCTGAATTCCCCCCCTACACTAGGTTGCTCACATCCATAGCAGCATGTTCAAATTGGAGAAAAATTAATCATGTTCAATGTTTCATCCCAAAAATTTAGGGCTTATAATACCTATTGGACAAGTAATTATCAGTTGAAACTCTTCTCTTGCTTCAATCTTCTCAAAATTTCAGCGAATTTCCCTCTCCCTTTCCTTCCCACTCAATTAGGTTTTAAATCATGGAAACTGGAGACAGTGAAACTAAGAATAAGAAGCCTAATAATGGTGGGCAAGTGTCTAGGTATGCACTATCACAGGTCAAATAAATCATGGCCTCATCTTTCATCAGAAAGAGTTTGAGGATGTGGGTTGTTTAGGTTTCTGTGAAAGAATTCAACAAGCAGGCTACGATGATCAATTGACAAGTTTGTTCACAACCAATTTTAGAAAGGATAAGGCCAACATTGCAGGGTTTGAATTCAACATTATAGCATATGCCATTTCCATAGCTACATGTATTTCAAATCATGGATAAAATTGGTTTAAAGGCATGGATTTAGAAATTCATAACTACAAAGCTTTCCTATAGTCACATTATAAAGATGCTCCAAAACATATTTTTCCCTTTAGACAATTTATTGACAGGTATGATCCATTAATGAAGATGATAATGAGGTACTTTACCTACGAGGGTGGTTTTTCAAGGCTATACTAGTACCGTATATGACTACTAATGCATTTCACAGGTGTCAATCCTCTTAACTTACCTTATTACCTATATAGAATCCTTGTCAAGATGACATAGAAGGTATATAGTAAAGGGAAGGATCATCAATACAACTTGTTTCATAATGGCTTGGTCAATTATATTGTCCTCCATTACATTTTAAAGATCAATTTATCTTAGGATTCATTCATACAGTCAACCTTTATTTTGTCTACTACAAGTCAACCTAGTAGTCAATCTACTCCTTTGGAATCACCAAGACCTTGAGAATTTGGCTCCACAAGAAAAATAGTTACAAGGATACGGCGGAGGAGAACAAAACATACAACAGAGGAAAATACTGAGACATGTTCCTCAGTTGAAAAAGAGACATCAACATATCAACATGAGGCACCATTGCAAGAGGAAGAACATGTACAATTTGACACTTACATGGCATAATTAGAAATGAATTGGGAGGAAACGTTATTGGAGAAAATTATCAAGTTGAAGGGAGATGAAATCAGAGAGATCAAACACAAAATTTCAAAGGAAAACTTCATGATAACATTTCTACAACAAGAGAATAGGTAGCTTTCAGTGAAATAAATTTTTCTTAGTGAACCCAAGGAAAATTTGGAGATGAAAGAAGACAAAGGTAAGTCTATGATTGATGTTGATTAGCTTGAGGATAAGGAGGTGAAAATAAAACTAGGGAGGCCAAGAAAAAAAGGTCTCAAGAGGCAAAAACAACAAGAAACTGAACTATCTCCATCACTAGGTCAACAAGATTTTGATGAGTTGATTGCAAAAGAGATTGAACATGACAAGGAATTTTTGACTGGAAAGGTAGATTAACATTTATAAAAGCTTCTCAAGCTTTCCAACAGGAAAAAAATTCTCCAAAGGCGCATGTCAATGCACTATTGCACCAGAAACAAGGTTTCTCAGATTAGGGTTAAAATCATAAAAAAGAGGCTAAGAAAAACCCTAATTAATATAAATAAGAGATACAACATAAACTTGATTTCTGATTCATCCTTGATTGTATAATCCATAACCCAAGCACTCAAAGAAAAAAAAATCCAGAAATTTTGAAGAAATTTTGGGTATTTTGACAATTTTGTGATGTACAAATGCACAGTGAGGTGATGTCGTACTTCTTCTTGAGGGAACTAAATGAGGTTTAATATACATGGTTAGATAGGTATTCAATAGTGCATTACATATATACACTTTGGTTGCCCTTTAAACTTGAAGTTTCAAAAGAAAATCCAAAATAACATGCTAAAAAATATGTTTATGCCACTGTTTCAAACCCCACGTTGTTCTTCTGGAGCAGTCTTGGGAGAAGTGATTTTTGGAGGCCTAGAAAAGGAATTTTTTTAACTTTGACACTTTAGTAGGATAGTTGACACACTCATCTACCATCATGAGCTTTCATATCAGAAAATGAACAAAGGAAGCTCCCTCAAACATGCTCTGAAAGTGCATGTTGCACTTTTGTCAAACACGTTGCGCTTCTGAGGACATTTGCTACCCTTCTCCCAGAAATGTCAATTTTTGGTTTTTATTAGTCAAACTTGAATTTTCATGATGCAATTAGTCAATTTGGGTCTCTACATGATGTAACCAAGTGTAATTTAGCTTATAGATGTAAATTTGAAGTAATTATGATGGTCATTAATGTTAGTAAAGCCAGTCATAGGCTAAATGGAGATTTTGTTCTAACCTCCCTAGCCTTAGGTTTGGTTAGATAAAATAGTGTAAATCAGTTCCTATCATGATGGATTCGACTCAGAGAGGGGAATGTGGTTTTGGTATATATGCAGCTTTTTTCCAGCAATATTCAATGTTGGACATCAAAGAGTTGATGGCTTGGAGCTTTGTGTACAGTATATATTTTTACAGAAATACAAGGTCAGTTGCAGGTATTATATATGGATTCATGCGGTATGATTTTGTGATAATTTTTTCCTTCTATAAATCTATTTTATGAATATTTATTTCTCCTTCTTTCCATATGTTTCCTTTCAATGATATTCATATAAGTTGTTAAACAAAATTCTCAATTTTATGCTCTGTTTTGATAGGAATTTCATGTTTATGCTATTCATATTCTGATAAATGAGGTCATGCTTGTCATTCTCATTTTCAACCTTTAATTTTCCACCCTAAACTACAATTTAGTGCCTCAAAGTGTTATTGAAAATACCTACATTGCTCCTTTGTATCCCTGCAACTGAAATTTGTTGAGATCTGACCTAGTTTCTTTCACCTCTTCTCCTGATCCAACTAAAACCCTAAATTTCAAAACCCTAGATCTCAATACCTAGCCTAATATATTTTACCCTATTTAGTCACCTTCTTGGTTGTGATATTATAGAGAGAGCCCTCTTTGATTTGGTAGGGATAACTACCAAATCCTAAGTGGTTCGGGGTTACCTCCTTCAATTTTTATTCTCAGCCTTGCGACACTGTGGAGGATAACAAAACCCTCTCCTCTTAAACAAAAAATTGAACAAAAACATATAACATGCATGAAAATCATGATAAATAGTAACACAATAGCACACAATGAAGGACTTCACCCCGCCTCGACTACATCTCGTTGGTCCAGCTTCCAATGGAATTGCCCTCTTCTATTATGCTCAAAAGTTTAATTACATATATTTACAATGCTCAAACACCTCTGAAACATACTCCATCAACACCCAAATGCCCAAAAATTTCTATGTAGCCTCTTTCTACATGGCATTGATAAAAAATTGAGTAAGTTATGACTTCCCCATGTTTTGGCACTAACTGCTCCTCATTTTCCACAAAATCCGACACCGAACCTATAAATCTACCTAGAATTACGCTAACCGATCGCCAAATTTCCCAAAAATTAGGCGAAATTTTCAGAGCACTTAAATTCCTAATGAAGCTTTAAATCTGATTAATTAACCATAATTTATATTGTTAAACATTCTTTTTATAGTAAAAAAAGTCACCGCACAATTTGGCTAATCGTAAGCATGGTGATCACATGGTGGCATTAAGTGTTACAGTTATATGTTATGGTTAGTGTGGGCGGGGGGGGGGGGGGGGTTGCAAGTCTAGCCTCGTGAAAATGGTCCCTTACTGAGAAAATTGATGACCAAGGTTGGGCCTATACCCTGACCCCATCCCATATGGTGCAAAACATATGATATGAAAACTATGTCAACTCCACTATAGGTTAAGTCTCATGTTGATGGCACAGTGGTAAGGAATCTTGCTCATTGATTAGATTTTGTGGGTTCGACATCCACCCTCTCTGCTTGGTCCTTAACCCAATTTGATGGCCCTTGGGTTTCCATGTAGTAGCCCCTAGCTGGGCCACATGGCAGCTTGTGATTGGCCACCCAAAAAACCAATTAAAAATGACCATTTTGACTGAATAAGAACATGAAACTTAGCACAATATCATACACTAGAGGAGATTAGTTGGCCAAGTCAACCTACCAGTGTGTATGCCAAATCAATAGTACAAATTGCTGACTATCCTGTGTTTAGTCAATTTAATGTCTTAAATTGCTTGCATAAATTATCAACCGAGGTTTGTAAACTGATGAAGTGTGGTACACTGTATGTGCTTAGTCAACCTTCTTCTTACTTCGTTCTATGTATTTTTATGTTGTTTTGGGGGTTTTTTTCTTTATCTGTAAGAGTTTTAATCTAAAACTATGAAACAAATCAAATGAACCTAATGAATTTTAAGAAGGAAGAAAATTAAATGTTCCTAAGTTAAACTAATTTGCATAAAATTGAATCAAATATTTATCGACGGGTTAGAATCTGATCTAAAAAATAGAGTATCTATTCTAAATTACTTCTACTTTAACATTAGTTCTATTCTGTGGTAAATCTTATGACTGAAATCAAAATTGCGATGCTCTTCTAAGTGAAAGAAAAAAAAAAAACAACAACTAATATATGTTTATTTACTCCAGCATTCAATATGAAATGTTACCTTCTTGAGATGATGTGTAAGTAACCAACTATAAATTAGTTTCTAATGATCGAGAAAAGCAAGTAAATTGTGCAGAGGAAAACTCAGTAATTGCATGAATTAAATATTCAATCATTCAGTCTAGAAATATGATCAAATCAACTTCTTGGAATGACTTTTAAGAACATCTAGTGATGTAATTAAATAAGATTCTGAAAGTAAATGTAAAAGCCTGAAAACTTAAAGTTCAACTGACTGTAAACAACTAATGTAAGCTTGATTACTCCAATATTCAATATGAAGTATTATCCGCTTGAGATGTTGTGTAACCAACCAATTATAGCTTAGTTTCTAATGTCCTAGAAAGAAAGTAAAGTATGCAGAGGAAAACTCAATAACTGCATGAATTAGATATTAAATCATTTAGTTTAGAATTGTGATGAAACTATATTCTTGAAATAAATTTTTAAAACATCCAATGATACAATTAATTGATAGTTTTAATATAAGAAATTAAATAACAAAACAATAAAGGAAACTAGATAACCGTGAGTTCTTGTTGCTTCAGACTTATTCGAATTTGAAAACATATAAATCTATTCTCATGAAATGTTTTTAGAAGATCAATGATTACACAGTTATTCTATTCATCCTAGGAATACATTCATAACCTAATTCTATGCTACTGGTCAAACTAAAATGGAACATTAATCTACTCAGAAAACATAATTGACAAAAACAAAGTAAGGAAACTAAACAAAAAATATGAACGAAAAACCTCCTCCTATGCAGGGGCCCTCTGCAACAGATTTGGTTGAGATCCTAGCTGGTTAAATACGCACTTAATTAATCACTAATACAATGAACACGATCCTGGTATTATAATAAAACAGAGTCTTAAAACGATACACAACGTTTCAGCAAAAACTTAACTTAAAACTTGCTTAATCTCGGTTTTGTACAACTGGTATTTAAGTAAAACAAACATAACTCTTTATGAGCTAATTGTGCCTATATGTGGCTAATCTTAACTGAATTATAGAATTGGAATTTGAATATTTAACCCTTGATTTGATACGATAGAGAAAATCAAGAGTCCTCCTTTTATCGGCTAACATCCTTTGACCAAACTTTGACCATGATCTCAGGCATCCTTTGCTATCGATCTCGATCAAGTAGATAGGACAAAATCCATGTGTAGATGATTCTAGAAATGCCCATGTGGCTTATTTCTCCATTTGATCCCTGGAGCGTGTCAGACCATGAAAGTAGTTGTGGAACCCATGATTAGCTACAGAATAGGCAGCGTTTTGTAGCCAAATTACAAAAATTTATTCAAATAGCAAGAACATCAGAATATAACAGGGAAATAATTTAAATTCATTCCTTGAGATAAAATGTGACATTTATCATTGACTGGAGTATGTGAACTTATGAGAAAGTAATGGAAAAAGGTGAGAAAGGATGTCAGAGAGAGAATAATTCTGAGGTTCAACATACCCCCACTGAGAAGTCATTGAATGTCCTCATGAAATTTACCAAAAATGTGAAATTTTCCTCTCTTACTCCATTTGTTCAGACACTTCTGCTAACACATCCAATTTCCTTCTTTTTATTTTCTTTGAAGTGATTGCCATCCTCGGATTTCTCATAAGAAGCTTGTATTTGAGATTAATGACTGCCTTGTTTAGTGACTTCTTCTTTCTTTTCAACTTCTTGCTCTTTTCATACCAAAATACTAAATGCAGAATGTTATTCTCACTAATTACCTTTTCCAATTTTTTCTTTTTCTTCAAGGTTTTATTCTCCTGTTTAATGTGCCTATTCAACATCTCTAGCTCATAAATTTCCTGTTTGAGAGTATCAACTAGAGGTTCTTTTGGATTGATAAGATGTTTTGGATTCACTATTTTATTTCTCTTCTCCTGTGACTCTATGTAATCATATATTTATTGTTGTGTTAGGTCTATGCCTGGAGATTTTCTGCTGGGGATACCTTCAAAATTATGAATAGGATAATTTTCAGGACTATGTGGAGGAGAAATATTGACAAGAGATGGTATTGGAGTTTCTTCATCTAAACTTACAAACTATGTCTCTTTTGGTATTGTTTTATTCATCTAACCTCAGAGTCTGGATCTCCTTCTCACCTGTCGAGGATTTACATTTTCCTCACTTATAATATTGCTCCTCTCTCCTATCTTACCTCCTGTCTTGACTTTTCTTTTCTTTATGTTCTCTATCAACTCTACAGAGATGAGATTTTCATCATTTTTCTAAAATGAAAGTGCAGGTCTGTCTTCAATGCTTGTTTCAGTCTTCTTCCTTATGCTCTTTCTAACAATTTCTTCTTTAGGTTGTTCTGCAGCTTCTTGGAAAGGGTTTATAATAAGAAAATTCTCCCAGGAATCTCCTATGCTTTTTAAATGAAACTCAACAAGTATTTTTATCAACCCATGATGGTGCATAGTGTTATCTATAAACTATATTCTCTTATGCATGTTTGTAGACATTATTTTTAAGCTATTCAGTAGAAATAAGGAGAGATTTATTTCACCATTCTCTAAGAAATTCATCAACAATCGAATATGATATACATACATGCAACCAAACCTTCCTTCACAGGTGATAGATTTCTGTAAAACCAAGAACATGTTCCTCCATTTATTTTTAAGGGCTGAGTTGGGGATACCTTTTCTGAAAATAGAGACATCCATACTTGGGTTTATGAGGATAAATTTCCATGATTCATTGTGAAATTCCTTATTTTTGAAGCACCTTTTGCCAACCCTTGGATTCTTTGTGGCTTCGGCTATGAATGTCTCAATAACCGTGAACTTGATGTCTCGAATTTCCACTTATGTGCAATCAAAAGACCTGGCAAAATAATTTGTGATCTCTTTGTGAAAACCATCGAATTTCTCTATGAATTTGAGCCATATTGATTTCTACAACATTTCCTTGACCTGAGGATATTCTTCCATATATTTTGTTCCCACCAGTTCTAATCTGACTATCAGTCCCATGATTTCTATTATGAAGAGTATAACCCTCAGAATTATCCTTCCCTGTTATGAAATGAATTGGATTACGAATCTGATGAAAGGCATCGAGGGTTTATAGGAATAAATAAGTGGTATGGATTGGGGTTTTGAAGAAATGTAGACGAGTATGTCACGTCAATAGGTCATGACCATTAATCATAAATGGGGGAGTTTATTGTGAACCGTTATGAAACATAATGCAGATGATATGGCTGATTTATGATATGATGGAGATCGTAATCAAATCAAATGATGATCTAATAAGGGAGCATATGACCATCCATATTATACATGTTAATGTTTTGACCTTTCTATTAAAAATAAATTTTTGCAGCTTTACCTTTTAGAAATAACCTTTCGTTGTGGTTTCTTTAGTGTTGATTATTTATGTACCTTTTAGCATGGTGGTCTTCAAATGTATTCCTTCAATTTCCTGTATTCATAATTTTTAGTAGGCTATACAAATGTGTCAGAGCTGCTGAATGGAATGGAATGTGGCTACAGAATGGAATGAGCTGTAGAATGTAATCAGCTGCAGAATGTTATGTAACTATGGAATGGAATATGAATGTGGAATGAAATCAAAGTGGAATATGACTGTGGAATGGAATGTAAGTGAAATATGACTGTGAAATGGAATGAAGTTGAATATTATGGACTACAAAAATGGAATATGAATGTAGTTTTGTGTTACTACTTATTGCAGAAAAGAAATGGAAAATATAGGATGTCAAAAATCTTTGATTTTCACCATGTATTTTCTATATAAGGATGCCAATCATTGATTGGTTTTCATACTTATACACTTCAATTTTTTTATAGGAAAATTAAAGCTAAGTTAGTGAAGAAGAAGAATTCCTCTTCACTAACTTCGTATCAGTATCATCTTGGACAATCTTGATAAACTCTTCTCTCGAAATTGGCTTATGATATACTTTCAACCGATGACCATTCACAAGAAGAGTTACCTTTTCTTGAACAATTGTCCTTATCTTTACTGCTCCATTGTCAAATACTTTTTCAATCTCATATGGCCCAAGCCAATGAGTCTGAAACATTCCCTGAAAATATTTGAATTTTGAATCGAACAAAAGTGCCCAATCCCCTGCTTGAAACTTCTTCTCCTTGATATATCTATCATGCCATTTAGCCGTTTGTTGTTGGAATATACTGGTTCTTTGAAATACATCTTTCATTATTTTATCAAGCTCATTGAGTTTCTCCAATCTATGTTTTTTTGCTTCTAAGAAATCAAGTCCCAATTGGATTTCCATCTTGAAGGTTCGAATCTCAAACTCTATAGGGAATAGGACTTGCTTTCCATAAACAAGTTCATAGGGAGTATGTCTTGTTGTAATTCTCCATGTAGTTATGTAGGCCCATAAGGCTTTGGTAAGCCTTTCTTCCCAATATCTTTAGTTTAAATGTATAGGCTTAGTGAGAATCCCTTCAATCACTTTATTGGTAGAATCTACTTGACAATTTTCTTGTGGATGATAAGGAGTAGGCTTTTTGTGCTTGATCTTGTAATATTCCATAGGGATTTTCACCAACCTGGATGTAAAATGGGATCCCTGATCCATCACAATTTCTCTTGGAATACCAACACAAGTGAATATATCCTCAAAAGGAAAATTAACTACAGAAATTTCATTAGCAAAAGGTGGTGCTTTAGCCCCTACCCATTTAGTGACATAATCAATACATATCAAAATATATTTCTTTTTTTTGGATGGTGGATTGATGGGTCCAACAAAATCCAAAGCCCATTTTTCAAAAGGTTCAATGAGTACCTGAGGTTGTAATGGCATTTCATATGAAGGAGCATGTTTTCCCTACTCCTTTGTAACTGTCACACATTTTGACATATTCTTTGGTATCTCTAAAGATGGATGGCCAATAATATCCCAAATGAAGGATTTTATAGGTTTTCCTCTTGTCAACAAAGTTTCCACCACAAGGTTCATCATTACATGCCTTAAGAATTTAAGGCATTTCATCGTCCCGAACACATCTTCTGATAATGAGATCTGGACCTGTTTTATAAAGTTCATTAGTAATCCATGAGTATCTTACACTTATTTGAATAATTTTTATTTTATCCCTAGGAAACAAGTGTGAAGGTAATTTTCCTATGACTAAGTAATTAGCAATATTTTCAAACCAAGGAGTTTTAGTAGTTATTGCAAAAATATATTCATCAGGAAATTTGTCCTCAACTAGAGTGTCTTCCTTGATATTTTGAGTTCTAGACAAGAAATCAACAACTATATTTTGTTTTCCAGGTCAGTCTAGAATGGTGATGTTGAATTCTTACAGGAGCAATAACCATCTTGTAATTCTGCCATTAGTAATATATTTAATCATTAATTATCTAATTGTAGATTGATCTATATGAACAAAGGTTTCATAGCCTGTAATATAATGTATGAATTTGTTGATAGCATGAACACCAACTAAGAATTCCTTTTCATTTATAGTGTAATTTAACTCAAAAGGAATCAAATTATTTCTTGTGTAATAGATGCCATAGGGGATCAAATATTTTTGTCCTAATACAGCTCCCAGATCTGTATCTGAAGCATCTGTTGAAATGTGAAAAGGTAGTTTCCAATTTGGACCTCTTAAGATGGGTGCTTCAGAAATTTTTTCTTTTAAAGTTTGAAATGAAAATTGGCAATTAGGATTCAAACCAAATTCACAATATTTGGTAAGTAAATTGAACAGTCGGGATGTTATGTTAGTGAAATATTCTATAAATATTCTATAATATCCTGTGAATCCTAGAAAACTTCTAACATCCTTTCGACAACATGAAATTGATAGTTTGGAGATGAATTCAAATTTATATGTGTGAACCTTAATTCCATCTCCTAAAATGTGATGTCCTAAAACAATCCCTTCTGTAAACATCATAAAACATTTTTCATGACTTAGTGAAACTTTTTCTTCCTTACATATTTTAAGAACCTTTTCAAAATTTTCTAAAGCTTCTTCAAATGAATTCTCATAAACTGTAAAGTCATCCATGTACACCTCTACACACTCATGTATTAGCTCAGAACAAAATCCTATTACTGCCCTTTGGAATGTTGCAGGTGCATTGCATAACCCAAAAGGAAGTGCTCAGTAGGCATAAGTACCCAATGGATAGGTGAATGTGGTCTTATCTTGATCTTCAAGTGCTACCTGAATTTGATTGTAACCACTAAAACTGTCTAGGAATTAGAAATTCTTCTTACCTTATAATGTATACAATACTTGATCTATAAAAGGTAAGGAAAATGATCTTTTAGGGTAGCTTTATTCAATTATCGATCATAAATGAATTACCATTAGGGGAATTTTGAGGTCTAAAATAGGCCTCCTAAGAAAATTGCACAACCAAAATAGAATTTATAAGAACCAATAGGATTCAAGATGATGATGTCAACCATGGGGGATGATTCACCATTTTTTATGTAAAAGGGTAAAAGGATTAAAAAATAATAAAATAATAAAACTACTTTTTCAACTTATCTCCCAAATTTTTTACTCAAATTTTGAGCGGGAGTACTTGTTGGATGAAAAAATTAATTTTACACCAAGGAGTACCCATGTTGCATACTTTTGATGGACCCTACAACACGAAAAATGCGAAATACATTAAAAAATGTGATTGCAATCATTTTTTTCATGTATTTCTCATTTTTCATGTAGCAGGGTCCATAGAAAGTATGAAACATGGGTACTCCTTTGATGAGGAATTAAATTTTGCATCCATCGAGTACTCCCGCTTGAAATTTGAGTAAAAACTTTGGGAGATAAGTTGAAAATACGAGTTGAAAAAGTATTTTTTCATTTTTTCCCTCTAAAATTTGATGATATAATAAAATATTATTTTATTATTTCCACTATTATTTCATAATTTTCTTAGGAAGCCCTTTTCTAACACACCATCTGGCTTGATTACAGATCTATCTTCTAATTTTAGTAATGTAGGTGTACACAGAAGGTTAGGAACTTTGAGTTGTTCCATGGTTTGTTTGCTCATGATGTTTATTACTACTCCTAAATCAATCAATGTATTTGGAATTTGAACACCATTGATATGTGTTTTTACTGCTGGACTTCCTGGATCTAAATATTTTTGTATGAAAAATTTTCCCATCATTATGTCTGGATTTTTTCCAACTAGCTGGATTCTTTTTATTTATTTTGTTTTTCTTCTTGGTTTCTTCGTGCTCAACTCTTTTATTATTTTGGCTAGAATTGGAATCTCTTTAATGGCTTGTAACAAAGGGATTCTGATGTGGACATTTTTCAATTCATCTAGAAAATCATAATTGGACAACATAATATGCTTTTATACCCCTTCATAAACTTGTAATCTTTCTGGAAAAGGAGGTTTAGAAGTAAGTACTAATGGTTGCTCTATGATAGGAGTTGAGTTTACTAGTTCTTTTTGTTTTTCTTTTTTAGAATTCTAGTTTTGAAGAGTTGTTCCTTCCTCAAAATTTTTATTTCGGTCTAGAGAATCTTCCTCAAAATTATCTTGTTCTTAAATAACTACAAAGGATTTTTTCTCTTCTATTATCCTACCAGATCTAAGTTGGACATCACTAAGATCTAGAGGTGTAATCATGTATGTTGGAAATTGTTGTCCTTCTATCATATAAGTATTTTGAGGAATTTATTAGTGGGGTTTGGTAATGGTTGGGAAAGAAGTTGATTTCATCTTTGTGGAAATGGTAATGAAAGTTGTGGATTTTGGTTTTGGAGTTGGGGTTCTTGATTTTGTTAAGGAATTTATTGGGGAGGATAGTTTGGATATGACGGAGGATATTGATAGTATTGAGATAATATTCCATAGGGATTTTGAATTCCTTGTGCCCAATATTGAGATTGAGATTGAGATTGAGGCCAAGGTTGTTGCCAAAATTTCCAATTACTTGGTGGGGGATGAGTATACATTTTATTATTAAAGCCTTGAGTTTGTGGCCCCTGCCATGGTATTCTAGAGAGAAAGTAAAGAGATTATGTGGGATTTGAATTTTTTTCTTCATGAAAAATGACCTTAAGACTTGGAATTGAATGACAACTCTTAGTTTCATGACTTTGTGAAAAAATCATATAGGTCTCTATGACTTTTGCATAAAGAGGACATTGTTTTAAAGCATGCTTCTTTCTACATTTAGGACAAAAAATATCTAAAGCATCATTCTCGGCTTTCTGCCTATTTTTTAATTTAAGGGTGTCTATTTTTTCACTAAGTCTCCCTAAAATATTTGTTTTAAATTCATCAAGCATGTTTTCAATTTCTACCCTACTCACTCTTCCAGTTGCAGATTTATTTACTCTAGCAAGAGAAGGATCTCTTGGATTTTTCCCAGTTTTTTCTTTTCCCTTTAGGAGATGAATACATAATTCACAAATGTCAGATAATGGGAGTTGAGAGATATCCACCTTTCCCATCATGTTGAGGATGTCTATCTATTCATCTCTAATAAATTTTAACAAAAGAACTTTTAACGTATCTTGATCTAAATTATCCATTTTTTCTCTTTTTATGTTATAATTAAACCTTTCAATGAAATATTCTAAATTATCATCCTCTTTTTGCATCATTTTAAATACTTAATCCTTGTGATTGATGGGTATGAATAATCCAAATACCTTTTTAAAAAATCTCTCTTTGTGTCATTCCATGTTCTGATAGACTGAGTGATTAAACCCATGAACCATTTTAAAGCTTCTCCCTTCACTGCTGAATGCAAAAAATTAAGTTTTTGAGAGTCTTGTAAATAATCATAAGTTTTTCACAAGACTTCAAATTCAAACAAAAGGGTTTTAGGATCTTTTCCTCATTTTCCTTCTCCTCTTCCTGCCATTATAGATTCTTCAGAGGTAATATAAGATTCAACCTACAAGGTTAACTGCTCTTCCTCTGGTTCTTCTATCAATGATATGTTGAAGAAAGGTTCTTCCTCTTCCTCTTCCTCTCCACTAGGAATTTATAACTCTTCAGCTAAAATATTTTCCCCTATAGAGGTGAAAAAGGTTACTCCTTATGTTGGAGATCCAGAATCTTCCTCATATAATATTTCCTTAGTGGATGAAGTAGGATATCCTCCTAATTGGATTTCTAACCTTAGGACTTCAGGAAGTCTATGGCTAGTGAATTATGGAATGAGTTTGAGATGCGGGTGTACAACTTAGTGGTCTTGGTGGAGTGAGTGGCATTGTAGGAATTAAACTCCTGCCTCTAGCTATGAATCTACCTCTAGATTCTTTTTCTCTAGGCATATCATTTTTTTTTCTAGATGTAAGAAATAAGGCTATCTCATTACACTTCCCCGGCAACAGCGCCAAAATGTTTAGTCAATTTAATGTCTCAAATTTCTTGCATAAATTGTCAACCGAGGTTTGTAAACTGATGAAGTGTGGTACATTACATGTGCTTAGTTAACCTTATTCTTACTTCGTTGTATGTATTTGTATGTTTTTTTGAGGTTTTTTTTCTTTATCTCTAAGAGTGTTAATCTAAAACTATGAAAGAAATCAAATGAGCCTAATTAATCTTAAGAAGGAAGAAAACGAAGTGTTCCTAAGTTAAACTAATTTGCATAAAAATGAATCAAAGATTTATTGAAAGGTTAGGATCTGATCTGAAAAATAGAATATCTATTCTAAATGACTTCTACTTTAACATTAATTCTATTCCATGGATAAATCTTATAACTGAAATTGAAATTGCAATGCTATTTTAAGTGAAAGTAGAAAAGAAAACAACTAATGTATGTTTAGTTACTCCAGTATTCAATATGAAGTATCACCTTCTTGAGATTATGTGTAAGTAACCAATTATACCTTAGTTTCTAATCATCTAAAAAAGAAAGTAATGTGTGCAGAGGAAAACTCAGTAATTTCATGAATTAAATATTCAATTATTCAGTCTAGAAATATGTACAAATTAACTTCATGGAATGACTTTAAAGAAAACCCAGTGATGTAATTAAATGATAATCTAAAAGCAAATGTAAAAGCATGAAAATTTAAATATCAGCTAATTGTAAACAACTAATGTATATTTGATTACTCTAGTATTCAATATGAAGTATTATCCTCTTGAGATGTTGTGTAATAAATCAATTATACCTTAGTTTCTAATGTCCTAGAAAGCAAGTAAAGTATGTAGAGGAAAATTCGATAACTGCATCAATTAGATATTAAATCATTTAGTTTAGAAATGTGACGAAACCATCTTCTTGAAATGAATTTTTAGAACAGCCAATGATACAATTAATTGATAGTTTTAATCTAAGAAAGTAAATAAAAAATCGTAAAGGAAACTAGATAACTATTATTTCTTATTGCTTCAAACTTATTCCAATTTCAAAACATATAAATCTATTCTCACGAAATGTTTTTAGAAGATTAATGATTACACAGTTATTCTATTGATGCTAGAAAGACATTCATGATATAATTCTATGCTACTGCTCAAACTGAAATGTAACATTAATCTACTCAAAAAACAGAATTGACAAAAACATAGTAAGGAAATTAAATTAAAACAATGAACGAAAAACCTCCTCCTATGCAAGGGCCCTCTGAAACAGATTCAATTGAGATCCTAGCTGGTTAAATACACACTTAAGAAATCACTGGTACCATGAAAAATATCCTTATATTATAATAAAACGGAAATTTAAAACACTACACAGTGTTTCAACAAAAACTTAACCTAAGAATTGTTTAATCTCAGTTCTGTACAACCGGTATTTAATTAACACAAACATAATTGTTTATGAGCTAATTATGCCTACAGGTGGCTAATCTTAACCGACTTATAGAATTGGAATTGATTGTTTAACTCTTGATTTGCTACGATAGAGAAAATCAAGAGTCCTTATGTTCTCGGCTAATGTCCTTTGACTGGACTTTGACCACGATCTCAAGAATCTTTTTCTATCTATCTCGTATCAAGTAGATAGGAAAAAACCTATGTGTAGATGATTATGGAAATGACCATGTGGATTATTTCTCCATTTGATCACTAGAACCTATCATACCATGAGAGTAGATGCGGAACCCATGATTATCTGCAGAATAGGCTATATTCTGTATCCAAATTAAAAAAATCCATTCGAATAGCAATAACATTAGAATATAACATGGAAATCATTTAAATGCATTCCCTGAGACAAAACATGAAAATTATCATTAATTGGAGTATGTGAACTTATTAGAAAGTAAGGGAAAAAGGTGACAAAGAATGTCAGAGAGAGGATAATTACAAGGTTAAACAACATGTCCATGAATTTTTTTTTCTAAATATTTGTTTGTTTGACAAAGTGCACAAAACATGTTTATTAGAGCATACGGTGTTTGTTTTCCGTGAAACAAGTTCTGCTCGATTCAGATTGATGACATATACGTGGTCATTAAGGTTCCACACAATGCCGACAACTTTCACTTTTTAGCATAATTTTGAGCACCTTATCATTTATAATATCAAAATATTTGATATTTACGTTATAAATATCTGCAGTTTGTGCAATCACTCAAATAGTTTCCCTTTGTTAACTTTCATTGAAAACTAGACCCCCTTTCCATTTAAGTCAAGGGGGTTGGTAAGAATAGGCGATGAGAAGTTCTTATTAGGACAAAAGGGGGAGGATCCCAGTGTTTCCATCAATTTCAAAGGAGGATATTATTGGCGAAGTTGTCACTGATGGAAAAGGGTGATGAAAATGGGTCAGTTGATGAATGCACTTGTATGCTTGTTATGTTGATTGCTTGATAGAGGCATGGTGAAGAAAATAGAGATGTTGACAAATGAATAGAGGTTTGGCCTAGATATGTTTCCATTCAAATATGGAGGTAGATGTTGATGCACTATGTCATTCTTGTGGATGTAATATGTTATAGCTGTGTTTGTATTATTATGTGAATACTTGCATAGGTCGTGCATATGCTTTCACGGCTGTGTTTCTTATGAGTAGTGGCAAAGATCAAGTGTACACAGGTATGGCCTTGAAAATGCTTGGTGAATGTAGTATTTCGTTGAGGTATTTTGATGAGAATAAACTTGTTGTGATGCTTGCAAGAGGATGCCATTTAGTGTTTTGATGCAAGAGGATTAAAGTTAGTGCTTTGGATTTAACAATAATTAAAGTTGAGTTATCTCAATGCATGTTATTTGAATATTTTGAAATTCATTTTATGTATTTTAAATATTCAAAAATTGAAATATTTTTGAAAAGAAGAGATAGCATTGGAATGCAAAGAGGAAAAATTTTCACTTCTTATTTGTGAGTAACCTAGCACACAAAGACAAAGGTAGAAGAGCGGTTGTGAAGCAAAATTGAGGAGGAGAAGAGGCAGAGAGAGAGAGATGGAAGTATTCAGAACTATTGTCCACATAAACTAGCACATTATAATTTTATGTAGCAGGGGATTGTAGTACCCTTTCAAGTTGTAGGTTTAAAAAGAACAGGTTGGAGTCTATTGGCATAGGAGCCTCGTGTGGGTTGTACACTAAGAAAATTTATGTAAGTGGGAGTAGGAACTTCCTATCAATTTGTTTCTTTGAGAATAGCACAGAGGTTGGAGGGATCCAAAAAAATGATGTAATAAATAAGTAGGAGCTTACCTTTGCATCACAACAATAAAAAATTTGTTGTTTTCTCCCTTTATGGGTTTCCACTTATATCTTTTGTTCATATGTGTTGCTTTTATTTATTGATTTTATGTTTTCATGGAATGCTGTTTATGTACGTCTTTTGTATGGAGGAATGTGGCTCATTTAATAGCTCAAATAAATGTTGAAAATAAAAATAAACAGGAATTTGATGTCCAAGAATGCCCAAAATTGATTCACCCCCTAATTTTAATCAAATTTGCAACACATACTTGTTTTGGGAGTCATTCTTTGGCTTGGCCTCGTGATTTTCAAAATATTGCATACTTAATCATCAATTTTTACCATGTATGGAGAAATGTGGCTCATTTAATAGTTCAAATAAATGTTGAAAATAAAAATAAATAGGAATTTGATGTCCAGAAATACCCAAAATTGATTCACCCCCTAATTTTAATCAAATTTGTAACACATAATTGTTTTGGGAGTCATTCTTTGGCTTGGCCTCGTGATTTTCAAAATATTGCATACTTAATCATCAATTGTTACCATGTCTTCATATAGACACATTCTACTACAACAATTGACAATGTTTCTACAAAAATATGCATACCACCTCTCAACACATGAAAATAAACTCTTTATAAACCTTTATATAAATGATGCATTCTTCATTAAATATTTAATGAAATTAATTATCAAACATTACTAGAAATATATTATAAAAAATAAAATTATTTATTTCTTGATCAAACCATAGTAGCCTCACCACAACCTTGCGGTAGTCCCTCATTCATAGGTTGACACTATACCCTCCATCAATACATTAAGTTTTCATGAAGTTATTCTAAGATTTATTCTGTGAGGTGTATCAAAGTCATTCCAAATTAGGGATTTAATAATTTTTTCTTTTCTCTTTTACACAAATTTAACTTAAACAAAAGCCATGTTTAAACTGCCCTATAACTCATTCCAAATGAGGAGTTTAAAAATTTGCAATCTCGTAATCTTGCGGTTGATTCTAATCAGAACCATTTCACTCAAAAACCAGCTTATACGGACTTTATTTCAAGTAAATACTATATAGATGTAGTCTTATATAATTATTCCCTTGGATAATATAAGAATTCCTAAATATCTTAGGAGAATTACAAATTCTTTTTGCCATTTATAAAAAGTATTGTCTAACGAACACGGAAGAATTGTTACGGATGGTAAAAATTGGTTGGAATGAGCCAAAAAAATTTAAGAAATCTTAAAATAACAGTGTTTGAATCATGATTTTGATGGTGGAAATGGATTCAGCGCCATCAAATATCTCTAGGACACCCAAAATATTAAAGTTTGATAGTTATAACATGGATTTACAAAAATCCCTACTAACTTTTTTTTTAAATCTTAGCTGAATTTCCATAATTAAAACAGTCTAATTAAACTACGGGTTTATAAAATAACCATGAAAAAGTGGTAAAATAAATTAGAGTTGGTTTTTGAACTCCTATACTATTAAATGTATAATTTGTGATTAACCACAAATAGCTTTTCTCCTATTTGTATAACTTAATAATAGATTATATTTTTTCAAATTTTTAGGTAAACGGGTAACTTTGTTTTTATTTTTTAATTTTATAAGGTTTTTAAAATATTTTTATATTTGAGAATGAGTTCAATTCAAAATAGTATTTTGATGGAAAAATTTGGTAATTTTTTTTCAACAAAATTTTATCAGTTACTATGATAATTTTAATGAATTTTTTATATGTTTTCTCTTTATAATTTTACTATTAAAATTTCAAACTAATTAATGAAATTGAAAAATATCTTTAATTAGTTAATTTTTTTTTTAATTTGTTGATAAAATCTTATTTAAAACATAAATTAAATACTTTAAATGTTTATTTATATATCTAATTTAGCATTAAAATTATCTTACTTAATTTAATATTTTTCACTCCTCTTTTCATGACCTCTCTCACACCTTAATTTGGTCCTAAAATAAAGTGTGATTCCAATCTTCTCTTTATTCATTTTAATTAAATAAACTTTTTTTCATTTTCTCTTCAAATTAAAATGAAAATAAAAATATAATTTTTTGACCTTCAAAATTATGATATAAATATTATTTAGAAATTCCCTTAAATTTAATTAAAATCTAAGCATATTTATTCGTACACCATTTTCGTAAGAACGTACTAAGCTCTTTTGGATGATGCTCCAACAAAGAAATATATTGGGTTCCTCAATTATGTTTGAATGTTACACATCATGAGTGGGATTCCACTGTGGTTGTGTTTTAGTGATGTCTCTGTTTCTGTCTCTGTTAAATCACAAGTTTCCAACTAAATATTAAATTTGATAAATGTTACCCATCATGAGTGGGATACCTTGTGGTTGTGTTTTAGTGATATCTCTGCCTCTGTTAAATCATATGTTTCCAACTAAATATTAAATTCAACAGTGGCTTTAAGTTATTAGCCAGGATCAAAAAGCTACAACGAAAACGAGCTGAATTTGAACCTTAACCTTTATTCAAAATAATTCTCAAAACTATCTTTTTCTTTGAATTTAAAAAAGAAAAGCAATTAACCTAGTAATATTTAATGAATAAATCATAATACAACTTATAAACTATTGAAAAATATTATCAACCCAACTTTTAGCCGTGATCAAAAAGCTATATTGGAAGTCAGTTGAATTTGAACCTTAACCTATTCAAAATAACCCCCAAAAATTATTGTTTTCTTTAACTTCAAAAAAGGAAAATCAATTAATATTTAATGAATAAAACATAATATAATTTATAGACGAATGAAAATTATTATCAACCAACTATTTTTAGGTGGTCTTAACTAGCTCTCAGCTGGAAACAAAGAGTCTTGGCCACCTTTATTCATATGTTATCAAAAAAATAATAAATTCTGAATATGTCCAACCAAACTAAATATTACTGAACATTGATACATATTTTATCATCTACTTACCTATTGGCTTTGGCACAGCAGAGACAAAACACTACAACAAGAAACATCAGAAATACTAATCTGAGTCTTCATCCAAGACAGATTCCACCGGTGCCCATCCGATCCAGTAGTTCCCGGGACTTAGGATGCAACCAACTTAGTTAATAGCATCATTTTCGACTTCTTCCTTTGATCTATTTATTTTGGGCTCATTACAAGGTCGAATCATTTTTTTTTTTTGCAATCTAACCATTTTCAGTACTCAGTCCCAGCTGCAAATAGAAGCCTGCAGGTAGAGGCCTTCACATTAATAAAATGGCCTCATTCCTCAAACAGGGACAGCACCTCTCGTTCTCCTTCACAAATGTAACATAATCATTGTAATGCATGCTATAAACACTGCTTTCGTAACGAAGTAATCGGACTCTCTTTCTAAGAGTCTCAGTTATGCTTCCTATATACCCTGATTTCCGCATCAGTGAATCAATCGTCTGTCTTTGTCCAACATTTTTCTGCAGCCACTTCCGGCAAGTAAGTTCCAACGCGTGTTATATTATGATCTGGATCACTAAACTCAATAATTATACCATGCTTTCCGATCTCCCAGTCTAAATAATTGGCTGCCTGCTCGTAATCTGTTATGATAGAGACCATGCATTCCAGGATTGGAATTTCCCCACCCTGTATAGGTGGCAACTCTTCATCAAGAAGAGCACTTATAAGCGCGTAGTCCCTCAAACCGTTATAAAGACTGCTTGGTACCAATGAACCAGTGCGTCCTCTCAGACTGGGTTCCCCATCAATAACCCTTTTCCATGTGACAAATAATGGATGGTTGCCCTCGTCAAAGGTAGGAGGTGCCACGATCTCGCCGGTGTAATGGGCCAATAAATTGTCGAAGCAGTACACCGCCATTTCTTTGCTTGCAGATACCATTTCGAATCCTCCTACTAATGAATTACTCGCTAGCGATGAAGGGCTCAAGTGCAAATAATAGACAAATGAAGTGCTGGAATCCTCAGATCGCCAGAGCTATGAAGATTGCAGAGAGCCAGAGATGCGAAAGGGTGTTAGTGTAGTGTCTCCCTGACCCAAAATGCCGCAGAGCAGATAATATCGTTCCACTCATGCTGCTTCAATATTTAGGATAGAAATATAGACATGGTTTTCGAAATTAGAGTCAACTCTTATAAAAATAGAATTAACAATTCTTTAAAACTATATTTAGGAAATTACGTATGTCTTTTACAGAAAGCAAAGAAAGCTGACTTCAATAATCTGTCCTGGAAATGTAAAAAAAAAAAAAGTGTTGTAACATCCGTCCATATATAGCAACCACTATAAGAACATATTAATTTTTACGAAAATTAGGATGGATTTATTAACAACGCATAAAGCATAAAGCATAAAGGTAATCAACTATTCTATTTTTTTAGAATGTAAAAAATTAAATTTTATAAAAAACAATATAATATTTATTTTTCAAATTTAAAAATTTGAAATAAGAATTCTTTGCAGCTAAATATTTTTGAATTAAAAAAAATTCTTTGCAGCTAAATATTTTTGAATTAAACTATTTTATAAAAGTTAATTATTAATATTATGCAAATGAATTTATTTTCATATAAAAATAATAATTTTTTGAAAATTTAAAATTTCAATGATAAAAAATTATTTTAAATTTTATAAATTTAGGCAAGTCTTATTAGTTTTGAATATACAAATTGTAAATGGTTTGGGAATATTTTCATAAAAGTGCTGAAATTTTTAATTTGTTTATATTGTCTCTATAAAATATTGGTGATTTTTAAAATAAAATAATTTTATTTTATAAAATTTAGATAAATTAAATTAGTAAATCAATTTTTTGAAAAAAAAAAAATGAAAAATTAACACGTCTTTATAACACAATTAACATAACCATTCATATAACACATTTAACAAAATTATCATATAAAAAAAATAATTTTTTTTGTTTTTAAAGCACCCACAAGTGATTTGAGATAACCTATTAGGAGGACTACCAATCCAAAACCCCATGGATTAAAACATTTTCAAATCTTAAACAGTAAACTAAACCTTCATTGAATTATATAGTATTATGAATAGAGTTTGGCCAAAACCCCATGGATTAAAACATTTTCAAATCTTAAACAGTAAACTAAACCTTCATTGAATTATAAAGTATTATGAATAAAGTTTGGTCACTTCTAAAAGAGAATGTAAAAATTTTAGTGACACAAAGAGAATGTAAAAATTTTAGTGACACAAATATATTTCATGTGATTGGTTCATTTTAAAATAATTTAAAATATTTTATTTATTTGTGTTTTAAGTAAAAAAAAAAAAAAAAACTTCTATATGGTTGTTTTATTTTAAAATGTATTGAAATGTATTTTGACTTGCTATTAGGGAAACTACATCACAAATAATATTTCAACTTCATTAAGAGCCTAACAAAAATTTTACTAAGAGTGTACCAAAAATAAACAAAATTTTTACTAAGAGTGTACCAAAAATATAACAAACCTATTTGAAACATAAGGCTTCTATGGCTACACCGAAAAGAAAACAAAGTAATTAGGAATCCAGATAACATAATAATCATTCATGATTTTCCATAATCAAAAGCTTTAGTGTCGATAGAATGCCTGTGACTTCTTGGAGAAAAACTTCGATCACGAGGCACATCGACGTGGACATCAATTTTCCCTAGTCTTTGCTCCCGTAAAAAAATTGTCACTTGGTTAATTTTTACGGAGGAAATGATAGCACATTATGAGGATACAAAGAGCAACACCTTCTTTAGCCAATTAATAAATCTCAAACAAAAGGGTTAACTGGGGCAGCCCATTGAGGACTTCCAAAAATTGAATATAATGGTACTAATATTCCAGAGGAACACAAGATTGATGTCTTGATAGGGACTTTAAAGGATAACATCCAACATGAAGTTCGCGTTGGGGAACCTGATTCATTAGAGAAGACATTCATATTGGCAAGAAAAATTGAATGTAAAATTATGGCGACAAGGAAGCCTACCACTCACATCTTTAAAGATGGAAGTGTTCCTACCCCTAGACTTCCACAACCTACAAGCTTGACACCACAAAAATTGGAAGAAAAAAGAGCAAAAGGGCTTTGCTACAGTTGTGATAGAAAATACACTAAAGGTCATAAGTGTGATGAGACAAAATTATTTTACATAGTTTGTGAAGAGGAGGAAGAAAATAAACAATAGACTTCAAAAGAAGAGGATATACACCAGGAAGCAACCCAAGAAGAAGAAGAAATGAGTCTGACCATATCATGTAATGCATTTGTAGGAATTACCACTCCTCAAGCTCTCAAGATAGAAGGACATATCAAGAAGAAAAAGGTAATAGTGTTCATTGATTCGGGTAGTACCCATAATTGTATTCAATGTAAGGTAGCCAAGGAATTGAATTGTTTCCTATACCCAACACCAAAATGTGAATTGATGGTTGCAAATGGAGGAAATATAAATTTCTATGGAAAATGCCATAATATCATGCTAACCATGGGGGGATATGTATTGAAAATTCCAATGCTTTCCATTCCAATGGGATGTGCTGATGTTGTACTAGTATTACAATGGTTACAACCTTTGGAGATGGTAGCTTTTAATTTTCAATAAATTTTCTTGAATTTTTTTTCGGAAGGAATGGAAGTCGAATTACGGGGTTTCGCAGGGAAGCCAGAAAAGATAATAAGCTCTAATGTCATGAAAAAGCTTCTAAAGAAACAACAACAAGGCGTAATTGCACAATTATGCTCACTAGAAGTTCCAACATTGAAATCATCTATTTCTCGAGATCTCCACAAATTTTTGGACAATCATTCCAAGGTGTTTGAAACTCCCAAAGGACTCCCACCTATTCGTGATCATGATCATGCTATTCATTTGATTCCATGAAGTGTTCCTCCAAACATCATGCCTTACAAATATCGTTATGTCAAAAAGAGCGAAATTGAATGTATGATTGCAAAAATGTTAGAGGCTCGTATAGTTCAACCTAGTCAAAGTTCTTTCTCTACTCCAGTAGTATTGGTGCACAAGAAGGATGGATCATGGTGCATGTGTCTGGATTATAGGGAGCTTAATAAGCTCACTATTAAAGCTAAATTTTCCATACCTGTGATTGATGAATTACATGGAGCAATTTATTTTACCAAGTTGGATCTTCCTTAAGGATATAATCAACTTAGAATGAAGACTGAAGATATTCCAAAAATAACATTTCGAACTCATGAGGGTCATTAGGAATTTTTGGTCATGCCTTCTGTCCTTACCAATGCACCTTCTACATTTCAAGGGTTGATGATTTCCATTTTCAAAACCTTCCTTAGAAAATTTGTTCTAGTATTTTTTGATGATATACTAATCTACATCAGGTCTTGGAACTATCATGTTCCACATGTTGATAGGGAGCTCAAACTGTTGGAGGAAAAAAAATTATATGCAAAAACATCCAAATGTTTCTTTGGAGTACAAGAGGTGGAATATCTGGGTCATATTGTATCTCATGAGGGTGTTAAGGTAGACTCTAAAAAAATTAAAGCCATTAGGGAATGGAAATTCCCCACAACCATAAAGAAGTTGCAAGGATTTCTTCGGTTAACAAGGTATTATCACAAGTTTGTTAAGAATTATGGGAGAATAGCAGCACCTCTAACAACATTATTGAAGAAAGATGCATTTTCATGGACTCCTGAAGCAACTAAGACCTTTGAACATCATAAAGAGGCAATGTGCCCAGCACCGATCTTAGCTACACCAGAATTCACAATAATCTTTATTGTGGAATATGATGCGTTAAGAAATGGAATTGGTGATGCTTTAATGCAAGAAAGAAGACCCATTTATTTTGAAAACATTCCAATCAAAGGAAAGTATTTACAAAAATCTATCTATGAGAAGGAAATGTTGGAAATACTACATGCACTAAAGAAATGATGACCTTACCTAATGGGAAGCCACTTCATGTTAAAAACTAATCATGATATTCTTAAATTTTTTTTGGAACAAAGACTATCTTCAGAAGAGCAGCAAAAAAGAGTCACAATGATGTTGAGTTATGACTTTGAAATCATCTACAAAAAAGGGAAGCTAAATGTTGTTGCAGATGAACTCTCAAGAAAGGATGAAGAGGTGGAAGCATTTCTTTGTGTCATTTCTATTATCCAACCAGATTGAATAATTGAGGCAAGCGATCAATGGAAGATGGACGAAGAAGTGTGGACACTCATTCAAAAGTTCAACAAGATCCTATTACATCTGATACATTTAGTTGGAAAAATGATTCGTTATGGTACAAAGATAACTTATATATTTGTAAGAATTTCCAGCTAAAACAAAATATTCTTTTGGAATTGCACACTTCTCCTTTAGGAGGATAGTCAAGATTTTAAAAAAGTTACCACGGGGTGAAGAAAGAATTTTTTTGGGATGGCCTTAAATCTTATATTCAAAAGTTTATGCCGGCATGTTTGGTTTGCCAGCAGAATAAAGTTGAGACAATTAAGACCTTGAGTCTTCTACAACCTTTATCCATTCCAAGTCAACGTTGGGAGGAGATTTAAATTGATTTTATCACATGTTTACCTAAGTCCAAAGGAAAGAGTGTCATCATGGTGGTAGTTGATATACTTACAAAGTATTCACACTATTGTGCATTATCTCATCCATTTAAAGGAAGTAAAGTTTCTACTGCATTTATGGAAACAATTCAAAAGCTACATGGAAACCCAAAGATTATTATAAGTGACAGAGATCCCATTTTTACTGGAAGTTTTTGGACGGTATCATTTTATTGTTTGGGTACTCAACTAGCTCATAACTCATCTTATCATCCTCAATCTGATTGTCAAACTGAGATAATGAATAAATTTTTGGAAGGATATATTCATTTTTTTGTATCTGATAAGCAAATATAATGGTTCAAGTGGTTACTTCTCACTAAATGATGGTATAACACATAGGGGAGTCACTGTGGGAGCAATACTATAACACATGGGTTCATATTGGGGGATATATAATGAGGAAAAAATGACACGATATATTGGGGGATATATAGGGGGTAAAGGGTTTTAATATTGGAAGGTATAAAAAATGGCACTCAAAGTTAATGAAATAAACTGGTAAGGTGTATTGGGTTTACATTGGTAGGGGGTTAAATAATGTTATTTTTAGAGGAATTTTCCAATATGTACTCAAATTAAGGGTGTTTTTTAATATGTTATGATTGCACGTGATATGTTACAGGTTCATTGAGTGAAGCCCCTGTGGTGTAAAACTTCCTTCCATACTGCAGAAAAAATGACTCCATTTATGGCACTTTATGGATATCATCCACCATCCATTACATCATCTTTAAGAGAAATTCTAAGGTTCAAGAACTGGAAGATCACATCGACCATCAACAAGAAATTCTCTAAATCCTAAAGGATAACCTAAATTTGTCACAAAATCGAATGCAACAACAGGAAGATCAACATCGCAACGAGAGAATTTTTGATGTAGGAGACTGGGTATTTTTATGGCTACAACCATACAAACAAATATCCCTCAATAAATCGAAGAAGGATAATAAATTATCTCCAAAGTACTATGACCCTTACAAGGTGTTACTAAAGACTAGTACTATGGCATACAAATTGGAGCTTCCTTCTTCTTCGTGAGTGCATCTAGTTTTCCATGTTTCATACTTAAAGAAGGTTATAGGTGACAAACTTCCAGTTCAAACAATATTGAAAAAACTATATGAGGAAGGTAAAATCATATTGGAACCTGAAGTAGTCACGGAAACAAGAACTCAACAACTATGAAATCGATCAATTCTAGAGTATCTCATCGAGTGGAATAACTTACCCATTGAAGATTCTACATGTGAGGATGACATTTTTATAGGGAAGCATCCGGAGCTACTCAAGCGTTGAGGACAACACTTTTTTGAAGGAGAGGGGTATGTTAGGTTCCTAAATTCCTAGTATAGACCCTTATTGTTGTTAGTGTAACCCCCTTATTGTTATTGTTGTACCCCTATAACCCCAATACTGTTATAATTGTTCCCTTACATTATTATTGCTAGGTAGGCTAGGATCACATTGTGGCCCCATGGAATCCTATATAGAGAAGGAGGTTTTGTCATTTGTATCATCCAAGAATTGTTCATTTATGTAATGTATTAGAGGCTTTCCCCTCAAAGAGGCTGAGTTCTAAGGCGTTGATCTATGTTTTCTTCTATTTTTGGAGTTGGTTTCATAACACAAGCCAAAAAGTTTGGAATTTCCCTTCGAAATCTTTGAAATTTGACTCAAAAATAAGTGCCCATTCTCCTGCTTGGAATTTTCTTTCTTTAATGTATTTGTCATGCCATTTGGATCTCTATGGATGAAATAGGCTTGTCTTTTGAACTGCATCCTGTCTTATTTCATCAAGCTCATTGAGTTGTTCCATTCTATGCCTTTATGCTTCTGACAAGTGAAGTCCCAATTTTACTACTGTTGAAGGTTTATATATTGAACTATATTGGAAACAAAACTTGTTTCCCATAAACAAGCTCATAGGTAGTATGTCCTATTGTGTTTCTCCATGTAGTACGATAGGCTCATAAAGCTTCATGAAGCTTTCCTGCCTAATCCCTTCTATGCAAATGTATAGTCTTTGTGAGGATTGCTTCAATCACTTTATTAGTAGACTCCACTTGTCCATTTTCTTGTGGATGGTATAGAGTACACTTGCTATGATTGATTTTGTACTCTTCCATGATCGGTTGCACCTTTATGGATGTAAAATCAGTTCCTTGATCTCTCACAAATTCCCTCTTTTCTCTTGACGGTGGATTGATTGGTCAAACAAAGCCCAGAGCCCATTTTTCAAAGGGTTTGATGAGTACATGTGGTTGTAAGGGAATTTCATCTGAATGAACGGGTTTTCCCATTCTCTCACAATTGTCACATCATTCAACATATTCCTTTGCATCCTTGAAGAGGGAATGCCAATAATATCCTAAAATAAGGATTTTGTAAACAATCCTCTTATCAGCAAAGTGTCCTCCATATTGCTCACCATGGAATTCCTTCACTATTTTTGGTATTTCATCCTCTCGTACACATATTCTAATGATGAGATTTGGACCTGCCATGTACAATTCCTCATTTACCTAAGAATAAGATACACTCATTTGAATTATCATTCTCTTTTCTCTAGGAAACAAATATGATGGTAATTTTCTTGTGGCTAAGTAATTAGAAATGTCTGTAAACCATGGATATTTAGCAGATATTGAAAAAATATATTCATTAGGAAAACTATCTTCTACTGGTGTATCATTATTATCATTTTGAATTCTAGACAAAATGTCAATAATTGTATTTTGTTTTCTAGGTCGATCTAAAATGGTGATATTAAATTTTCCAATACTAGTAATCATCTTGTGATTCTTCCATTAGTGATAGATTTATTCATTATATATCTAATTGCAGAATGATCTATGTGAATGAAGGTTTCATAGCGAGTGATGTAATGTATGAACTTGTTAATAGCATGTACAAGAGCTAGAAACTCTTTTTTAGTAGCAGTATAATTTACGTCGGCCGGAGTAAAATTATTACTTGTCTAGTAGATGGCATAATGGGTCAAGTATTTATGTCCTAATACAACTCCCAGAGTTGTATCTAAAGCATAATTTGAGATATGAAAAGGTAATTTCCAATTTGGTCCTCTTAAAATGGGTGCTTCAGGTATCTTTTCTTTCAAAGTTTCAAATGCCTTTTGGCACTCAAAGTTCTAGCTAAATTCACAATAATTTGTGAGCAATTTTAAGAGTGGAGATGCAATTTTCGTGAAGTTCTCTATAAATATTTTGTAGTATCGTGTAAAACCAAGAAAACTCCTAACATATTTTTTACAATTTGGGATTGCTAATTTGGACATAACTTCAACTTTAGATGATTCCACCTTAATTCCATTTCCTAGAATATGGTGTCCTAAAATAATTCCTTTAGTAAACATCATAAAAAAAATTTCATGAATTAATGAAAAATTTTCTTCTTTAAATGTTATGAGAACATTTTACAAATTTTTAAGGGCTCCTGCAAAAGAATTTCCATAGACTATAAAATCATCCATATACACTTCCACACATTCAGGAATGAAATCAGAGAACATACCTAATACTGCTCTTTGGAATGTTGCAGGTGTATTGCATAATACAAAAGGAAGTACTCAGTAAGCTTAAGTTCCCCATGGACAGGTAAATGTGGTTTTGTCTTAATATTTGGGTGCTACTTGAATTCAATTATACTCACTAAAATCGTCCAATAATGAAAAATATTTCTTCCCTGCTAGTGTATCTAAAACTTGATCTATGAAAGGTAATGGAAAGTGATATTTTAAAGTAGATTTATTTAAATCCATATAATAAATACACACCCTCCATTTTCCATTATTTTTAGGGACAATTCCTAAAGGTGAAACCCACTGAATATCTGATATTGGATAAATAAAGTTTACATTCAATAGTTTTTGTAGTTCTTCCTTTACAATTTCCCTAAGATTTGGATTCATTCTTCTTTGAGGTTGTCTTATTGGTTTAGAATTTTCCTCAATATAGATATGATGTATGCAAGTTTAAAGTTTCATTCCTTTCATGTTAGTGTATACCCATGCATATGCAGAAGAATGTTTTTGCAATGTTTTTGTTAAATCTTGTTTTTGAAATTCTTCTAAGTTTTTGTTTTTGTTTAAAGTATTACCTGGAAATATTTCAATTGAAGAATTACCAAATTATTCTATAAAATATAAAGAAATTTTTCTAGATGATAAGTATTCAATATTACATTGTTCCTGAAAATTTTGACTATTCTCATATTGTGAAGATGATTCATGATTTTCTATTAAATTTAGAATTTTACTTTCTTCACTAATGCATGAGAGAGTAAAAATAGGTTGTATGCCATTGTAATCATCCATCTATTCTTAACTTTCTACTTCTATCATTTCTTTTTCTAGAGGATATAAAGTGAATTTATTTGTTGAACTTCCATCAAAGATAAACATATCACCAGATCTACAACTGATGAAAGCATCAAATGTAGCTAACCAAGACCTTCCTAATATCAATGGATGTGCTCCTAAGTTATTTTTTGGAGTTAACATCATAAAGTCAACTAGATATTCCCAAGAATCTAAGGATACATAAATTTCTTCTAATACACCATCAGGTCTGATTACTGATCTATCTATTAGTTGTAGTAATGTTGGTGTATATTGAATATTTTGAAGTTCTAGTTGTTCCATGGTTAGTTAACTCATGATGTTTATGGTTGCTTCTAAGTCGACCAATGTATTTGGGATCTAAATACCATTGATGTGTGTTTTCACAATGGGACTTCCTGGATCCAAATATTTCTATATGGTTGTTTTTCCCATCATGTTATCTGCAATTTTTCCCACTAACTGTATTCTTTTGTACTTCCTTTATTTTTCTTCCAGATTTCTTTATACTCAACTCTCTTATTATTTTTGCAAGTATTGGAATTTCCTTAATGGCTTGTAACAAAGGGATTTTGATACAAACATTCTTCAATTCATCTAATATATCATAGTGTGGAAATATGATTTGTTTTTCTACCCCTTTGTTAATTTGTAATCTTTCAGGGAAAGGAGGTTTTGGTATAGACACCAAAGGTTGCTCTATGATAGGAGTTGATTTTATTTTATTCTAATGAAGATATGTCTCTTCTATAGAATTATTATTTTTACTTTGAAGATTTTTATATTGATGAAGAGAAATCTCCTCATTGGACTGATCAACTTTTTTTGGAATAACAACATAAGGCTTTTTCTTTTCTAATATCTTGCCAAATCTAATTCAAATGTTGTTAAGATCTAGTGGAGCTATCATGTAAGTATAAAAATTTCTTCCCTCCATGTTATAAACAGGTTGTGAATTTTTATTGCTTTGGTTGGGAAGTGAATGAGCTGGTACTTGGTTTGGCCTTTCTAGAAATGGCAATGAAAGTTGTGAATTATGATTTAGAAATTTAGCTTGTTGACTAGTTTGAGGAACATGTTGTGGTGGGTAGTTCATATAAGATTGAGGATATTGGTGATATTGAGAATATATAACATAGGATTTTGTATTCCTTGTGTCCAAAGTTGAGGTTGAGACTAAGGATGCTTCCATGGCATTGATGAATTCCATTTATTCTGTGGGGGCTCAATATACATCTGAGTGTTAAAACCTTGAGTTTGTTGCCCTTGCCATGGTCTTCTAGAAACAAAACAAATATTGTGTGATTGTTGTGGGACTTTTCCATTCTAGGCCTACTTGGTGTGGGATTGTTTCCCCTTGGAAAACAGCCTTAAGACCTGGTATATAAGAAAAGTTCTTTGTTTCATGATTTTATGTACATATGACACATGTTTCTATGATTTTGAAATCAAGAGGACTTTCTCTTAATGGATATTTCTTTCTGCATTTAGGACAGAAGATAGATAAGGCATCACCTTCTGCTCTTTGCTTGTTTTGTATTATTAAGGTGTCTATTTGTTCATGAAGACTCCATAAAATATTTGTTTTGAATTCATCAAGAAAAATTCCTATTTCAACCCTGCTTACTGTTTCAGCTATAGATTTATTCACTCTAGAGAGAATAGGATCTCTTGGACTTCTCCCAATTCTTGACTTTCCTCTTGAAAGATGTATGCATAATTCATATATATCAGGTAATGATAGTTGAAAGATGTCTCCCTTTCCCACCATATTACGAACATATATCCATTGATCTCTAATGGTTTTCAACAGGAGAGACTTTAAAGTATATTCATCCAACTTTTCCATCCTAGCCCTTTTTAGATTGTAGCTGAATCTTTCAATTAGGTCCTCTAAGAGTTCATCTTCTCTTTTCATCATCTTAAAAGCTTCATCTTTTCGATTATGAGGTGTGCAATAATCCTTATATTTTTGTAAGATTGCATTTTTTTTTTCTCATGTCCTAATAGAATGTGTTATTAAGCAAGAGATTGACAACTCGTTTTGATCAAATTCTAGATATTTGGAGCACAAGAGGAAGAAGGTCTGATGCAGCGAAAACCCTAGATGCCAGCGCCTGCAGAAACCCTAGCCGACTGATCAAATGCGGCTGCTATCCACCAGGCTCACGGGCTTGGGTAAATAGCCATGGCAACAAGCTCGGGGCGGCCGGACCCCACATAAATATGACCTTGCGCGTGACCTGCACAAAAAAATGATAGGGCTGACAAGAATTAGGAAACGACAGAACCCAAAGCGACTTCCACGCAGGCGCAACAGGACAAGGCTGCCCCCTCATCCTCCACCTGCAAACCCATTGCACCAGAAAGACCAAAGATTGATCCGCCCAGCCACCGCATCAATGCTCACATCCAATATATGAGAGACCATGCCCTCATCGGAAAATTTATCGGCTTCTGGCCAACTGAAAAATCCCTGCAAGGTTGGATCGCTTCCAAATGGAAGCCTAAGGGACACGTAACGCTCCAGCTTGGACTGAAAGGGTTCTTCACGGCGATATTCATCTGCCTCAAAGACAGAAACAGAGTCATGGATGAAGGGCCATACTTCTTCAACTCAGCTGGACTGTATCTCAGAAACTGGGTGGAAAGATTCAACCCAGATAAGGAAAATTTCAACTAGGCACCAGTTTGGATACGTTTATATTCATTGCCACTCGAATATTGGGATGAAGACTCGCTACAGGAGATTGGCAAGGGATTAGGACAGTTCATCAAAATCGCAGAAGAGACAAAGCTCCGTCGCTACACTTGTTATGCGCAGATATGCGTTTACATGCACTTGGACAAAGCCCTACCTAATGCAGTAAGTATCTACCATGATGAATTCGAGTGGATCCAACCATTGGATTACGAGCATGTTCCATTCAGATGCCGCCGATGTCATTCCCATGGACATCTTTTCAGAGATTTCCCCCTCAATGCTTCCACTCAGGACAAAGAAGCTGATACCCAACCAGAAGCAGATGGATTCACCAAAGTCCCTCCTCGCAGATGGCATAACAAGAAATCCTCGACGACGGGTAAGAAATCCTCTCCTTCCTCCAATGCTCCTTCTACCAGTAATATCTTTGCCATTCTATCCAACACGAATCCTTCGCCAGATTCAGGCCAACTGCCTTCCAACTCTCACCAACAACCCCCCATTACAACCGTGCCTCCTGTTCATCCGAACCCTCCGCCTTCTCAGCAAGAGAAAGCCGCCTCCGCAAACCCCTCATCCAGCACTCCCACTAAAACTAAGCTCTTAACCTAGCATCCGGAGACCATGGATCTGGATGATCCTAAGTCTGGATCCTTCACTTTCGAGGGGGAAATTGCTACTCGCGACACGCTCAATCTTATGGAAGAAGATTCTGAGAGTTTAGAGCTTGGGGATCTTGAAATTATTGGCTTGGAGGATGCATGCAAGCGCCAGGAATTCGAAAAAATCAAGCCCCATCAAATAGATACATTGGAAAAAGTCCTCTCCAAGGCCCAGTAGCATGCAAAACTTGGGGTTCAGCTAGGCAGTCACCAGGACAGCCTTAAAGTAGCTAAAGAATCCAAAAAGAGAGGTAGAAAGCCAGACTGGCAGCGCACAATCAGCATTGGGGAAATGCTAGTTAACTCTGGGCGATACCCCAAGCTAACGCAGTTCTTCCCACCCCTATCAAATAGCTCCTCATGAAGCTGATATCATGGAATATCAGAGGTCTCAACAGCCCAGGTAAGCACAAAATGATAAAAAATATGTTACAAAAAGAAAAACCAAACATTCTCTTTCTTCAAGAGACTAAATGTAACAGTGAAGTTCTAGGTTCACTCTTATCCAGAGTCTGGCCTAATAGCAGTTCTGTAGCAGTAAATTCCTCCGGCTCTTCAGGGGGGCTCGCCATAGCCTGGGACACTCAATCCATAGTCCTATTCGACCTGCATGCGGCACACAATATCATTCAAGCCACTTTTCATCCTATTGGTACAAGCATCCATGGGCATCTCTCAAATGTTTATTTTCCGCAGGACCTTATCAAAAAGATAGCCCTTTTGAATACAATGGAAGTGCTAAAATCACACGGAATTCACCCTCTTTGGATAGTAGTGGGGGACTTCAATATGATAACCAGAATGGAAGAAAGAACAGGTGGAAGATCCAGACTGGATCCGGAAAGTGTTCACTTCAAAGACTTCATAACCAACAGTTGGCTGATAGACCTCCCATTTTCCAATGGGACGTTCACCTAGAATAACAAAAGATCAGGGGCCCAGCATGTTGCCTCAAAGCTAGATCGATTCCTCATTTATGATAATGCCATACATCTGGGAGGCGATCTTGAGGCTTCGATTCTTCCTTTTGCAGGCTCGAACCATTGGCCCATTGTGCTTCATTGGCACAATTTCGGTCCCCATCTTAAAAAGCCTTTTAAATTCGAAGCTTTCTGGCTTTCACATCCCTCTTTCAAAGAAATGGTCACCTCTGCTTGGCACAATTTCACTCCTCCCAAAGGCTCTAGAATGTACCAATTTCAGCAAAAGCTCAAACATCTCAAGGCGCAGATCAAGAATTGGAACATCACAATCTTTGGCAACATCTTTCAGGAAATAAAAGCCCTCGAAAGGAAAATGGAAGAAATACAAAAAAAAATCATAGTGGAAGGCAGAACAAAGAACTCAGCTACCCAAGAACAGGAGATCCAGAAGCAGCCAGAAGAACGACAAAGACAAGAAGAAATACTGTGGAGACAAAAATCCAGAACAAATTGGTTAAAGGAAGGGGAAAGGAGCACAAAATTCTTCCATCGATCAACTATTCAGAGAAGAATGCAAAATCGCATCCATCATATCACCAACCAGCAAGGACAGCAAGTCGAGCAACACGAGGAAATTGAACAAGTTCTTTTGAACTACTTCAAAAACACTCTCCAAGAGGACAACACTATTGACAGGAAGCCAGGCATTGATGTGATCTCTCAGCTCATTCCCAAACTCATCTCTGAAGAGCATAACAAGATGCTTCTGCGCCCCATCTCCTTCCAAGAAGTTGAAACAACGATGGGACAAACCAAAGATGGGAAGGCGCCAGGGCCTGATGGATTCACTGCAAACTTCTTCCATCACTTCTGGGAGCTCATTAAAATAGAAGTCTGGGAGTTGGTGGAAGAATCCAGAGTGAACCATTGGATCCTCCCCTCTTTAAATGCCACTTTCATAGCTCTGGTGCCTAAAGAAGAGCAACCCAGCACTCCTGAAAAATATCACCCCATCGCCCTCTGCAATGTGATCTACAAGATCATCTCCAAGGTCATCACCAACAGATTAAAGACCCTTCTACCACTCCTCATTGCGCCAGAACAAACGGGCTACGTGGAAGGTCGCCAAATCATGGATTGCATCATCATGACTCACGAAGTCATCCACTCCCTCAAGAGCACTAAAAAACCAGGTATGCTTCTCAAAATCGATCTCTCTAAAGCTTTCGATAAACTCTGTTGGAGCTGTATTCAGAGCATCCTTAAAGCTTTTGGATTTGACCAGATGTGGATACGTTGGATCATGAGCCTCATATCTACCCCTCTCTATTCCATCCTTGTTAATGGATCCCCCTCCACTCCTTTTGTTTCATCCAGAGGAATCAGACAGGGTGACCCTCTTTCCCGTTTCATTTTTGTTCTAATGTCTGAGGGCCTTAGCAGACTCATTCATCATGCTGTCCTCAATGGGCATCTCCGTGGCATCTCCCTTCATGGCTCTCCCACCACTACTCACCAACAATTTGTTGACGATATTATGCTCTTTGGCTTCCCTTCAGCTTAAGAAGCTCGGTCCTTCAAACGCATTCTGCACCTTTTTTCGCTCGCCTCTGGCATGACTGTCAACGTTTCCAAATCCCAACTCTTCTTCTTTAACACCCCTCCTTTAATCCAATCCTGCATAGCCCGTATCCTTGGCTTTGCGCTTGCTCGCCTCCCTGTAAAGTACCTAGGTGCCCCTCTCATTGATTCTGCCCTTAAACATTCTTCCTGGAACGTTCTTCTAGATAAACTTGAAGCTCGCCTTTCATCCTGGACCTTTAGAGCTCTCAACTTGGCCAGTAGATTGGTCCTCATCAAGGCTGTTCTACAATCCATACCCCTTTACCTCTTTTCTGTGCTTGCAGCTCCCAAATGGGTGCTTAATCAAATCAAGAACTTGCAGTGTCGCTTCCTATGGGGCTCTTCAACTCACACTCGGAAATGGGCGTTGGTCAATTGGAATACTGTCTACACTCCTAAAGATGCAGGTGGGCTTGGTCTTAGAAACCCCCTTCACAGCAACGAAGTAATGGGTGCTCGGCTTTGGTGGAACTGGCTATCGAGCCCTCACACTCCTTGGGCCAAATTATGGGCAGCCAAGTATGCCAACAATAGACTGCCGGATGACTTAATCAGACTCAAACCAGGGATAGCTGGCTCTCTCATCTGGAACGCTGCTAGACAACATTATGCTCTTATTCAACAACACAGTTTTTGGGAAGTTCGGAATGGACAGAATGCCAGATTCTGGGTAGACTCCTGGCAACAACGGCCGAAGCTCATTAACATTCTAAATCTTCCTAACGCTGAGAGATTTAATGGGCCGAAAGAGCTAAAAGTAAGCCAGTGCTGGATGGCCAACTCCAGCAACAATTACAGGCATTGGAAACACCCGTATCTTCTGCATCCTACTACTCCAAGAATTATTTGGGAAGAGCTCCAGGAAGAACTCCAACATTGCAAAATCCGTTGTTCGAATGATCTGGATATCCTTAGGTGGGGCTATTCGCCCAAAGGAATAGTCACCACAAAAGAGGCCTTCAACTTGATGCATCATATTCCACACCCAAAAGACAGACTCTGGCAATTTGTTTGGGCTAAGGGGACTTGGCCTAAATTTTCTACTTTTCTTTGGCTCCTTAGTCACAAACGAATCCTCACCTGGGACAATCTTCTCAAGCGAGGTTTCTGTGGCCCCTCATAATGTCCAAACTGCAAGCAGAACACTGAAATTTTCCAGCATCTCATGTTGACCTGTCAGTTAGCTAGCCAACTCTGGAACAAGATTTGCTTTAGAAGTCAACGAAGCAAACCTCAAGGGGACATAACCAACATTCTGCGCCAATGGCCCAAACGCCCTTACCGTAGCCCCATTCTCAACTCTCTTTGACAAATCATACCTCGCCTCCTCTTTTGGTCGCTCTGGAAAGAAAGAAACAAAAGAGTCTTCAAACATCAATCTACTCCCCTGGACATCATCTGGAGAAATTTCCACAGCAACCTTCAAGAGTCTCTTTCTCTTCAAACATGGCAGGCAGAGGACCTTCCCAACCACCCTAAAGAGAATAACATTTGGCGAAATTAGCAATTTACTATTTCCACCATTCCCAAAGTCAACAAGCAAAACCCTCCTTAATCCCTCTCATGGCTTCCTCCTCCTCCTGGAATTTTTAAATTGAACTTTAACGGGGCTTCTAAGGGTAATCCAAGCCTGGCAGGATTTGGTGGTATCTTCATAAACTCCCAAGGAGACATCCAGGCTATATACTACGGATCCATAGGTTGGGATACTAACAACTCTGCTGAGCTAGAAGGTCTTTGGCAAGGGCTCAACTTAACGCACATCTACAACCTCTTGCCCATCATCATGGAAGGTGATTCTCAAATTCTTATCAGCATGGAAAATCAGTTGCTCCAAGGCACCAAATTGGCCAAGGTAGTTACCAGCTGGCGTTTAGCTTCCAGAATCGATAAGATCAGCAAATGGATAAATGAAAATCAAGCTATCTCCTTTACCCACACTAAGAGAGATGGCAACAAGATTGCGGATCTCCTTGCCAATTAGGAGTTGATAGTTTGGACACTCTCAAACACGGCTCTCTTCAGATCATCAATGACAGAGACACTACTCAGAACTACATCAAGTTGGTGCAAATGGATTGACCATCTCCGGATGCGGATGATTAGATACGTTAAGGGGCCACTTGGCCTGGATCTGCTCCCAAGGCAACTCACTTGGGGTGGCCACATGGCCCCCCATGGCGCCTTTAATGCAGACTTCAATATGCCTCTGCGCTGGGCATTAATACCTCCTCGCCGTCACCTTTCCTGCCTTGAACAGTGTATTTACTATCAAATGGATCATTTCGGCTCGAGCTCTCCAGATCGTTTCGGTTCTGTCAACCGACCTCTGCTGCCATTGCACTCTCTCTGCCCAGGTGGTTGTGCCACGCCAGGTGAACGCACAGCTGCAGGTCGTTGGTGTTCTCTACATTGTTGCCTGGAAACCATTCCGGGCTTCCACTACTCGCACAGTAACTTCTGCCCTACTAATTTCAATTTTCAAGTATCTCCTGTTATTATTGGTCAATTTGCTCCTATTCTTGCAGCTCCCTCCAGCGTCTGGTCAGATTCTCCTGAGAATTTCACCATGCCTAGGCTCAGGCACCGGATGACTTGTAGGAGGGGTGCCTCTCGGGGCAGATCCATGAGCGAATGACCTCCCCACAGCCCTAGTATGATTTCTCCTCGGATCCTCCTGAAAGGCGCTCAACCCAGGTCAGTTTCGACCCTCCTGGTCTTTTCCATAGCAGCCATGCCACTGCGCCACCTTTGACCCCGCCCCCGCTTCATGCTTCCGCAGCGCCACCTCTGTCCTTGACCCCGCTTCATGCTTCTGCAGCCCCTCCTCGCCCTGGCAGTCATTTCCTGAGACAGTCTTCGCAACGAGCTGAGCTGCGCTTCGACTGTGCTTTTAATCGCCCTTCCATCATAGCCTTCATTACGGTTACCCTGCGCGAAGAAGCTTCCTTTCATCCTCCTCCGCCTCTTGGTCCCTTGCAGGCTCCTTTAGCGCCCACTTTCGACCCTTCTTCTAGTCCCAGACCTCCTCCGTTCATGCCCTCTCCCGGCGTTCCCCTTGCCCCTTCCCCTTCCTCCTCGGAACCTTTTCATTTGCAGATGGAAGCGGACCTGTCAGGCGAAGAAGGTGCCAAGAATGCTGAAGTAGAACTGGAAAATCCTTATGGTTGCAGAATTGAAGAGGAGCAACCTGCTCCAAATTAATTGCTTTCTCTCCTATATGTCCAGATTCAGTATGAACTCTACTCTAGACTTTTTTGCAAGATTTTTAGTTACTATGATGATACATAGCAGTCACAGCTGCTTGCCTATTTTGTTTTTCTCTAGCTTTATTATGTTGTATGTAGTTGACTCTTCGCCGGTTTCCCAGCTCATGGGCGGTGTAATTACTTTCAAAAGAACTGGTTTCCCATCATGGGCAGTTCCATATCTAGACAAAACTCGAATATCAAGCCCGGTTTCAGGCTTCTTCAGATGAACCGTGGCAGTTTTGTAATTTTATGTTCATAATAGAATTAGTGCAATTCAGCCCCAAAAAAATAAAATAGAATGTGTTATTAAGCCCATGGACCATTTCAATGCTACATCCTTAAGTGTTGCAGGAAAAAAATTCAAATTTTAGGAATCGAGTAAGTAGTCATATGATCTACATAAAACTCCAAATTAAAATAGAAATTGCTTAGGATATTCATTCCTTAATCGATGAAAATTTGGAAGGATGGAGGGTGAGATATTATTCATTATGGCAGTTGTATCCTCATATAATATAGGAAATCCAACATGAACTTCTTCTTCTCTATTTCCTACTCCTTCTCTTCTTTGTTATATTTATTCTCCCCTTCCTCTTCCTCTACCTCGTCCTCCACCTCTTCCTCCTCCTCCAATCCTAGAATGACCTCCTCCTATTATTAATTGTTCATCATTCAGATTGTGTACTTCTCCTTCCCCTTCTCCAGCCATTGTATATTCTTCAGAACTAATATACGTTTGTAGATTTGGAGTTATTTGTTCCTCTTCTAATTCTTCTAGTTCCTCTATCAATGGTATATTGAAGAAGACTTACTCCTCTTCTCCACTAGGGATTTATAGCTCTTGGTTAAGAGTTGTTCTCCGGTAGAGGTTAAAAAGACTACTTCTTATGTTGGAGATCTAGGGTCTTCTTCTTCTAAAACTACTTCAGTTGATGAATTTTGAGAGCCTTTAGGTTGAATTTCTAATCTTAAGACTTTAGGAAGTCTATGTATTACTACTAAGAATGGAATGCGAGTTTGGGTGGATGGTGTGGCACTACGAGGTCTTGATGGAATGAGTGGTGTTGTTGGGATCAAACTTCTACCTTTAGCTACAAATCTACCCCTAGAATCTCTTTCTCTACACATGAGATTTTTTGGTTTTTTGTTGTGTTTTTTTTTAGATTAAAAGATAAGGCTCCTAATTACACTTCCTCGACAACGACACCAAAATGTTTAGTCAATTTAATGTCTTAAATTGCTATCATAAATTATTGACGAGAGTTAGTAATCTTATGAAGTGCAAGTGCACTATATGCTATAATCCTCTTCTTAATAAATTCATTGTGTTGGTTTTATATGTTGTCTTTAAGATGTATTTATCTTGAGTGTCTAAATGAGATTGAGAAACTAACAACTTATTTGTGAAATGAAGTCTAAATTTAACTATCAAAGCTTTGATGAGAATTCTATTTTATCCAGGAATTTAACTATCTTATTTAGTCCAGGAATAAAATATACGACTAGATAATAAGTGACAAAATTAATAATGATTAACATAAATTACTACTATAGTCCAAGAATAAAAAATGACCAAATAATAAGTACATAGGTATATGAATTAGTCATTTATGTTAGTAATTTTTAATTGTGATTTTAGTTATTGGTTTCTCCTCTTCATCTTATGAATTTCCCAATTATCCCTTGACTTGTATATTTTATGTGTTTTTCTTCTCCCCATCCACCGTGTGTGTCCTTTGTATATATGCAATTTCACCCCTTGTAGTTAGCTTATGCCGTGTGACCCTTTCAATCAGGTGGGTCATCTTGTCTCTACGAGTGTCTCTTCCACAACTATAGGGGGACCTCCAATGTTGAAATCATTCCATGTTTTTCCACCCTTGTCAGTCTAACCACACTAAATTCACCTTGCATTAGATCCATTAGCACTCCGTTCAACTTTTTCAGACTCATTATTGGGGGTGTGCTCCTTAGTCGTGCCACGACTTTGTGGCGCCCGTGCCACCAAACTCATGTGTGCTCTCACCCACCTTGGTTATTCCTCACTTCGGAAAGTCGGGATAGCTTCTCATGTCGCACCCTACATTGCACCCATTCACCAAGCCATCATTGTGTAAAACCAATGTGCGCAACTGGAAACTCCAAATATTGGTTTTTTATCATCATCTTCGTGTCGTTGAAGCCTTTTCCCACTACTCAACCCTCTACCAACTCCTCCATTAAATTGGATTATTTGTGATATAAACATCACAAATGGTGCAATGAGGATGTCATCTTCCCTCATATTTGTACTTGATTTTGTACACAATGAAAGAGTCCTACTATGTTTTTGGTATATTCGACAAGAATACATCTTTAAAGTAACGAATATTCAATTCTTAATGTTTGGAAATCATTTAAGAGGGAGAGGCAATCAAAGTCACGTATGAGGAGGTATTCCATTTGTTTAGGGAACCTCCATCGAGATAAATCAATAAATGCAACATTAACCTCTTTTTTATGTGATTGTTAGGGAATATATATCCATTCTCTCAAATATTAGAATTAGATAATAGGAAATGATCTCCTATTTACTCTAAATAACCTTTAACTCTATTTATAGAGTAACTTCTCATCACAATAGTAATTATTTCAAGGAAAAAGCTACATCAAAACTCTTTGAATAGGCAAGATTTAGACAGCCTCCACACATGAAGGTGAAAACAACTCTTTGAATATCCAAGTAGATAGCCTCCACACATTAAGTTGAAAGCATATTTTGAACCTGTTTAAAGCAGATTAAAATATAACAATCGAAAAGTTAACAAAAATCTTGATACAAAAATAATTCTCTTTAACAAAAATATATTAAAAAACATTTTAAAATTATAAATTCACATTAACATTAAAAATTAATTAATTAATTAATATAAAATCTCAATTTAATAATAAATAATTACATAATTTATAAATTACTTACGTATAATATTAATTTATATCAATTTAATGTGAATGAGAGAATTGAGATAAACCATTATTATCCAGCACACTTAGGTTCATTCCTTTGGCCCCTTATTTTATGTGCCTATTTATTTTTCCAACTAAAAATATTATTCAACTTAAATAATAAAAACATGTAAATATTAGAGATTATTTGAAAATAAATTTGGCTGAAATACAAATATATGGTCATCCATAACATGATTTACGGTAAACATCCTGATTTACGGTAAACATCCTATCTCGCTTTTAGATTAAAAACAAAAATGGTAGATTGTCACCATTGTAGAAGAAAAATCGCACCTTTAGATTCATAACATAGGTTAGGGCTCATAATGAATCAACCAAGCAAGACGGCCCTACAGACCACAAGAAATGAGATTAACCATTTTGGAACAGTGCTATGGTATCTGTAGAAAACTCGTATCCATTCCATCTGGGGTATTTCGTGATCGAATCATATGACGAGATGCAGAAGTTGTTTTCCTTCCACCGAAGAGGATATTGTCACTTTTCTGGGAAATTCGACGAGCAAAAATTAGAAGATGAGAGCCGTCACTAGATACCCTCACAGTATTCCCAAAGTAGTGTGCCCAAGCGAGGATTCCGGTCTCATAATCAGCGCTCGGTATCTTAACTGCGTGATTTTGGTGAACGAATCGAGCATGAGGATGCACGTGGAGAGTGGTTTGCCTCTCAAGAAACTCATCGATGCCGATGACAAAGTGGGGCTTGGGTAGCCTCATTTTCCTTACTGGTTTGGTTTTACCTTCGGTGGCATGGTTTCCACCAGAGCTCATGGGGGTTCCCCCTTCGGTAAGGGAAACGCAGTTCACGAGTACGTGGTTGGTATGTGATATACTCATTTTATAGCCTCTCCAAGTGAGGGTTATGCCAAAGTTGTAAGCCTCACGAAGGCCGACCGAGATCACAATGTAGCCAAAGTTTTTATGGGAGTTCTTGGTGCCATTTCTCAGGTAAGCAACTGATCAAAAACTACATTTTCTAGGTGCAATAGTATAGAATGCAACCGGATATAAATAGTACTTGTATGTGGTAAGTCACACTAGATCTGGAGCCAATGTTCAAGCGTTCCATCACAAATATGGAGAAAAATGTTTCGGATTTAAAGGATAGAACAGTGTAATTTGGAATGGATCACGAGTTTCATGATGTGACGTGGTATCCTTCGCAGGCGTGAGTAATCTACAGAGTGGACGATCACGTTCCATTGAAATGGTCCGGAGATGGCATCAATGATTTCATAGGATTTCGTTCCACGTAAGCGTTGTTTTAAGTGCTGCGAGGAGCCAAGGTAAATCATTCTTGCGTTTGAATTTTTTTTTTTTCGGATGGAGGATGCGATATCATTACTAACATATTGGTGAATTGGGTAAGTGATGAAGGGGTGGGCATGTTTGGTTGTTATTATGTGAATTTTTAAATGATGAAGGGGTGAGCATGTTTGGTTATATCTGCTAACGAATCCACCAACTGCACCGTCTCTAACGCGTATGGGGTCTTTCCGGATCGAAGCACCTGCAGGGTTGAACCGTTTTTTTTCTTTCCACCGAGGAGGAACTTATTGCTTCGGTTTATAATGTAACTAGGAAAAATAAGAAGATGAGAGTCATTACCGGATACTCTCACAGTATCCACAAACTAGCGTGCCCAAGCCGAGATTTGACTCTTATAATCAGCACTCGGGATCTAAACTGCATGATTTGGGTGAACGAATCGAGCATGAGGATGCACGTGGAGAGTCTTTTTCCTCTTAAGGAACTCATCGACGTTCCTGCCAAAGTGCGTTGCTTCATTCTTCCTACTCATTGGGTATCACCGTTGGTGACATGCTCGGAAATGTGTTGGAATTTTTGATAATTTCAGAACAAATACTGAGAGAATAATACTTTTTTTCAAACACAGAGAATAAAAAAAAAATTCTTACTGCTGGACAAAGATGGTATGAAAATACTTATATTTTATTAACAAACTAAGACTATTACAAAATAAAATTTTCTTCCACTTTGTGGGATTATAAAATGTGTCTGACTGCTCCAAACATAGTGCTCACAAGAATTACTTTTCTCTGTCTCAAAAACGCACCTACAGTGCTCTGTTACCTCAATGCGTTTTTTCTTTCCTGCGGGATTTTCTTTACACAGAAATACTCACATTAGATTCTCCTACAAAACAACTATGCTATGCCGGCTATATTATATATGATATGGCATTCAGAAACATAAACAAAACAACTAATTCAAAATCCTTCTTCTGTGGGTCCCTGCGGAGGCACCCCTCTGTGGTTTCAATGGATTTGTGCCATACCCTTGTAAAGAATCTCCATTGTTGATCTCTGGGTCAACGTACCACGCCTCGATCAACTATGAAGGCACCTCGCGGTCTTTTTGGAAAACCTTTCATTGCCCCCGTAAAACTATAATTCTTCAAAAAATCAACGAACATTAAACCCGGACTTCAAATTCTTTATAAACTTGATTGGAAACTTTTCGCTTAACAAAATGACCCTATGTCAGTGAGCCCAAAACGAACGCAAACGCATTCTAATTGGCCAGCTGCTGGGACCTGCGGAATTCAAACTAAACTGAACTCGATTGAATGAAATCTTCGCGTAACACTTCTTGGTGTTGACATCATGGAAAAAATGGACGCGAATCAGTGCGATTGGTCCACGTAGCAGTGGGACCATATCGGTGCATCGACGCTTCAGCAAAATAAAATTTGGTTTGGCGATAAAGCGATGAGTGATGGCGCGATGGTTGCGATGAGCGATGTGGGGACCACATCGCATCGGCGCATCGGCATCGTCGGATGACAAACATAAGCGGATGGTGGAAGACTTTGCGACATGCGATGTTGGGATGGCACGATGTGCGATGAACGCTAAGCGCTATCGGCATCATCGCATTGGTGGATAACAAACATCGGCACAAAACATAAGTGGTAGGTGGATTAGAGGATTGGCGATATGCGATGTGTGAATGTGGTAGGGAGCACATCGCATCGCGACATCGGTGGTAAACATATGGTGGCATATGGCTTTTCCCGTTGCAATATGCGATGTGCGATATCGCAACATCACTTCGAAGCAGACTTCGCATCAACAAGACACGAAAATAAAAACATTGCGATGGGTGATGAAGTGGGGATGACAAAGAAGACTTGGCCCACTTATAAACTCAAAAAAAAATCCTTTGGTTCCTGTGTTTAAAAGAAAACGAACGGTCACCTATTTTTAGACTATGAGGGCTTTAAAGGGCCCAAAACGAACTTTTAATAAAAAAGGAAAGCGGTTGTTCTTGAAAACATGAAAAAAAAATCAGAAAGCGGCTGTGTGCAGAACAGTGAACTGCTTCTGCACGGCTTCACCTGCAGATGTACAAACCTGCAGTTGAAATTAACACTTCAACACTCCTCCTTAATTTCATCTGCTAGGTTATCAGTCATACCCATGCATTTTCTCAAGTATTCAAAACTTTTCTGCCCCAATGGCTTTGCCAATATATCAGCAAACTGCTCTGCTGTTTTAAAGTGTTGTAAAACAATTTCTCTATTGTTCACTAATTCTCTGATGTAGTGAAATTTAGCATCGATGTGTTTCATTCTCTTGTGAAATACAAAATTTTTTGATAACGCAATAGTTTAGATATTTTCACAATATATCACAACGCCCTTTATCTATTCTTGACACAAATTTCTCAACATCCTTCTCATCCACACTGCTTGACACGCTGCTGTTGTAGCTGCCACATACTCTACCTCTGTTGTAGATAATGCTATAATAGGCTGCTTCTTAGAAGCCCATGAGATGGCTCCTAAACCCATATGAAAAACATAACCAGAAGTACTTTTCCAGTCATCAATACTTCCAGCCCAATCACTGTTAGTATAACCAATTATTTCTGAATTTTCTAAAGTAGTATACAATATACCATACTTTTTAGTTCCTTTTACATACCTTATAATTCTCTTTGCTGCTTGCCAATGTGCATCCTTTGGCCTCTCCATAAATTTGGAAATCAAACTAATAGCATGCATAATATCTGGCCTAGTTGCAGTAAAATACATGAGGTTGTCAACTATGCTCTTATACAAGCTTGGATCAAAATCCTTGCTGCTGTCATCTTTACTCAATTTCAATCCCATTATTTTGCGAGTAATTGCTGCCTTACACTCCTGCATATTAAATCTTTCCAGAACTTCATTTACATATTTAGCTTGTAAAATAAAAATCTCATTCTCATTTTTCTCTACTTCTATTCCTAAGAAGTATCTCAACAATCCCATATCAGTTATTTCAAATTCATCTTTCATTATTGTTTTAAAATTTTCAATAAGGTAATTATCATTACCTGTGAATATGAAATCATCAACATATAAAACCACAATCAGCATCTTAACTTCTTTTTATTTGATGTATAATGTGGGTTCTCCTTCACATTCTTCAAACCCATTCTCCAGTAGATAGGAATCTATCCTACTGTACCATGCTCTTGGTGCTTGCTTCAGCCCCTAAAGAGCTTTCTTCAATCTGAAAACTTTGTGCTCTTGGCCCTTTTTCTCATAGCCTAGAGGTTGTTCAACATAAACCTCTTCCATTAACACTCCATTTAAAAATGTTGATTTTACATCCATTTCGTAAACCTTCCATTTGTTTTGTGCTGTTATGGACAACACTGCTCTTACTGTTTCCATTCTTCCAACTGGTGCAAACGTTTTTTCATAATCTCTTCCATGTTGTTGCTTATATCCTTTGACAACAATTCTAGCCTCATGCCTTTCAATTTTACCTTCAACATTGCTTTTGGTCTTATATAACCACTTTACTCCAATGACTTCTTTCCCTTCTGGGAGATCAACTAATTCCCATGTTTTATTCTTCTCTATTGCATTTATTTCTTCATCCATGGCTTCTATCCATTTCCTATCTTTTATGGCTTCCTCAAAATGAATAGGATCATCAACATGACAATATAAAGCAAATAAGTACTTCATACCTTCATTTGTTGTCTCTTGCTCAAAAATTTCATTTAAATTTTTGAATCTTGTTCCTCTTTCATTTAACATACTTGTGCTTGAAGTAGCACTCAAATATTCTCCATGTGGTGTGCTTGGAGAAACACTTTCATTTCTTCTCAAGGGTGTTCTTACTCCTATTTGAGGTGTCCCTTGCTATCCTTGTGTTGGTGGAGGTGACGCTTCCGATAAGGTATTACTTTCAGTCACATTTTCCTCATCCTCATCATGATAAAAATAGCTTTTAACATTGACTGTTTTCTCAATGCTTCAATCCCATGCTTCTGTTTCAATGAATTGCACATCTCTACTTATAACAAATTTCTTTGTGGATGGGTTATATAATTTATATCTCTTGGAATCTTCACAATATCCAAGGAGGATGCACTTCTCCCCCTTACTATCTAACTTCTTCCTCAACTGATCTGGAATGTGTGCATGAGCCACACACCCAAAAACTCTCATGTGGGTGACTCCTTGTTTTTTGCCACTCCACGCTTCTTCTGGAACTCTGTTCATTACAAATTTTGTTGGGCATCTATTTAAAATATACACAATGCAATTTGTTGCTTCTGCCCAATACTCATTTGGCAAATGTTTTTCCTTTAGCATACTTCTCACCATTTCCATGATGGTTCAATTTTTCCTTTCAGCGACACCATTTTGCTGCAGTATGTACCTTGTAGTAAACTATTTGTGTATGCCATTCTCTCTGCAAAAATGCAGAAATTATTTTGAGATGTACTCATCTCCTCTATCACTTCTAAGAACTTTGATATGCTGCCCACTGTGTTTCTCTACTAGAGCTTGAAAGTGGAAATTTTTTTCAAAAACTTCACTTTTATAGTTCAAGAAATAAACCCATAATTTCCTTGTGAAATCATCAATGAAGGTCAGCATGTAATTGCTACCTGAAACTGATGTTGTTTGCATCAGCCCACATAAATTTGAATGAATAATTTCTAAGGGTGCTTTCGCCCTTATGCTCTTTCCTGATGGAAAGTTTTCTCTGTGTTGTTTTCCCAAGATGTAGCCTTCACATAGGCTGTCTGGTTTCTCAATCAATGGTAGTCCTCTTAAAATTCGTTTTCTATGCATCAAATTCAGACCTCTGAAATTGAGATGTCCAAATCTCAAATTCCATAACCAATTCTCATCTTTCACTTCCTTCTGAAAGACCTCTTCAGTTACAGTTGCTACATTCTTTCCTTTTCCCTTCAAGTTAGTATTGAGCTTGAGTGGAAACATTATATTGTTGGTCATTTGTATTTCAGCAATAATATGCTTGCTTGGAGGTATATCCATTATTGTGCACACATCATTTCTTAAAAATACATTATAACCTTTGTTTATGAGCTGCCCAACGCTCAAAAGATTACACTTCAAGCTAGGAACATAGTACACATCTGGCACAAATTTCTGCTCTCCATTTCTTGCATGGATACTAACTCTGCCTTTTCCCTTGACATAGATCTTAGTATCAGTTCCAGTTGTTACTTCAGATTTAACTTCTTCATCAAGATTGGCAAACATTGCTATGTTTCCAGTCATGTGATTATTGCAGCCTGAATCTAAGAACCATACATCATCCTGTCTATCTTATGCTACATTACATGTTAACAACACATTATTTGGGTTTTTTTCTTCTCTTGCTACATTAGCATTCTTCCTATTATTCATGTCATTTTTCTTTTTCCTACACTCATTGGCATAGTGCCCATATTTTTTGCAATAATGACATTGGACATTGGATTTGTCATACCTTTGTCCTTGAGAATTTTGGTGTCCACCTTGCTGGCTACTTCTTTGGTCATGGCTTTGATTCTGACTGTTGCTCCTTCCATGTGAATGTGAAGAGCTGTTTCTTCCTCCTGTATTTTGGCTTCTGCCTCTTCCTCTTCCTCTACCTTGACCTCTTTCTCTTCCAAAAGGCAGCTGGGTCTTGAAGGCATGCTCTAGAGATGGGTTTACTGATCTTCCCAATCTCTGTTCATGAGTCATCAGTGATGCATGAAGTTCATCTATTGTGAACTTTGAGAGATCATTTGTCTCTTCTATGGTGGTTACAATAACATCAAACCTTGAGGGTAGACTCCTCAATAGCTTCTCCACAATCCTTCTTTCTTCAAGTGTCTCCATGAGACCTTATCTGATTTACCATCCCAATCACATGTGTGAAGAATGAGTCTATGTTATCGGATTCTTTTATATAGAGTGTTTCAAAATCTCTCTTCCATAATTATAGTTTTGTTATCTTCACTTTATCCATACCTTGATAGGCTATATTCAGAGTATCCCATGCATCCTTATATCTCTTAGCTACTTCTATCCTTGGAAACACACTCTCATGTACTGCTTGATAGAGATAGAAGAGGACCTTAGAGTCATTCTTTCTATTGCTCTTCAGCAGATCCTTCTCTACATGTGCTAAGGAATTAAAATATTTTTCATCCTCTGATTCATCAAAACCATCTTCTAAAAATTCCCATAAGTCTTGGGAAGCAAACATGGCTCTCATGGTAATGGCCCAATAATCATATTTCTTCCCATTAAATTGGGGAAGTTGAGCATTTCCAATGCTCATACTAGTGCTTGGTCCAACCATTGCTTATAAACCGAACTCTTAAATAAACTTGACTATGTTTTTTCAACAAACTATCTTTCCTTCTTTGAAAGACAAAACTCTGTCTCTAAGGACTGTTCTTTTAAAAAAAAACAACAACTCTTTTTTTTCTTAGAAATACCTGGACTTTAATTTTGTTGGGCTTGCTGGAGTTCTAATGGTAAACTGTTGCAAAAAATCCTTCTTCATTTAGCTTCTTTGACACCTTCAAAGAGCCTGGAGTAGCTCTGATACCATGTTGCAATTTCTAATAATTCTAGAACAAATACTGAGATAATAATACTCTCCTTCAAACACAGAGAATAAAAAAAAATTCTTACTGTTGGACAGAGATGGCATGAAAATGCTTCTATTTCATTAACAAATTAAAACTATTACAAAATAAAACTTTCTTCCACTGTGTGGCATTACAAAATTTGTTTGACTGCTACAAATGTAGTGCTCAAAAGAATTACTTCTCTCTGTCTCAAAAACGCACCTACAGTGCTCTGTTACCTCATTGTGTTTTTTCTTGCCTGCGGGCTTTTCTTAACACAACAATACTCAAATTACATTCTCTTACAAAAAAGCTATGCTATGCTGGCTATATTATATATGACGTGGCATTCAAAAACATAAACAAAACAACTAATTTGAAATCCTTCTCCTATGGGTCCCTGCGGAGGCACCCCTCTGTGGGTTCAATGGATCTGTGTCATGCCCCCGTAAAGAATCTCCACCGTTGATCTCTGGGTCAACATTCCATGCCTCGGTCAACTGCGGAGGCACCTCGCCGTCTCTTTGGAAAACATTTCATTGCCCCCGTAAAACTATAATTCTTCAAAAAATCAATGAAAATTAAACCCGGACTTCAAATGCTTTATAAATTTGATTGGAAAATTTTTGCATAACAAAAAGACCCTACGTCAGCGAGCCCAAAACGAATGCGAACACATTCTGATTGGCCAGCTACTGGGACCCGCGGAACTCAAACTAAAACTAAACTCGATTGAATGAAATCTGCGCATAACACTTCTTGGTGGTGATGTCATGGAAAAAATGGACACGAATAAGCGTGATTGGTCCAGATGGTTGTTGTTGAGCATTGGAAAAGGTATGAATTTGCCATTTATTTCTTTAACTTTTTCCTTTAATCATAACACCTTTATATTCTAGAATGGTAATATATTGAAGAATTATAATAGAATTAAGGAGATTAGTGATTGTTACAATTTATTAAAGATTGTCTTTTCTTATATGCAGAAAATAGATGAAGTGGGAAGCCACCATTCGAGAGATAAAGATAAAGCAGAAGTAACTGTTGTCCCTTCAAAAAAAGGACATATCCAGACAAGAAGGTTGAAATCAGAGCACACAGTCAAAGAAAATAAAGGAACAACATGCAATCAGTGCAAGAAGGAAAAACGATAACTGAAGATAGAAGAAAGAGCGAATCCCTCAGGATCTCTTGATCTTGAGGGATCGCTACTCAAACCTTATATGTATTTCTTGTTTCGTCCACTGGCTGTTATAAAAGGACAGCACTTGTAGAAATCAGTAGATGTATTATGATTATTCATATTTCCTTTTGTATTTTCACTTTGATCACCGACTCTCGTTCGTTAAAACAGAGTGTGATTGCCTGTAAAATTTGTTACATATGATTAATATATAATTCGGTTTCCATTTTGTTATTTGATACTGGAGTAGTTCAGCGGTGCTTCACTAGTGGCTAAGGGCCCGGCCCTAGTGGATCCACTTGCTATTTGTAGCATTACTTTACAATTACAGTCGTGTGATGGTTTACTTTAGTTCTCATTTCCTTTAGTTGCACTGCTTCACAGTTTCCATGTTTTATAGCTTACTGTTTCAATGTTTTTTGAAATCAGTTTGTTGCATCAGTTGTGAGTGAATTGCATTGCTATTCCTTTCCAACATAACAAGATTACTTATTCCTCTGTAACTTTTATTGTTATGCTTCTTAGAAATAAAGCTTCGTTGTTCAGAATTTGATGTTCATTTCCATTAAATAGCTTTGCTGTTCATTTCTTATAACTAGATTTACTATTTATTCCTTTTCTGTAAGTATTTGGTTTGTTTTAGAATGTTATTGTAGAGAGCGTGTCTATTATTTTTCCATTAGTAGCGTTATTGATTTAACTCAGTTACCATTTCCAATTATTTGCTTTATTGTGGAGTGTAAGATCATCAACTGTAAAGGACACTGGCTATTACCGTCTAAGTTCTCAGATTGAGGATCTTGTTTATGCTTGATTTCATTTACATCAGTTCACAGAGGAAAGAGTTATTACTACTGCATCCTTGACTGATTATTGCCGAGTGAGTGATTGGATTTTAGAGCATTAAGTTTCATGTCATTGCAATTATATTTCATTTTCAAGCATCTGTTTACTCTTGTATTTGAAACACTATACTGCAAATTGGAGAGCATTACTCTTAGATTAAATTGCCGCCTCAGACTTAGTACACTCTTGAGATAAAAATTCGTACCTGGATTAATAATTAATGTAGGATAAATAGGAGTTAAAAAGAAACCTTTTATACCTCAACATTTTGGCGCCGTTGTCGAGGAGAGTGTAGCTATTTAGAATGAGTGATGTATATTTGATTTTATCTGCTAAGGAAGAACTAGGTATTAAAAAAAGAAGGTAAGAACTTGCGTAATGAATGAGTAACATGCTCGTTCACTTGCCTGCTTCATAGCAGAACTGCGTAGAAGTTTAAGGTATGAATGAATGCTTGCGTTTTTTGAATGACTAGAAAATCTAAACAAAACAAAATTCCTCCTAGACCTGAAAAACCTAAGGGACCGGTGACCCTTGCGTGAACAACCTTTATCGACAATATCATTAAGAAATTTGAATCTCAGCCATCAGTAGGCCCTAGAAAAATTGCTTCTAGACAACCTACTAGCTCCCTTCGGGCCACAGAATCACCATCTGTAGCTTTTGTTGAGGTGCATATCCAAACAGAAGAGAATGAGGAAGATTCTCAAGAAATTGAGAATTCTCGCCCAATTTCTTTCTAGGAAGGGAACTCTAGTAATCTCCGTGAAGGAGGAGGAGAAACAGGGGAAATAGAAGAACCAAGATCCCCTCTTGAAGTAATCCAAACAGTAAGCAGCCCAGATAAGGGAAGTGTTATCAAAATCATCCAAAAAAAAGCTAAAGAACCTGAAGAACCAAAATCCCCTCAGATAATAGTTCAGCAAGGGACACTTATTATCCCTTTCCAAGGAAGTGTTGTTAAGTTCATCCCTAATCCTTCTAGTCAGCCTAGGAATAATTCCCTAGAAATCCCAGAAGGATTTTGGCACATATTTTATCAAATGGCCTAGAACCAGCAGCGACCCCAAACTTCCACACTGCAATATCCCATTGTGGACACTGCAGTTAATGCACCTATGAAGGCCATTCTTCTCCAGCATATTCCTACATTCCATGGCTTAACATCAGAATATCTAGATGCATTTCTATTTGAATTCGATGTATTATGCAGGGGGTATGACTATACCACTGATCCCCAAAAGCTAAAATTATTCCCCTCCACATTAAAAGGAGCAGCTCTACGATGCTTTATGGGGCTAGGTGGAGGTGTTATAAATGACTAGGATCAGATGAAAGCTTCTTTTCTAAAGAGATATCAGGATTATTGTAGGTCCAGGGAATTAAAGGATGAAATATTTCAGATGACAGCAAAACCTAATGAAACATTGGAGGAATATGTAGAATGATTTTAATACAACCTCCAGAGATCACCTTATGCATCTTTACCCTTACCTGATAATGTGTTAAAAACAACATTAATTAAAGGGATGAAGGATCAATGGGTTGAAACATTAAACATCATGGGCAAAGGTGACATATATCATGAAAATTTTGCTGACATTATTAATTTATGTATCAAGAGTTCGAGAGGCAGCACAAGACTAAAACCAGCAGAATGTGACATGATCACAAGGGATAGCAAGACCTCCATTGGAGGTATAGCCCGCGCAGAAATTTGCAATCTACTAGAAGATTTTAAAACTGATATTCCAGGGACTCTGACAACAAAGGTGATATCATGCAAGCTAAACAAAAGAAAGAATAAGAAGAACAAAATTTGGCAATATTCTGCCCTAGATGCAGAAAGAAACACAGCCATAAAGAGTGCCTACTGGATACAGTCCAAGTCTGTGCCATTTGCACGAAAGATCACTCCATAGAAAGTTACCCCTCACTCCCGGGATTGAAAGCAGTCTACAAAGAAGCGGAAGAGGAAACAGAAATGGTATTTCTACTCAATCAGCGTCGTCAATGGCAGCCACGACAAACAATTATTCCCATTGATCCATCCTCTTCTTTTCAGTCTCCTCAATATAATGCTCAACAATATAATGGAATGTCGAAAAATCAACCACCCTTCCCCAGTTGGTCACAACAGCCATTTCCTACATCGCCATGGCCAAATCAAACAAATCAAACCAATTGGCCGAACTTTCCTTGTTGTCCACCATTTTGGAAAAATAATACATATCCAACACAATGGTCCCCCTCCACCTCGTAGAGTCAGACCTGGAAGTCGAACTGGAAAAGATCTATGAATCAATCAGATGGAACAATTCCTCTCCCTCCACCTACACTACCAACACCATATACATTGGAACAAAATACCCAGACCAACTTAAGACCGCAACTCCCAGCCCAACCCAACCCAAACCCTAATAATAGGTCGGTTCAATCTGTTCAAATAATCGAAGCACCTGAACTATAAACTAAGTCAAGGGAGTGCAATGACCTTCAACTAAAGTCTGGACACATAATAGAATCAGAGGGAGACAAAAATGTTCAAGATGAAAATCCATTACCTTCAGAACAAACATTGCAAAAGCAGAATGTGGTTAGACAACAAACTCATGAGCAAGCAACCACCTCTTCTCCACCATTCTTAGAATGACTAATCATACCTCGTCCAATAGAACATCCTGATTTTGAACTTCTGGAAGAACTGAAAAAATTATGTATAAAAATCCCACTCCTCCAAGCTATCCAAGATATTCCCATTTATGCAAAGACCATCAAAGAACTATATATAAGAAAGCCAAAGACGAGAACAAAAACTAACCCAACCGTCCAAGTAGTCGGCACTCTATCTGACTTACTATCAGGAAGAGAAGCACCTGTAAAGTATGAGGACCCAAGAAATCCTATAGTTACGGTGCAAATCAATGGAAAATCATTTCCAAATGCCTTAGTTGATTTGGGAGCTGCAATCAATATCCTAACAACCACCACTTGTCAAAAACTTGGCATTACATCATTAGATCCAACAACAACATTATTGGAATTGGCTGACCGATCGGTAGTCAAGCTAGAAAGCACACTACATGATGTAATAGTATATGTAGACTCCTGGGAATACCCTGCCGACTTCATGATTATAAACCCCAAAAATCAGCTATATGGACACCCTTTCATCTTAGGTAGACCTAGGCTGGCAATTGTTGATGCTTACATTGGCTGCCGACAAGGTAGCATGACTATAACTAGAGGGATTTATGTCAAGAATTTAGCCTTATACCCTCCAGCCTAGCCAAGCCTAACAAGAATAAAAACCAAGAAACAACTTGTATCATACCTCATAGAGAACATTAGATCACCATTAACCATAGAAGATGCCCTCGACTTTAAAGACCAAACAGAGGATGACATCATTAACAGTTTCATTAACCAACCAAAAACTAGATCCCATTTGCAATGTCACATGATCAAGGCAGCATTTGATAATGAAGAAGAAGACAATCCCTTGAAAGACATTCAAGATCAATCAATACCTACCACTTTTGTTTACAATAGCAAAACTATAGAAATTGAGCGAGGAAAAACTATGAACATTAACAAAAATCTGACTGCTGAACAAGAAGAGAAGATGGTCCAACTACTAAAAAAATATTAGTGAGCTTTTGCATGGGATTACCCAGACATGAAAGGAATTGATCCCCAGTTATGTACACACCACATTTATTCAGAAAAATATGCTAGACCCATTTTCCAACCCCAATGAAGATTAAACCCTCATCTTGAGGATATTGTGAAAGCTGAATTACAAAAAAATTTGGATGTAAACTTTATTTATCCAATATCTGATAGTAAGTGGGTCTCTCCACTAGTAGTGGTGCTAAAGAATAATGGAAATTGGAGGATATGCGTAGACTACAGAGAACTAAACAAAGCAACCTAGAAAGACCACTTTCCCCTTCCTTTCATTGATCATGTATTAGATACATTAGCAGGAAAGAAATTCTATTCTTTCTTAGATGGCTTCAGTGGATACAATCAGATTCAGATTGCCCCTGAAGACCAAGACAAGACTACTTTTACCTATCCTTGGGGAAAATTTGCTTACAGAGTTTTACCCTTTGGCCTATGCAATTCCCCTACTACATTTCATAGGGCCATTCTTAGCATCTTTCCAGATTTAATAAATGAAGGGCTCGAGGTATATATGGATGATTTCACACCTTATGGAGATGATTTTGAGCCAGCATTAGAAACCTTGGAAAAGCTGCTACAAAGGTGTATTGCCACCAAGCTCTACTTAAGCCATGAAAAGTGTCACATGATGATGACCGAGGGACTCATCTTAGGTCATTATATCTCAGCAACTAGAATACAGGTAGATCCAACTAAAATTCAGATAATTTTGTTAATACCTACTCCTACCACACAAACAGAGGTACATATCTTTCTAGGATTTTCTGGTTATTACAGAAGATTCATAGAGCATTATTCTCAAATAGTTGCACCTCTATATGCACTAACAGGGAATGTTGATTTTATTTGGATAGATAAATGTGACCATGCTTTTGAGGATCTGAAAAAGCTTGTATCAACAGCCCCAGTGCTAAGGGGCCCAAATTGGGATTTTCCATTCCAAATTTCATATGATGCCTCAGAAACAGCTATTGGAGCATTCCTTGGGCAGGAAGAAGATAAAAAACCATATGCAATTTATTAAATTAGCAAGAATCTATCTCCTGTTGAATTAAACTATATTATGACTGAGAAAGAATTTTTAGCTGTAATACATGCTGTAAATAAATTTAGACATTATATAACCGGGTATCCTATATTTTTATATACAGATCACTTTGCCATAAAATTTTTGGCAAATAAACCTGTTACAAATGGTAGAGAAACAAGATGGTTGATTCTATTGCAGCAATTTGACATTACAATAAAGGACCATTTTGAAAAAAGAGAATTATGTAGTTGATTTTCTCTCACGAATGCCAAAACCAATAGATGCAGCAGCAGTCGAAGATCAGTTTCCAGATGAAAATTTGTTTGTTGTTACTGCCGGAACCCCATGGTATGCTGATGTTTCAAATTATTTAGCAGTAGGTAAATTACCTAAGCATCTAACGCCCAATGAACGAAAACAAATAGTGCAGCGCAGTATGCGATTCTCTTGGATTGGGGGCTACCTATTTCATATAGGAGCAGATATGCACATCAGAATATGCGTCCGAGAAAATGAAATATTTGACATCCTGAAAGCATGCCATGACGGGCCATGTGGCGGACATCTCACAGATCGCAGGACTGATCACAAGGTTTTACAAATAGGCTATTATTGGCCTACAATTTTTAAATATGCTAAAAAGTTTGTACAAGCCTGTGATAGTTGCCAAAGGGCAGGACGTCCTAGACGTTCTGATGGAATGCCTTTGAATCCACAATTAGTAATTGATCCATTTGAGCGTTGGACGCTCGATTTTTTTGGTCCTATTAACCCACCATCAAATCAGAAAACATACATACTAGTTGCAATATAGTATGTTACTAAATGGGTTGAAGCATAGGCACTTCCAAGAGCTAAAGAGGACTCTGTAATACATTTCCTTTTCCATATATTTGTGTGATATGGCCTCCCAAGGGACATAATTACAGATGGAGGACCACAATTTGTAGGTAATAAAATCACTGCAACATTAAAAAATTACCACATTCAGCACAAAATTACAACCCCATACCACCCACAGGAAAATGGCCAAGTAAAGAGCACAAATAAGGTGATAGAAGCAATACTTACAAAAACAGTTGCATCACATAGACGTGATTGGGCTTCAAGATTTCCAGAATCCTTGTGGGCATATCGAACAACATGGAGAAATACCACTGGGTATTCATGATATCAAATAAGTATTTGGAAAAGAACCCATATTTCCAATAGAATTTGAAATTCAAACATTGAGAACAGCCTAGGAGGTGGGTTTGAATTTAAATGAGGCCCAGGTCAGCAGATTACAACAAATCAACGAGTTATATGAAATTAGGCTCTCCACCCTCTAGCACACTGCATTAATTCAACAGCAGAGAGAAAAATAGCATGATGCCCTCATTAAAAAGAAAATATTCCACGAAGGAGATTGGACACTCCTATATGACTCCAGGTTTCTGTATTTCCCCAGAAAACTCTAGACACGATGGCTTGGACCTTATGAGATACAGAAAGTGTATGACAATGGCACCATTACGCTAACTACCATCGATGGATCTAGACATTCTTTCAATGCAAACGGTCATCGAGTATGACTTTACCACAAACCGCTTAATCGTGAATCCTTTTACCAACAATTACAGGGAGATTATACTATGCAGATTCTTGCTAAGGAAGATAACTCCTCCTCAACATTCATTCACTGAACAATTCCTTTATTTCTGAAATTTGTACATAAGCTTTTCTTTTAATTTTGCTTCTTTGAACTATTTTTTGTCCATATTTTATTTTTCGTGTTGTTCTTCTTAAGTAACAGCAGTTGTTCCTCTTAAGGAACAGTAGTCGTTCCTCTTAAAAGGAACATCAATCTTGTGTGGCTTTATTTTTCATGTTGTTCCTCTTAAGGAATAGCAGTCGTTCCTCTTAAGGCATAACATGTCTGCATGTTCATCTTTTTGTTGTTCGCTTTAAAAGGAACAACATTTCCACCAATTATGTTTGTTGTTCCTTTTAAAAGGAACAACATTTCTACCGATTATTTTTGTTGTTCCTTTTAAAAGGAACAACATTTCTGCCAATTGTTTTACTGTTCCTTTTAAAAGGAACAACATTTCCGCTGATTGTTTTGTTGTTCCTTTTAAAAGGAACAACATTTCCGCCGATTGTTTTTGTTGTTCCTTTTAAAAAGGAATAGCATTTCTATCGATTGATTTTTTTGTTCATTTTAAAAGGAACAACATTTTCACCTATTGTTTATGCTGTTCCTTTTAAAAGGAACAACATTTCTGCTGATTGCATTTGCTATTCCCTTTAAAAGGAACAGCCCCTTCGTCATTATTTTTCACTTTCTGTTGTTCCTTTTAAGGAACATCGGTTTCGATTTGGAGTGTTTTTTTTAAGCTGTTCCACCAAAGGATCAGCATTTCTTGTTTGTTTTATCTATTGTTCCACTTAAGGAACAGTTGTTGTTCCTCTTAAAGGAACAACAGCTTGTGTGTTTTTATTTTTCGTTGTTCCTCTTAAAGGAACCGCAGTTTTGCATGCATATGTTCTTTTTGTTGTTCCTCTTAAGGAACAGCAGTTGTTCTGTCTAAGGAACAACACTTTTTGAGTATATTTTTCTTTTTTTTAGAACATCTTGAGAATTTTTGTGAATTCTTCATGATCCTTTTAAGGCAAATATACAAATTTATGCAAGGACACAAAAATTATAGGTTACTGGAATCATCATATCAAGGATAATTTGTAATCTTTAAAGAAATTGTTGTGTATTGATAAGAAAAAAAGGAATGGACACAACTATCTATATCACTTTGCTGTCTTTATTTTCACTAAAACTAATTTGACTGATTATTTTTATCATGATGGTTCTTCCCTAATCCTCATAATTCTCTTTGACTTTTATTATTGAATAAGAATAAGGGCATATTTTCCTCTATTGAGATGTTTATACTTCTTCCACCATCCCTACTCTTAAGGAGTGTTGGGCCATCCTTTATACATAAATAGGCAAGTGTTATACAAAAGAAAAAAATATATCTATATGATTACTAACAATTCTATGATATGTCAGATGGAGGATAGGGGGTCTCATCAAGAGCGAGCCTACCATGATCATAAGGAAGCAGTGAAGTGGAATTCCCATTATGGCCACCACACCAGGGATATGATCCAATGGGCAACTCAGAAAAATAAAAAGTCTTTGGAACAAGAGGTCTCATCACGAGCCGGCCTGCCCACCTTTCACTCCTTCCTAGTGAATGGAATTGTGATTCATCTCGTTCCCAATCCAGCACAATGGCCTCCATCATGACATCACAAGTCACTTTCCTAGGCATATATAAAGGATTATGGTTCCAAGGGTGAAAAAACAACTTTGTCAAGATTATAAACACCTGTGGGCAATAGAGCTCTGTTGATGGTATTGGAGTCATATTTTTCACAAATCAATAGCAATTATAAACCATTTTATTATATCTTTATCTTAATTTCAAATGAGATTATGCTCTTAAACCCCTTTGTTGAACATCTTATACATGAAATATTGTTTATAAATCAGTCATAATGGTTTAAGTGGATATTGACCGCATAAACACTTTTATTTATGTCAGTTTTCATTTTCCATATTTGTGAATCATTACATAGCATTTCCATATCTATTCACGATTTCATAATATGCCTCGATTTCAGTAACTCGATAATTTTTTATCATATCATGAATATATACAACTACTGTCCAGTACGTTGCTCCTCCATTTGTCAGCCGAGGGTGACCTATCATATTTTAGGGGGGCACGGGTGACTTCCAAAATACGCCTGCATACAGGTCAATTACCTATTTTCATTAGATCCTGGAAATAGCAAGTTTAACAGTATTTTCCGATATGCATGGGGTGTTGTTCCATTGCCATTTCTGTGTATTATTTTGAAACATTAACAGTGTGCAGGGCTTAGAAGAAATGGGAGGGTGAGCAGTACGTAGTGAAACTCAAGTACTAACTGTTTCAGACGCTGCACGAGAAATTTTGGAGAGAGCAGGGTGGATTACCTACCTTACACGACTGCAGTAGCCCCATGAAACTATGGCCATCGAATTTTTGTAGAACTTGCAGGAGGAACATTCCATAGTAAGAGGAAGGAAAATAACAGTGATAGATGCAATAATTGCTGAGGTGTCCAGTCTACCAGTAGTTGGACCCTTATGGACCCATAAAAAATTGAGACTTCAAGAGGCCATGAACATCTTTCGGGATGAAGGACAAACCCTAACCGTCAAAGGAAAATGAGTCCAGCTAGCAACTCTAGGAGAACCATGGGAAAAACTGGCTAGAGTAGTGCAAAGCTACATTACATGCGATGGAAGAAAGAATGTGGTAGACCACGCCACCTCAAATTATTAGCAGTACTAAAACAGAAATGTACTGTGAATTTTCCTGTATATTTAATGTTTTTACTACACAACGTTGATTGGAGCATAAGGAAATCCCATCATACAAGGATGGTAGTAAGCCACCATTGTTTAATTTTATTGATAGTTAGTTACAATCTTGCTCAGCAGTAGACTAGTTGGGAAGAATTGTTATTTTTGATAGATGGAGGAACAACCTTACCTGCCCTGAAATGAAAAAGAACTACTAGCATAGAAAATAGACCTCTAAAACACATACAGTCCTCCAAATTAAGAAGAAGTAGGGGAATGTTGGGAAGCCTCCAGAGTAGCAGCAACCAACCCTTAGAATTACCTAGTTCTGGAGATGAGCAACCCCAGCAACTGGAAGGAGGAGAAAATCAGGAAGAGGAAGAAACTAACCAAACTAGTGAAGAAGAAAGAGAGGAAGAAAAACCTCCCATAACCTCCAACACAAGTCCACCATAGATTCCATTGCAGGAGGACAAATTGGCCCAAATTTTGGCCAGTATGAGTGAGCATATTCAACCCCAGAGCCTGCTCAATCTCAATATTGAGGCAGAGCAATCACGGGAACATTCTGTCCACAGCAAGGATACATCCGAGGAAATGCATGACGAGGAGGAGGCAGAAGTAGAAGCCCCTCAGGAAATAACAGATCAAACTAGGGTTTCCTGCACTGAGGAACCTATTCAGGATAATGCGAACACTGAAGAAGTGTTCCAAACAATGAATGTGGAAACAAGCCAAGACAAGGGCACAGTCCCTGAAAAACAAAACCCGGCTAAGCAGCCAAGTCCAGAAAAGGAAACAACTATTCCTCCCAAGAAAAATAAGAAGAATACAAATGAAATTAAGCGACTGCAAAAAGAATAGCAAAAGCTACTAAAATTAATAAAACAACTCAGACAGAAGATAAGGGTCCTAAAAAGGGGGTAAATCTCTAAAAAAACCCCGAAAACTCAGACTGTAGGAACTCGATATTGTAAGAAGGAAACCCAGGAAGATCTTCAACCCAAAAGTGTTTTGATAAACAATGACCCTGGTATAGCAAAACTCCGAGAGGATCTGGCATAGGCTGAGTGGGCTAGAGAAAAGCTTGAAGAAGAGACTATTCGTAGGAAGAAATACCAAGAGTTACAACAACAATTAAAGGAAATCAATGCATCAGAGGCAGAAGCCTTCAATAAATGTCGGAAGGCAGAAGAAAAATTTGAAGGGGTAAGGAATAGACTACAAACAGTCAGGAATGAAATGGATACTCTCTGTTCTCTATATACAGATGTTCTAGCATGTAGGTCCCTTGCCGAAAATTATGCTTTTTTTTTGTTAGAAAGATATTTGCAGTTAAAAATTAAAGCTGCTAAGGCAGGAAAACCTATAGAATTAAAAACTGTAGATGATTTTATAAATTCCTGCAAACTCTATGGAGTAAAATTTCAGCACCTACTTTGTGAATTTTATTTGCACAATTTTATATTGGAAGGGGAAATGGAGACAAATCCCAATCCTTTTGTGGGTGATGTCCAATATTAAGCATTCATTTCATTTACTGTTAACTAGTTAAAATGGTTCAAGGCCTATAACACTTTTCAGAGACAAGAAAATGGGTTAGACCTTTGGGTTAGGGGTGAACCAAGACAACCATTACAATTATGGGCTAGGTAGAAAAGCTTAATGAAAAAGGAGGGTGTGATCCAGACATTGGGACCCATCCACAAAGCAATCATCCTGGATGGGATAGAATATTTTTTGTCCATCAAAGACCAGGCCGTAGTAGCAGCTAAAATCTGATGGAAGATTTCCAATTGGAATAGTCAAGACAAAGAGCCATTCAATTATAAAAAATTTGAGTTAGCTGCCAACCGCCTGCTTATCTATAGTAACCTCATCTTGAGGGAAGGCACGTATTGGCTAGGTTGTAGATTTCAAAGCCCTATTATCTAGTATCCTGCAGCAGACTATAAGGCCAAATATGAATTACCTGAAGGGAACACAGGGCATATTTTTAAAGTTTTCGTTGCAAATCGTGGTTTTAGACCACTTAATGAAAAACCCTCTCTAGCCTATTCTCTAACTTCTTTACATGTAAACTATGGTTTTCATGAGGACATGAAAAAGGGTAAGCAGGGGGGTGTGTTGAGCATTGGAAAAGGTATGAATTTGCTATGTATTTATTTATATTTTTCCTTTAATCATATCTCCTTTATATTCTAGAATGGTAATATATTGAAGAATTATAATAGAATTAAGGAGATTAGTGATTGTTGCAAATTTATTAAAGATTGTCTTTTCTTAAATGCAAAAAATAGATGAAGTGGGAAGCCACCATTCGGGAGAAAAAGACAAAGCAGAAGTAACTGTTGTCCCTTCAACAAAGGGCCATATGCAGACAAGAAGGTCGAGATCGAAGCGCATAGTCAAATAAAAGAAAGGAACAGTGCAGCATCAGCGCAAGAAGACAAAATGATAACTAAAGATAGAAGATAGAGCGAATCCCTCAGGATATCTCAATCCTGAGGGATCAATGATCAAAGCTTATCCGTATTTCTTATTTTGTTTGTTGGCTGTTATAAAAGGGCAACACTTATAGAAATCAATAGATGTATTATCATTATTTAGATTTCCTTTTTTATTTTCACTTTGATCACCGACTCTCATTGGTTAAAACAGAGTGTGATTTCCTGTAAACTTTGTTACATATGATTAATATATAATTCGATTGTCATTCCATTATTTGATACTGGAGTACTTCGGCGGTTCTTCACTAGCGGCTAAGGGCTTGGCTCTGGTGGATCCACTTGCTATCTGTACCATTACTTTACAATTCTAGTCGTGTGATGGTTTGCTTTAGGTCTCATTTCCTTTAGTCGCATTTCTTCACAGTTTCCATGTTTTATAGCTTACTATTTCAATGTTTTATGAAATCGGTTTGTTGCATCAGTTGTGAGTGAATTATGTTGCTATTCCTTTCCAACATAACAAGATTATTTATTCCTCTGTAACTTTTATTGTTATTCTTCTCAGATATAAAGCTTCGATGTTTAGAATTTGCTATTAATTTCCATTAAATAGCTTTGTTGTTCATTTATGATAGCTAGCTTTACTATTTATTCCTTTCCTGTAAGTATTTGGTTTGCTTTAGAATGTTATTGCAGAGAGCATGTTTATTATATTTCCATTAGAAGCATTATTGATTTAACTCAGTTACCATTTCCAATTAGTTGCTTTATTGTGGAGTGTAAGATCATCAACTGTAAAGGACATTGGTTGTTACCGTCTAAGTTCTCAAATTGAGGATCTTGTTTATGCTTGATTTCATTTACATCAGTTGATAGAGGAAAGAGTTATTACTACTACATCCTTGAATGATGATTTCTGAGTGAGTGATTGGATTTTAGAGCATTAAGTTTCATGTCATTGCAATTAGATTTCATTTTCAAGCATCCGTTTACTCTTGTATTTGAAACATTGTACTGCAAATTGGAGAGCAATACTCTTAGATTAAATTGCCGCCTTAGACTGAGTACACTCTTTAGATAAAAAGTCGTACCTGGATTGATAATTAATGTAGGATAAATAGGAGTTAAAAAGACACCTTTTATACCTCAACAGCAGTGGGACCATATCGGCGCATCGAGGCTTCGGCGGAATGGCATAATAAACTTTGGTTTGGCAATGAAGCGATGAGCGATGGCATGATGGTTGCGATGAGCGATGTGGGGACCACATCACATCACCGCATCGGCATCAGTGGATGACAAACATAAGAAGTTGGTGAAAGACTTTGCAACATGCAATGTTGCAATGGCACAATGTGCGATGAGCGCTAAGCGCTATCGGCATCGGTGCATCGGTGGATAACAAACATCAGCACAAAACATAAGTGGTAGGCGGACTAGAGGATTGGTGATGTGTGATGTGTGATTGTGGTAGGGACCACATCACATCGCGACCTCAGTGATAAAAATATGGTGGCATATGGCTTTGCCCATTGCGATATGCGATATGCGATATCGCAACATCGCTTCGCGGCGGACTTCACATCAACAAGACACGAAAATAAAAATATTGCGATGGGTGATGAAGTGGCGACCACAAAGAAGACTTGGCCTACTTATAAACTCAAAAAAAAATCCTTTGGTTTCAATGTTTAAACGAAAATGAACAGTCACCTGTTTTTAGGTTGTGAGGGCTTTAAAAGGCCCAAAACAAACTTTTCATAAAAATAGAAAGTGGCTGTTCTTGAAAACATGAAAAAAAAATTTGAAAGCGGTTGTGTGCAGAGAAGTGAACCACTTTTGCACGGTTTCACCTGCAGATGTACAAACCTACAGTTGAAATTAACATTTCAACACTCCCCCTTAAGTTCAACTACTAGGTTATCAGTCATACCCATGCATTTTTTCAAGTATTCAAAAATTTTCTGCCCCAATGGCTTTGTCTATATATCAACAAAATTCTCTTCTGTTTTACAGTGCTGTAAAACAATTTCTCCATTGTTCACTAATTCTCTGATGTAGTGAAACTTAGCATCCATGTGTTTCCTTCTCTTGTGAAACACATAATTCTTTGATAATGCAATAGCTGAGATATTGTCACAATATATCACTGTGCCCTTTACCTATTCTTGACACAAATTTCTCAACATCCTTCTCATCCACACTGCTTTACATGTTTCTGCTGTAGCTACCACATACTCTGCCTCTGCTGTAGATAATGCTACAATAGGTTGTTTCTTAGAAGCCCATGAGATGGCTCCTGAACCCATATCAAAAACATAACCAAAAGTACTTTTCTGGTCATCAATTTTTCCAGCCCAATCACTATCATTATAACCAATTAATTCTGAACTTTCTGAAGTAGTATACAATATGCCATACTTTTTAGTTCCTTTTACATACCTCAGAATTCTATTTGCTGTTTGCTAATGCACATCCTTTGGCCTCTCCATAAATCTGGAAATAAAACTAACAGCATCCATAATATTTGGCCTAGTTGAAGTCAAATACATGAGGCTGCCAGCTATGCTCTTATACAAGCTTGGATCAAAATCCTTGTTGCTATCATTTTTACTCAATTTCAATCCCATTATTGTGGGAGTAATTGCTGCCTTACACTCCTGCATATTAAATCTTTCCAAAACTTCATTTACATATTTAGCTTGTGAGATAAAAATCCCATTTTCATTTTTCTCTACTTCTATTCCTAAGAAGTATCTCAGCAATCCCATATCAGTCATTTCAAATTCATCTTTCATGACTGTTTTAAAATTTTCAATAAGGTAATTATCATTACCTCTGAATATGACATCATCAACATATAAAACCACAATCAGTGTCTTACCATATTTTTCTTTGATGTATAATGTGGGTTCTCCTTCACATTTTTCAAACCCATTATCGAGTAGATAGGAATCTATCCTACTGTACCATGCTCTTGGTGCTTGTTTCAGCCCATAAATATCTTTCTTCAATCTGCAAAATTTGTGCTCTTGGCCCTTTTTCTCATAGCCTAGAGGCTGTTCAACATAAACCTCTTTCATTAACACTGCATTTAAAAATGTTGATTTTACATCCATTTGGTAAACCTTCTATTTGTTTTGTGCTGCTATGGACAACACTACTCTTACTCTTTCCATTCTTGCAACTTGTGAAAATGTTTCCTCATAATCTCTTCCATGTTGCTACTTATATCCTTTGACAACAAGGCTAGCCTTGTGACTTTCAATTTTACCTTCAACATTGCTTTTTGTCTTATATACCCACTTTACTCCAATGACATCTTTCCCTTCCGGGAGATCAGCTAATTCCCATGTTTTATTCTTCTTTTTTGCATTTATTTCTTCATCCATGGCTTCTATCCTTTTCCTATCTTTTATGGCTTCCTCAAAATGAATAGGATCATCAACATGAAAATATAAATAAAATAAGGAGTTCATACCTTCATTTTTTGTCTCTTGCTCATAAATTTCATTTAAATTTTTGAATCTTGTTCCTCTTTCATTTGTTGTGCTTGTGCTTGAAGTAGCACTCAAATCTACTCCATGTGTGCTTGGAGAAGCACTTTCATTTCTTCTCAAGGGTGTTCTTACTCCTGCTTGAGGTGTCCCTTGCTGTACTTGTGTTGGTGGAGGTGGTGCTTCCGATGAGGTATTATTTTCAGCCACACTTTCCTCATCTTCATCATGAGACAAATAGCTTTTAACATTTACTGTTTTCTCAATGCTTCCATCCCATGCTTCTTCTTCAATGAATTACACATCTCTACTTATAACAAATTTCTTTGTGGATGGGTTATATAATCTATATCCCTTGGAATCTTAACAATATCCAAGGAAGATGCACTTCTCCCCCTTAATGTCCAACTTCTTCCTCAACTGATCTAGAATGTGTGCATAAGCCACACACCCAAAAACTCTCATGTGGGTGACTCCTTGTTTTCTGCCACTCCATGCTTCTTTTGGAACTCTGTTCATTACAGATTTTTTTGGGCATATATTTAAAATATACACAACACAATTTGTTTCTTCTTCCCAATACTCATTTGGAAAATGTTTTTCCTTTAGCATACTTCTCACCATTTCCACGATGGTTCGATTATTCCTTTAAGCAACACCATTTTGTTACGATGTGTACCTTGTAGTAAACTGTTTGTGGATTCAATTCTCTATGCAAAAATGCAGAAATTCATTTGAGATGTACTCACCTCCTCTATCAGTTCTATGAACTTTGATATGTGGCCCACTATGTTTCTCTACTAGAGCTTTAATGTGGTAAATTTTTTCAAAAACTTCACTTTTATATTACAATAAATAAACCCATACTTTCCTTGTGAAATAATCAATGAAGGTCAGCATGTAATTGTTGCCTAAAACTGATGTTGTTTGCATCGAGCCACATAAATCTGAATGAATAATTTCTAAGGGCGCTTTCTCCCTTATGCTCTTTCCTGATGGAAAGTTTTCTCTGTGTTGTTTTCCCAAGATGCAGCTTTCACATAGGTTGTCCAGTTTCTCAATCAATGGTAGTCATCTTACCATTCCTTTTTTTGCATCAAATTCAGACCTCCGAAATTGAGATGTCCAAATCTCAAATGCCATAATCAATTCTCATATTTCACTTCTGTCTGAAAGACCTCTTGAGTTACGGCTGCTACATTCTTTCCTTTTCCCTTCAACTCAGTATTGAGCTTGAGTGGAAACATTCTATTGCTGGTCATTTTTATTTCAGCAATAATCTTCTTGCTTGGAGGCATATCCATTATTGTGCACACATCATTTTTAAAAACTGTATTATAACCTTTGTTTATGAGTTGCCCAATGCTCAAAATATTACACTTCAAGCAAGGAACATAGTACACGTCTAGCAAAAATTTCTGCTCTCCATTTCTTGCACAGATACTAATTTTTCCTTTTCAGTTGACCGATATCTTAGTATCAGTTCCAGTTGTTACTTGAGATTTAACTTCTTCATCAAGATTGGAAAACATTGCTATGTTTCTAGTCATGTGATTACTACAGCCTAAATCTAAGAACCATACATCATCATGTCTATCTTGTGCTACATTACATGTTAACAACACATTCTTTGGGTTCTTTTCTTCTCTTGCTGCATTAGCATTCTGCCTATTATTCATGTCATTTTTATTTTTCCCACACTCATTGGCATAGTGCACATAATTTTTGCAATAATGACATTGGAAATTGGATTTGTCATACCTTTGTCCTTGAGCATTTTGGTTTCCACCTTGTTGTATGTTGCTTTGGCCATGGCTTTGATTCTGACTATTTCTCCTTCCATGTGAATGTGAAGAGTTGTTTCTTCCTCCTCTATTTTGGCTTCTGACTCTTCCTCTTCCTCTGCCTTGAACTCTTTCTCTTCCAAAATGCATCTGGGTCTTTAAGGCATCCTCTAGAGATGGGTTTACTGATCTTCCCAGTCTTTTTTCATGATTCATCATTGATGCATGAAGTTCATCTACTGTGAACTTTGAGAGATCCTTTGTCTCTTCTATGGTGGTTACAATAACATCAAACATTGAGGGTAGACTCCTCAATAGTTTCTCCACAATCCTTCCTTCTTCAAGTGTCTCTCCATGAGACCTTATCTGATTTACCATCCCAATCACATGTGTGAAGAATGTGTCTATGTTATCAGATTCTTTCATATAGAGAGTTTCAAAATATCTCCTCAGCAATTGTAGTTTTGTTGTCTTCACTTTCTCCATACCTTGATAGGATATCTTCAGAGTATCCCATGCATCCTTCGATCTCTTATCTGCTTCTATCCTTGGAAACACACTCTCATGTACTGCTTGATAGAGATAGAAGAGGGCCTTAGAGTCCTTCTTTCTATTGCTCTTCAACAGATCCATCTTTGCCTTTGTTAGGGCATTAAAATATTGTTCATCCACTGTTTCATCAAAACCATCTTCTACAGATTCCCATAAGTCCTGGGAGGCAAATAGGGCTCTCATGGTAATGGACCAATAATCATAGTTCTTCCCATTAAATTGGGGAAGCTGAGCATTTCCAATATTCATACTAGTGCTTGGTCCAGCTATTTCTTATAAACCGAACTCTTAAAGAAACTTGACTGTGCTTTTTAAACAAACTTTATTTCCTTCTTCGAAAGACAAAACTCTGTCTCTGAGGACTGTTCTTTTAAACAAAAACAAGAACTCTATTTTTTCAGAGAAATACCTTGACTTTACTTCTGTTGGGCTTGCTGGAATTTTGCTGGTGAACTGCTACAACAAATCCTTCTTCCTTCAGTTTCTTTGACACCTTCAAAGAGCCTGGAGTAGATCTGATATCATGTTGGAATTTCTGATAATTCTAGAACAAATACTGAGAGAATAATACTCTCCTTCAAAGACGGAGAATAAAAAAAAAATTCTTACTACTGGACAGAGATGGAATGAAAATGCTTCTATTTCATTAACAAAATAAACTATTATAAAATAAAAATTTCTTCCACTATGTGGGATTACAAAATGTGTCTGAATGCTACAAACACAATGCTCACAAGAATTACTTCTCTCTGTCTCAAAAACGCACCTACAATGCTCTTTTACCTCACAGTGCTTTTTCTTTCCTGCAGGCTTTTCTTTACACAACAATACTCACATTACATTCTCTTACAAAACAACTATTCTATCCTGGCTATATTATATATGACGCGGCATTAAAAAACATAAACAAAACAAATAATTCGAAATCCTTCTCCTATGGGTCCCTGTGGAGGCACCTCTTTGTCGGTTCAATGGATCTGTGTCATGCATCCGTAAAGAATCTCCACTGTTGATCTCTGGGTCAACGTACCATGCCTCGGTCAACTGCGGAGGCACCTCGCGGTATTTTTGGAAAACCTTTCATTGCCCTCATAAAACTATAATTCTTCAAAAAAACGAACATTAAACCCAGACTTCGAATGCTTTATAAACTTGATTTGAAACTTTTTGTGTAACAAAATGACCCTACGTCAGCGAGCCCAAAATGAATGCGAACACATTCTAATTGGCCAGCTGCTGGGACCCGTGGCACTCAAACTAAAACTAAACTCGATTGAATTAAATCTTCATGTAACACTTCTTGGTGGTGACGTCATGGAAAAAATGGACGCAAAAAAATGTGATTGGTCCACGTGGCAGTGGGACCATATCGGCACATTAGCGCTTCAGCGGAACGATGGAATAAACTTTCGTTTGGCGATAAAGCGATGAGCGATGGCGTGATGATTGCGATGAGTGATGTGGGGACCACATCACATCGACGCAGCGGCATCAGCGGATGACAAACATAAGAGGATGGAGGAAGACTTTGCGACATGCGATGTTGCGATGGCGTGATGTGCAATGAGCACTAAGCACTATAAGCATCGGTGCATCAACGGATAATAAAAATTGGCACAAAACATAAGTGGTAGGTGGACTGGAGGATTGGCGATGTGCAATGTGCAATTGTGGTAGGGGCCACATCACATCACGACATCGGCGGTAAACATATCATGGCATATGGATTTTCCCATTGCGATATGCGATGTGTGGTATCGTAACATCGCTTCGTGGTGGACTTCACATCAACAAGACACAGAAATAAAAACATTGCGATGGGCGATGAAGTGGGGACCACAAAGAAGACTTGGCCCACTTATAAACTCAAAAAAAAATCCTTTGGTTCCCGTGTTTAAAAGAAAATGAATGGTCACCTATTTTTAGACTGTGAGGGCTTTAAAAGGCCCGAAACAAACTTTTAATAAAAATAGAAAGTGGTTGATCTTGAAAACATGAAAACAAAATTGGAAAGCAGCTGTGTGCAGAACAATGAACCGCTTCTGCACGACTTCACCTGTAGATCTACAAACCTACAGTTGAAATTAACTTTTCAACACTCCCCCTTAAGTTCAACTGCTGGGTTATTAGTCATACCCATGCATTTTTTCAGGTATTCAAAACTTTTATGCCCCAATGGCTTTGTCAGTATATCAACAAACTACTCCTTTGTTTTACATTGCTGTAAAAAAGCATTCCATCACAAATATGGAGAAAAATGTTTCGGATTTAGAGGAGAGAACAGTGAAATTTGGAATGGATCACGAGTTTCGTGATGTGACATGGTATCCTTCACAGGCGAGAGTAATCTATAGAGTGGATGATCACATTCCATTGAAATGGTCTGGAGATGGCATCAATGAGTTCATAGGATTTCGTTCCACGTAAGCGTTGTTTTAAGTGTTGCGAGGAGCCGAGGTAAATCATTCTTGCATTTGAATTTTATTTTTTTGGATGGAGGATGCAATATCATTACTAACATATTGGTGAATTGGGTAAGTGATGAAGGGGTGGGCATGTTTAGTTTTTATTGTGTGAATTTTTAAATGTTGAAGGGGTGAACATGTTTGGTTATATCTGCTAACGGATCCACCAACTACACCATTTCTAATGCGTATGGGGTCTTTCTGGATCGAAGCACTTGCAGGGTTGAACAAGTGGTTTTTCCTTCCACTGAGGAGGAACTTATTGCTTCGGTTTATAATGTGACTAGGAAAAATACAAATATGAGAGTCATTACAATATCCTCTCACAGTATTCGCAAACTAGTGTGCCCAAGCCGAAATTCGAGTCTTATAATCAGCACTCGGGATCTAAACTGCATGATTTGGGTGAACGAATTGAGCATGAGGATGCATGTGGAGGGTCTTTTTCCTCTTAAGGAACTCATCAACATTGCTGCCAAAGTGCATCTTGCGTTGCTTCATTCTCTCTACTCATTGGGTATCACCATTGGTGGCATTCTCGGCACCAGAGCTCATGGGAGTTCCCTCTTTGGTAAAGGAAATGCAGTGCATGAGTACATGGTTGGTATCATATTATTCATTCTGGCCTCTCCAAGTGAGGGATATGTCAAAGTTGTAGCCCTCACGGAGGTCGACCAATATCTCAATGCAGCCAAAGTTTCTTTGGGAGTTCTCGCCACCATTTTTTAGGTAATGAACTCACCAAAAATCACCAAAAATATCAATAATATATAATGGAATCGCGTTTAAATGGGTCTTTATATGAGGTAGGCCACACTAGAGTTGCAGTCGATGTTCAAGAATTCCATCACAAATATGGATAAAAATGATTCAGATATCTAGGATACAATAGTACAATTTAGAATCCAATAGTTCTCAGACCATAATGAAAGCATGCTCCTTCACCCAACCGTATTCCATCTACTACTTTGATGGGGCAAGACCCTCTGCCCTGGGTTCCCTCAGTCTTGGTTCGGTGAATGGTTAGTAATGGAAGGAAACACAATCCTTCACAACATAGCAATGTAGAGGAAAACTCACGGTACATTTTCACAGTTTAGCTAGCAACGCCACAAAATTTCCCAAATTAGAGCCAACTTCACCAATTAAAAACTGTAAACAACCTAGAATCCTTTCTTCATATCAAGATTGTTAGAGGCACCCCAAAAATTCAAGTATGTTATTACTATGCTACTTTCTATAGACTAAAATTATTTCTTTTATTGTTGTAATATTACTGATATAGTCCTCGTTCAAACATTTGAAAGATTGAATTGATTTTTCATCTAGTTAATTATGGGACTTTGTACACAAGGTGATGTGAAAAAAAAATCCAATACTTTTCAACTAGTCAAGCATAAGTTCTTGAAAGTTAAATAGTAATTTTCTATATCTAGTTTCTCACTCTGCAATGGACATATCATTGATTTTAGCAAGCCTTAACATTTTCCTCTTTAACTTCATATGGAAGAAAATTTATGAACTCTTCCTTGACACACATGAAATTCAGATGAAATTTCGGTAATGGTATACACAAAGCGTAAGAAATTATTGTACAATATCCTTCTTACAATCCGTGCTTCTCAATGCCAAGCAAATGCTACAATGAGAATTATGTCCAACCATCCAAAATACATAACTCCTCCTTCTTCCTTAGTCTTTTAGCTATTGCAGTATGATTGATGGAGAAAATATTTAATTGTGTCCTTATTGTTTATTTTCTCTTTTCAGCCTGGTTTATTTATCTGATCTTACCAACTCATTTCCTTGATAGCATAATGCTACCTTTTAAATGCCCCTTTTCCCTTCTTTATTACAAAAACATCTAAAAATCATCCAAAACAACCTTGATACCTTGCATCTATTATTAGACTTCTTTCTTATTCCATTGATCCTCTAGATGATAATCTACAGCTTAATCATAAAAAAAGGATAGGGTACACTGCTCATGTATTCTAGACAATATTTTACTATTCCTACATGTGCCAGAACCTAAGTGAATTTTCCTTTTTCTTACAACTACAAAATGTTACACCACTCATATTACAGACATGATTTCTCCATCTCTACATGTTCTAGAACCCTATTGAATCTTCCTTCCTCTTATCATCTTGATTCTTGCTTAGCTTAGTCCAACTTCTTACTTTTGTAGTTTACAATAAATTTACATAACCCATAACATCATTTGTACCTGAGTGGTGCATTTCCAAAATAAACACGTGAAGTCCAATTTCCCAACGTCCAAATTCCTTCAATTCATTGATACAAAACAAGAAATTATAGCTAGCTGTTAAAATTATCACTTAAATATTTAACAAGATTCCCATGCATTACATATATCCTTTAGTGTTTCTAGTCATCAGAATTTAAGGAGCTAGTTTAGAAAATCTCACACATAGAGGGAAATCAATAAGAACATTCTTGAAGATATTAAAGCCAAAATATCCTTAAAAATCACATCTCTATCATTCCTACTAAAAGAAAAATGAGTCGATTAGGCTTGTTCTAATGAAATCTAAGAACATTTCCATGCTAGGGACTAATTTTTTATTCCTATTTTTCCCAAAAGTGACAAGGTTTTTCCCCATTGGATATATTTCAACATCATTGGCTCCCTCTAGTGATTTGTCACCGTTAACCTTTAGCCTACATAGGGCTTCTTCTGGTGGTAAGTTGAACCAATTTCCATGTTGGAGACCAAGCTTCTATTCCCTATAGGCATAGAATTTGACTAGGACTACCTTGATTGACTAGCCTACAATGTTAGTAGCACCCTTAAGAGAGACTTTGGCCATCAACATGAGTTTCAAGTAAAAAATGTCTAGAAATAAGAAGGTTTCCATATGATGACTTTGATTTAAACCCTAACATGCACACTCAATTTTGTTACCATGGGCCCATGATGAGGCCAAGAGGACAATACAAAATTCAAGTCCAAATGGATTTTATATGGGCATAGAAACCCCTCAAATGAAACAGCTTAGATACTGGCCCACTGTGTTTGACATTTCTCTTCCCCGTGTTATAGTGTGGAAGTGTTTGCCCTGCTTTTAACCAAAAACAAAATAATAAACTAGAGTGTTATAATATGTGCACCTAAATGCAATTGATTAATATCAAAGGCATGTCTTTTTTGTAGCTTGATAAATCCCTCATTATCACAAAACTACTATGATTATCCTAATGAACTTGCATATATCCAAGTATTTTCCTAATCCAAATTTCTTCACATGTCAATCTTGTTGCTACTCTATTTTGAGTTTCCTACATTCAACCTTGGAAGTTAGGATGGAGACAGATCTAGTCGACTATAATCTTGTCCAAGGACATTGATGCCTTTTGCAAGGAAACAAGGATCAAGAGACTGTGGTTGTAGATTAACAAATCCATCATTGAGATAGCTAAAACCATGATCCAGGACATGGATTTACCCATGTGTTTTGAAGCCATAGCTTGCAACACAATTGTCTATATCTTGAACCAATGTCCTCACAGGATATTGAAGTAAAAAACACCAAATAAATGTTTAGTTGGTGAGAAGCCACAAGTACTACATTTTTTTTCTCTTTTTCTGTCTAATTTATATCCATATTCATGATGAGAAAAAGACTAATCTTAAACCCTTCAACATAAAGGTGATATTTGTTGGATAGAGTAACAAATCCAAGGCCTACATGATCTAAATTAAAGTGAAACTAAAGATATTGGTGAGGAATGATATGAGGTTTTGATGAGGATGAATGTTCCTCAAAATCATAGAAACATCCTATAGTAATTAATGAATGCTAAAATCTTATATGATATTATATTTCAAAATTGAGAAATAAATCAAAGTCAGATCAACAATATTCTAGTCAATGAGCAGAGACCTCATTACTTACTAGTGTAGCAAGGAAGTTAAGATGGCTTACTCAAATATTGTATGGTATACAGGAACAAGTGGGAGCATTGAATTCCGTGTATCAGGCGAGTCATCAACCTAAGAAATTCCCTACTTATTTTGCACTAATGTCTTCTATTCTTTAGACATGTCCCTCCCTTTTTTAATTTAATTTCATCTTTGAGAAATGATGTTTCCTTTGAAAAATTTTGTCATCGTATGTAAAGGGGATTTTTTGATTTGATGAGATTAATGTGGCACTTGATGAGCAGTGGCCAATTTAATTGAGTTGGTCACAATTGATGGTGAAATGGTTTTCAACAGAAAACACATGAAGAGTGTTCTTTCAAATAATCATTTAGAAATGACTTTCAAAATTACTGAAAAACAATTGGACACAAATTTGGACTAAACTTGACATCATTTTTGTGCCCTTGGGATTGATTTCTTTTGCATGAAGTTTATAAGCTCTATATATAAGGATACCATTTTGAGATCATGATGTGCATATATCCTGAGCTCGCATATTTTCAGTCAATGAAATAAGAGGTAGTGGTGGTACTAGCGTGAGAAAGAAAGACCATCCTCCTTTATGAATTCTTCCTTATAGGTATAATTTTTGTAATGAAGTGAGTTATAGGTGGGAATACTATCTTCAATAAGCTATAGCGATCCATTATAGTGTTTTTTTGTTAGTTCTACTGCTAGATTAGGCTAGACATGGCTAAAAATTCTTGCCAGTGATTCACCAAATATATATCATGGAGAATTGTCAACTCAAAATGGCTATGATACAGAGTAAGTAATGCATTAGGGATCTGAGTTATGATTTGTGGTTGTTTCCCTTGTTTTTGTAGCTAATTGGATTGTTCCCTTAAGGAGTTCATCCTAGTAAAATTCCTTGTTGACCAATAAAAGAAATATATTCATAATCATTTAAATTCATTTCCTATAGGTTATCATATAAAATGACTTACCCATGGCATGATCAATGCACCAGTAAAGAATAAGAAAGTAAATTTTTCTAAGCTTAATGAATTCTTTCAATTTTTAATCTAACTAGTACAGCCTTGAAAGATTTTCAAGGAATTTCTATGATGATGTTAAATTCTTCTTACAAGGCCTACTAATTGAATGTTTTACAGCTTGATTTCACAAATGGACATTTATTGTGAGTAAAATATCTTTTATAAAGTGTAGAGGACCAATCACCAGAATGCAAAGAAATGTTTTTCTACACTGTTTATCTAAATTGATGGACAAAATCTTAGTCGGACTCATTAAACATTGATGATGTCAAAAAATTATTGAAGGGGTCTTCCAATCAGCACCATATCCATCATATTCTTGATCATCCTGGATGATATTTAGGGAATTGATGAGATTGGTAAAAAATTCCCTTCAGCTCATCCAAAGCAAGGTATTGCTACTTTCTTTCATCATCTTTGTGAATTTCAATTATTTTTTACCTACTCATCTTAGGCTTTTATCTTACAAAGTAAAATCACTAACTTCTATAATTTACCACAGTCAAACTGTATACTTCGCCTATCAGGAAAAAACAATTTCCTTCGCACAATTGCAGGTCTAAAAGGTTCAAGAAGCACACTTAGCTCTTTTTTACCATTATCTTATAGGATTCAATGGCTTAGAGAAAAGTATTCTGATTTACTGCATCAAAAATTTGGTATAGGTACTCTTACAGCTGGAATTGCAAAGAAAAAATATATAATTAAGTTGAGCAACCTTTGACACTAGTATGAATATAACAAAACAAGATCAGTAAGTCTTGATGAAGAGTCTAGATAGCATGATGGATTGTTACTTTTCTCATAAATATAATGCTCAATATTTATGAATCTCTTTAAATCCATTCCATACATAGGTTTCCTCTTGGAACACAGTGTGTTCAACCATGCTATGGTTGCAGCGCTTCCACTTCACTGCCTTAATATCTCTTCTTGAAGAGCATATTAGATCTCCTCAAGGATGTTTCTTATGTGCATTGGTTCTTTCCTGTGAACATTTTGGGGTAATTCTTCATCTCTTAAATCACAAATCACCTAAATTAGTGAGGAGAGAGTTGTAATCTTTGTCATGTGATCATACTCCAATAAGTTCATCACAAATTCTAGCTAAGAGAAAACCAGATTCATTCCAACTAAATAAATAGATGAGAATGGAACACCTTTGAATATGGATAAATTACCTTAACATACTTGTTTCTCAACTCCCAACAAATAAAATGATCATCTAAACGATATGTATTCAAACAGATCCAAACGTTTACACAACTTACGTAGCTGCGTCAAAACATTAATGTGATCAAGAAAGTTGACATTAGCCCACATTGCAAGTGTTTTTGAACACACAATAAAACCCTCATACATGTTGCACTATCTTTTTGAAAAGTTGCAGTATATTACATGTTCATATTTATTTGGAAGTTGTTTCTCCACATATTTTTTGAGGGAACGTAATATGCAAGGCTGCAATACATTGTGTAACTAATCACTTCTTTATCTATTAGCTCTTGCCTCTCCCCTATGCCAGATATTGGGTTACAAAACTAGTCTTTAAATCCTGTTATGACTGAGAGAGATAAGGAATCAAAAAATGCAGTGAGTACCAAAGTTGCATAAGATCACTATAATGTGGACTTCCAATTTTTAATCACGTGAACACCATCTAAAACAAGATATTTTCATTTCTTCCGTTTAAAAAAATGGTCATATTTTATCATGACTCTATATGTTGTGATGTAAAACTGTATGCTTTTAGAGCTCGAACTCTTAGAAGCAACCTTCTCAAGTGCAGTTGTTGCTGCAACAACTGACTCAAGCCATAACATATTGTTTTCCCCCTTACTGTCTTTGGTTATTTTGTCTTGGAAAATTTTCCATCTTCCTACACTCTTATGAAACTTATCTTTGGATTCCTTATCTACATCCACAACCTACACTTCAGCATCTTCTTCTGACTGTATTATCAAATTTACAATATTTTGGACACAGGTCATTGCACCATGAAAGGATTCCATTTGGTCAAATTCAGTTTCATTCCACTGGTAATAAGCCATTACAGTGGAGGTAGAAGCCTTAAGACTACTACCTTTATATTTAGCATTGCCTATTTAGCAACCTTGGTTGGTAATATGGTCTGAGATACCTTATCATTCTCTTTATTTTCCTTTGATTCATCATCAATACTATCTAGTCTATTTTCCTTGCTGCTTTTAAAGTCACGATTATTGTTACTATCCCAGATGTTTGAAGGGAATATTCCATTAAATGGATCCTTCAAAGTTTGTTTCATATATGGATAGTGACGAAGGTCACAAGTTGGTTTAATCTAACAATCATTACAATTCCTCATGAATTCTTTCTATTGTGTGCCCCTACTTTCGTAGATAATGTCATAGAATTCCTGAAAATTTACGTTTACCCGAGTGATCTATTTTAGTTATTCATACTCCCTCTAATAATATATATTTCAAAGTATCTTTTTCTATTCCGTTGGTCCACAATTTTCTATAAGAAAGACCTTTAACTAGAGATAACTTTAACTACATATTCACTACTTTCATTGACACAAAGATTTGATTTTATATCATCTCTATGGAATTAAATAAAAAATAAAATGAGATATTTCGCCAAGAAACTGCATCAGCAAACTAACCTCTATATAACTGCAACTACCATTATTGGCCTTATATTACCTCCCAAAAAATTTGGAAATTTTAGCAAAGAACTGCGAGGTAGCTATGATGAAACTACTATTGACAGAAATGATAACATGCAACTTAGAGAGGTGCCAATGAATGGAAATTTTGATCTTTCGTCTATTGGTCATCAAAGAGGCATTTGGATAGACTCATACACATATTTTTTTATATTACATGGCTACATTTAGGAGGACGAGGATACAAAGGGCAAGGGATCGCATGCCTTCATGATGGAAAATGCATTCAAACCAAAAGTTATTTTTCTGAGCACAAAAACTTGTCAATATACAAATTCCATTTAGAAAAAAATAAAACAAGAGAAAAGGATTTCATGGGAAGCCATGCAATGTTATTTTAAGGATGAAGCATTTTTTCCATTTTTTGGTGTCTACATTGCTTGCTCTCTATTATTAAACACATATCAAACGAGGCTTTAGCTTTGGCCTAGTTTGGGTTTCATGGATGGATTTCATGAAATGAAGATTGGATGCATGAATTCAATGGAAAAATCAAGGAATGCCATGGTTGTGTTTCAAATGGAAATTGATGCTGAAAGGGCAATGGGAGGATGATAAAAAAGATAATCATAAATTATAAGAAGGATACCATCATAGGAGATATCATCTTTAGGTCCTTTATAATATTGTGAAGGCAAAGACTGACACTGATTTGTAGGACATTCTTTGAGCTATGGTGCCATCTGAGTGAATTTATAAGAAACTTGCATCTTAGATGGTCTGATCAATTAATAAGTTCAATGTAGATTTTGGTGGACAAGTCATATCTTTAGAACATATTCATACTTCATTAGCGCATGTGCCTCATGTGGAACTGTATTTCATGATGGCACCAATTATACCACTTATAATGAGGGAAGTATGGTATACAATTGCAATCAATAAGGGTCCAAACACAATATGTTGCACTCATTAAAAGACAAAGTAAAAAAAGGTGGAACCAAACCTGCTACACACAGGGGTTGTTAACTCGTTCTAAGGGTATTCCTACACTAGAGTTATAGAAACTTGCAAAAAATAAATGATATTCATTAGGTGGTGCAATTGAGATGTTGGAAACTCTTATAATTTTTAAGTTCCTTAGATCATATTTATCATCAAAAGATGGGGACATGTTTTTAGGTCAAATGTATTACCTCTTTGCAACCTCTAGTTGGAATGTTGTTGTTAGATATTATGTTCATAAGAAATAATGGAAGCATCATTTCATGTTGTATTTCATACTAGAATATTTTGTTCCACACAATTTATCATCCACTTGTTTTCAACAATATCATGCACAATAATGAAAAGTTTATTATGATGGATATTTATACAAATCATCTTCAGTGCATGTTGGTAATGGATTTAATGGTGAGTTACTACTGCAGATAAATCCAAAGCCTAATGAAGAGGAAAACTTGGTATTAGGGCTAGGTCATGTTTAGAAGTCTCTTCACATGTTTTCTTGATTTGTATCTATAATATATATCACTAAGCACTTCAACTTGTTTAGAGGAAGGGAAAAAATGGTACATGTGTAATAGAGGAAAATTTTATTATGACCTAAAAAGTGGATGCAAGAGAAATATCAACAAAATCCCTTGAAATTCAGGAGAGTGTAGACGGACTATTCTTTGTGGCTGCTTCTAATGTAGATACAATCTCAACAATGTTAAATGAGGAAAATTAAAAGGACTCAAGCAGAGAAACAAATACTAGAGAATCCACATGGTCGCAAATTGTTCCTTATTTTTCTTCTTATGTTCCTTTCGGTACAATTTTTTCTTGGAGAATTAAGGGAGAAGTTTCACTCACACTCTATGAAATCATACAAGTCTTGATTTGTAAAAAATGGAGTACACTTGACCAAGGTAACAAACTTCATTGAGAGAATGATATTTGATCCAACTTTTTCAGTGTAGCATATTTGTTTAGGGCCTATAGAATATGTGGGAATGAAGAGTTAGAGAAATATGGAGTAGAATGTTTATTTGAGTTGGAACCTGGTGACTCAATCGCACATGTACCACTTTAAAACATCTATGTGGTATATAACATGTGGGAGTATGTAGAAAGGGTAAAAAAAGTGATGAAATACCAGGGCTTGAAAAATGAGCTTGGAAAAAACTAGACTGATGTAAATAAGTCAAATAACACAGTGTATGAATTCATTTTAGATAATAGTTCACATCCCTATATAGGATACTTATAAAATTTTGGAGAGGTTGTCTAACTATATGCGGGATGCATGATATGTACCCAATACATATTTTTTGCTAGATGATAAAAATATAAAATTGGAAACAAAATTTGAGGAGAAAAACAAAAGGTCTCTATTTCTTTTCAGTTCAAAGAGCAATTTGCATGCGTGACACGTGTGAATATGGAATTTTTCAATCAATAGTTGCACATGTAGTCACCGAAATAAAAGCCAACATGTAGGGTAACATGATCACCACTCATACTAACTTACCATTCAATGAGATCGTCTATAAATTCTACCTTCAATTCTGCTATAGAAAGGGAAACTAAGACATAGGGCTCTCTCACCCACTCGAATTTACCCTTTTTTTTAATCAATTTTAAAAATTCTTTAGTTGTATTTAGGAGTGGGTGATACAAATAATTTCAATCAACAAATTTTGAATTCCATATTATTGTAGTTTTGGCCTCATACTAATGAGGGACACTTAGCCCTGAAAGTTGCTACCATATATACGAGTTTGGGTGAATCTGGAAGGTCTTTAACTTTAAAATCTTAACAGATTCCTCTGGGAAGAAATTATGATCATTTTTTCTCTGGCTTAGGATTAGCACCAATAATTACCAACCACACTAGTCAGTAAGACATGAAAGACGTTGAATCTGTAGTAACTGTGCAAACCCCAATAGTTGTGTCATTTTAAATGATGGACGACCACATTGCATATCAAGACAAATATTATTTATCTAGAGTAAAAATTTGAGCACTAGTTACAATTCTTCCTAGTAAATGTGAGAAAAAAGTGTCACAACTCATTCCCTGACATGTAGATATTACTCAAGCTTGAGGGCATCATCGCACTACAAAGTTTTTAGCTAATACCTACCAAATTCACTTATTTTTTGTAGTTAGTATTCTGTGAATTTATATCAATGGTGTTCTTTTTGTTTATTACTTGTAGTTTGAAATGGTTTATGTTTATTTATGAAGACTAACCCAATGTTCATGCTAGAGGACAGAATTTTAATTATCGTTGACCATTTATTTTCAATGATGATGTGCTAGCATGGGAATATGCAACTAACTGCTTCATGAAAAAGCTTTGGTTATATTTAATGTCTTCCTGTCACTTTTTTACTAGTAGTTAAATAATAAAATTGCAACCTTTCAAATTTGAAGAAATCATATGAAGATCTTTATTCTTCCAAAATTATTCCTATTTTGGATAAACATGAAAGATGTGATTGATTAGCAAGAAGAAGGGGAAGGATTAATACCTTGATTAAATAGAAGGTTAAATCCAGTAACTGAGCTAATGTAGCAACTAATTCCTCCAATACCTGTTGCGATTGTTCATGCAAAAGAAAGTGTGGAATATGAGAATGCAACATATAATCTTGCTAAAACAACCTTATGAGATGCATGCAAGTTAGATTCCACCTCAAGTAAAGATATGGGAAAGAAAGTTGAAAATGAAAAATTCTATGTGTCTAGTTAGCTTCACTTAGAATAATGAATCAATTGTATTACAATTAGGATTTTGTTTTTTCTACTTGTAGTTTTATATTGAGTCTATTATTTTATAAGATATACCATCTCTATTATGTCGATTTTTCTATATGAAATATGCATGTTTTCATTTTAACATGAAGTCTTCTAAGAAATATTGTACACGTTCTTTTACGTACTTTCTTGCATTGTCTAATCACATGGTCAAAATATATTTTTTCAGTGCAAGCAACATTTTATGAAAATCAATGAAATTCATTGCTTCATTTGGAAATGCATTTGGGCAGCTTCACAAACATAAAAGATTGAACAAAAATTATGTTTGGTGAATAGTGGAAAGCTTCATCGATAGAGAAAATAATTTTGAAGATGAGTTCTCTAGGTAGAATTTATATTTGAATAATACCACTAGTTTCAATGGATTTTCAATATTAATAGTTGTTTAGCAAGATTCAGCAATAAACATATCCTTTTTTGATTGATTATTAATTGATGGATTTTTTATTTCTATTTGTTTCTCTTTCTCGAAGTTTTTGTGCTAACTACTTTGAACTAATTAAGGAGAAAACATTAGTGGTATTGTTGTAATATGTTAAATTATTGTTTATATTGAATCAAGTATTGGTTTTCAATGATCAATCGATGTGTTATATCTTGGAAATTACAAGTATGGTAACTATGGGAAAAATATTGGTGTTTTCGATGTAAATCTGAAAAACATATCAAAACTACTCTAATTTTATCTTTTCATTATAATGTTCACTGATATTTTGAGTTTGATTAATTGGGGATGGCCACAGGTTTTCCCTCAAATTGGAAGTTTGGTGTTGGAATACAATGTGTATTTTCCATTCAATAATCATATAGCAACTGGAACCTAAAAGTTACATTGCGAAATAATCCTGTTTTGGGGATTACTAGTGATGATTGCTACATATTTTCGATGTTGGAAATTTTCTCCAAATCCGAGATAATATATTGTACCATAGATTAGGAACAAAATGGGAAGCGGATTTTCTTTGCAATTTATACACTTATATTGTTGTGATCCATAAATGTAATCAAACCATTAATAATTTTATATAGAATAGTTGTCTTATTAATATGTGATAATGGACCCAAATAGTAGTTCTTATTTAAAGAAATTATCATCAAAGTTGGGCATTCTTGACATCATCGACCTCCAGCCCTGGACTTATTCACTTACCCTTCTACATTATATGGTTATATGTGTACAAGTCTTTCCTATTATTGTATCCTTTTTACTTCATTTCATTTTATTATAGACATAGCTTTGGAATTTTTGAGGAGTTTTGTTTGCACTCCCATATCGCATAAGTAATCTACAACTTGATATTTTTTAGCATGTAACTTGGCATGATTGTGTCTAAGATTTATTTGAAGGTTGATTACTAGGTTTAATAAGGTGTTACTTTTTATGGTGACGTTTTATTTTCTTTTTTTATACAGGTCATCTAGCCACATATTGGCCACTATTGCCTAGCTTAAGAAAAATTGTTCGAGTTTCTTGATTTTATGAGGAAAAATGGCATTGACAATATTGTTGATGTTAAGGTATACGTCGTATAAATATTTTATATTCTACTTTAGTTTATATTCTTGTGTTCATCATATTTCATATCTTATACTCTACATTGTATCTCCTTTCTTTCTCAGAAAAGGAACTCAGTATTGATGGTAAGAAGCGGGAATTGAAGAAAGATGAGAACAATAACACTGAAGCAACAAAATACAAATTAAAGAGAGAGAGAGAGAAGGGAACTTGTCTAGTGTTACTCATAGGGCCAATACCTACATAAGACAAACATAAATATTGATGGTCAAGTCTTCAGAGTTGGTGAATTCACCTGAAATGCCTTGGAACCACAATGATAATCTTTTTAAGTGATGAAAAAATATTTCATTTGTAAATTGTATTGCAACCAATATTATGTTGGAAACTCGGATTGTAATACTTGACATTTTATATAATATAATTAATTTGGTTGAAATTATTTATAGTTGCACTTGATATTATTTAGTATTGTAATTCACATATGTAACTTTTCATTTTCATATTAGATGAACATCTCCATTGTATCACACTTATTTTTTTTATTTACTTGAAAAATCATACTAATAAATTTATGTTGATTAATGATTAACACATAAAATCAATCTAAAACTACTAAATTAGTAGTTTATATTGATTAATGATGAACAAAATTAAAATGAATATATGAATAAATTGGTTTCTTATAATGATTGTTAATGAAAGTAAATGAAAGTAAATGAAATGAATATAAACTACTAAAGTAGTCATTTATATAATGAAAATGAAAATATCAAAAAATATAAATTACTTCTGCAAATGACAAATTTGTTATCACAAATGATGACTAAATTTTTCATATATACAACTATTAGTAGCTAATTTACAGTATCTTATAACACGACAAAAATTTAGTCATACTTCTTTGGTCATTAATTGGTTTCAAATGATGACTAAAATTTTCATATATATGACTATTAGTAGATAATTTACAGTATCTTATAGCACGACCAACATTTTGGTCATTAACTGGTTTTCTTGGTTGATCATTTAGTAATATATTTGTTTTATATTTGGTGATTAATTGTGCTAATTAATGACTAATTCAATGACTAAGTTAGTGACCAAATTTATGACCAAATATATTACTAGACAATAACATTGAAAGCATATTTTGAACCTATTTAAAATGGATTAAAATATAACAATAGAAGAGTTAACAAAAATCTTGATACAAAAATAATTCTCTTTAACAAAAATATATTAAAAATCATTTTAAAATTATAAATTCGTATTAACATTAAAAATTAATTAATTAATTAATATAAAATCTCAATTTAATAATAAATAATTACATAATTTATAAATTATTTATGTATAATATTAATTTATATCAATTTAATGTGAATGAGAGAATTGAGATAAACCATTATTATCCCAGACACTTAGGTTCATTCCTTTGGCCTCTATTTATTTTTCCAACTAAAAATATTATTCAACTTAAATAATAAAAACATGTAAATATTCCAAATTATTTGAAAATAAATTTGGCTGAAATACAAATATATGGTCATCCATAACATGATTTACGGTAAACATCCTATCTTTCTTTTAGATTCAAAAAAATTTGGTAGATTGTCGCCATTGTAAAAGAAAATTTGCACCTTTAGATTCATAACATAGATTAGGGCTCATAACGAATCAACCAAGCAAGACGACCCTACAGACCATTAGAAATGAGATTAACCATTTTGGCACAGTGCTATTGTATCTGTAGAAAACTCATATCCATTCCATCTGGGGTATTTCCTGATCAAAGCATATGACGAGATGCAGAAGTTATTTTCCCTTCCACCGAAGAGGAGCTTGTCACTTTTCTGGGAAATTCCACGAGAAAAAATTAGAAGATGAGAGTCGTCACTAGATACTCTCACAGTATTCCCAAACTAGTGTGCCCAAGTGAGGATTCAGGTCTCATTATCAGCAGTCGGGATCTGAACCGTGTGATTTTGGTGAACGAATCAAGAATGACGATGCACGTGGAGAGTGGTTTGCCTCTCAAGAAACTCATCGATGCCAATGACAAAGTGGGGCTTGGCTAGCCTCATTTTCCTTACCATTGGTGGCATGGTTTCCACCAAAGCTCATGGGAGTTTCCTCTTCACTAAGGGAAATGCAATTCACGAGTACATGGTTGGTATGTGATATACACATTTTGGCTTCTCCAAGTGAGGGTTATGCCAAAATTGTAAGCCTCACGAAGGCTGACCGGGATGTCAATGTAGCCAAAGTTTCTTTGGGAGTTCTTGGTGCCATTTCTCAGGTAAGCAACTGATCAAAAACTACATTTTCTTGGCGCAATAGTATAGAATGAAATCGGATATAAATAGTACTTGTATGTGGTAATTCACACTAGATCTGGAGCCAATGTTCAAGCGTTCCATCACAAATATGGAGAAAAATGTTTCGGATTTAGAGGATAAAACAGTGCAATTTGGAATGGATCACGAGTTTCATGATGTGACGTGGTATCCTTCGCAGGCGAGAGTAATCTACAGAGTGGATGATCGCGTTCCATTGAAATGGTTCAGATATGGCATCAATGAGTTCATAGGATTTCGTTCCAGGTAAGTGTTGTTTTAAGTTCTGCGAGGAGCCGAGGTAAATCATTCCTACGTTTGCATTTTTTTTTTCCTGATGGAGGATGCAATATCATTACTAACATATTGGTGAATTGGGTAAGTGATGAAGGGGTGGGCATGTTTAGTTGTTATTATGTGTATTCTTAAATGATGAAGGGGTGAGCATGTTTCGATATATCTGCTAACGAATCCACCAACTGCACCGTCTCTAATGCGTATGGGGTCTTTCTAGATCGAAGCACCTACAGGGTTGAACAAGTTATTTTTCCTTCCATCGAGGAGGAACTTGTTGCTTCAGTTTATAATGTTACTATGAAAAATAAGAAGATGAGATTCATTACCATATACTCTCATAGTATTCGCAAACTAGCGTGGCCAAGCCGAGATTCGAGTCTTATAATCAGCACTCGGGATCTAAACCACACAATTTGGGTGAACGAATTGAGCATGAGGATGCACATGGAGAGTCTTTTTCCTCTTAAGGAACTCATCGAAATTGCTGCCAAAGTGCAGCTTGCATTGCTTCATTCTCCCTACTCATTGGGTATCACCATTGGTGGCATGCTCAACACTGTGTTGGAATTTCGGATAATTCTAGAACAAATACTGAGAGAATAATACTCTCCTTCAAACACAAAGAATAAAAAAAAAATTCTTACTGCTGGACAGAGATGGCATTAAAATACTTATATTTCATTAAAAAAATAAAACTTTCTTCCACTGTGTGGGATTACAAAATGTGTCTGACTACTACAAACGCAGTGCTCACAAGAATTACTTCTCTCTATCTCAAAAACGGACCTACAGCGCTCTATTACCTCACTGTGCTTTTTCTTGCCTACGGGCTTTTCTTTACACAACAATACTCACATTACATTCTCTTACAAAATAACTATGCTATGCCGGCTATATTATATATGACGCGGCATTCAAAAACATAAACAAAACATCTAATTAGAAATCCTTCTCCTGTGGGTCCATGCGGAGGCACCCCTCTGCGGGTTCAATGGATCTATGCCATGCACACATAAAGAATCTCTACCGTTGATCTCTGGGTCAACGTACCACACCTCCGTCAACTACAGAGGCACCTCGTAGTCTTTTTGGAAAAACTTCCATTCGCCCCGTAAAACTATAATTCTTCAAAAAATCAACAAACATTAAACCTGGACTTCAAATGCTTTATAAACTTGATCGGAAACTTTTCTCATAACAAAATGACCCTATGTCAGCGAGCCCAAAATGAACATGAACGCATTTTGATTGGCCAGCTACTAGGACCCACGGAACTCAAACTAAACTGAACTCGATTGAATGAAATCTTCGCGTAACACTTCTTGGTGTTGACGTCATGGAAAAAATGGACGTGAATCAACACGATTGGTCCATGTGGCAGTGGGACCATATCGACGCATCAATGCTTCGGCAGAATGGTGAAATAAACTTTGGTTTGGCAATAAAGCGATGAGCGATGGCGCGATGGTTGCGATGTGCAATGTGCGGACCACATCACATTAGTGCATAGGCATCGGCGGATGACAAACATAAGCGGATAGCGAAAGAATTTGCAACATGCAATGTTGCGATGGCACGATGTGTGGTGAGCGCTAAGTGCTATCGACATCAGCGCATCGGTGGATAACAAGCATCGACACAAAACATAAGTGGTAGGTGGACTGGAGGATTGGCGATGTGCGATGTGCGATTGTGGTAGGGACCACATCAAATTGTGACATTGGTGATAAACATATGGTGGCATATGGCTTTGTCCGTTGCGATATGTGATGTGCGATATCGCAACATCACTTCGCAGCGAACTTCACATCCACAAGGCACGGAAATAAAAACATTACGATGTGAGATGAAGTGGAGACCATAAAGAAGACTTGGCCTACTTATAAACTCAAAAAAAATCCCTTTGGCTCCCGTGTTTAAAATAAAATGGACAATCACCTGTTTTTATACTGTGAGGGCTTTAAAAGGTCTGAAACAAACTTTTCATAAAAATAGTAAGCGGTTGTTCTTGAAAACATGAAAACAAAATTGGAAAGCGGCTATGTGCATAACAATTAACTACTTCTGCACGGCTTCACCTGCAGATGTACAAACCTATAGTTGAAATTAACATTTCAACACTCCCCCTTAAGTTCAACTGCTGGGTTATCAGTCATACCCATGCATTTTCTCAAGTATTCAAAACTTTTTTTCCCCAATGGCTTTGTCAGTATATCAGCAAAATTCTCCTCTGTTTTACAGTGCTGTAAAACAATTTCTCCATTGTTCACTAATTCTCTGATGTAGTGAAACTTAGCATCGATGTGTTTCCTTCTCTTGTGAAACACATAATTCTTTGATAACACAATAGCAGAGCTATTGTCACAATATATCACTGTGCCCTTTACCTGTTCTTGAAAAAAATTTCTCAACATCCTTCTCATCCACACTACTTGACACGCTGTTGTTGTAGCTTCCACATACTCTTCCTTTGCTGTAGATAATGCTACAATAGGCTGTTTCTTAGAAGCCCATGATATGGCTCCTGAACCCATATGAAAAACATAAGCAGAAGTACTTTTTCGGTCATCAATGCTTCCAGCCTAATCACTGTCAGTATAACCAATTAACTCTGAATTTTATGAAGTAGTATACAATATACCATACTTTTTAGTTCCTTTTACATACCTCAGAATTCTCTTTGCTGCTTACCAATGTGCATCCTTTGGCCTCTCCATAAATCTGGAAATCAAAATAAAAACATGCATAATATCTAGCCTAGTTGTAGTCAAATAAATGACGCTGCCAACTATGCTCTTATACAAGATTGGATCAAAATCCTTGCAGTTGTCATCTTTACTCAATTTCAATCCCATTATTGTGGGAGTAATTGCTGCCTTACACTCCTACATATTAAATATTTCCAAAACTTCATTTACATATTTAGCTTGTGAGATAAAAATCCCATTTTCATTTTCAATAAGGTAATTACTTGTGAATATGACATCATCAACATATAAAACCACAATCAGCAGCTTACCATATTTTTCTTTTAAGTATAATGTGGGTTCTGCTTCACATTTTTCAAACCCATTCTCTAGTAGATAGGAATCTATCCTACTGTACCATGTTCTTGGTGCTTGCTTCAGCCCATAAAGAGATTTCTTCAATATGCAAACTTTGTGCTCTTGGCCCTTTTTCTCATAGCCTAGAGGTTGTTCAACATAAACATCTTCCATTAACACTCCATTTAAAAATGATGATTTTACATCCATTTGGTAAACCTTCCATTTTTTTTTTGCTGCTATGGATAGCACTGCTCTTACTGTTTTCAATTTTTCAACTCGTGTAAAATTTTCCTCATAATCTCTTCCATGTTGTTTCTTATATCCTTTGACAACAAGTCTGGCCTTGTGCCTTTCAATTTTACCTTCAGAATTGCTTTTGGTATTATAGACCCACTTTACTCCAATGACTTCTTTCCCTTCTGGGAGATCAACTAATTCCCATGTTTTATTCTTCTCTATTGCATCTATTTCTTCATCCATGGCTTCTATCCATTTCCTATCTTTTATGGCTTCCTAAAAATGAATAGGATCATCAACAGGAAAATATAAAGCAAATAAGGAGTTCATACCTTCATTTGTTGTCTCTTTCTCATAAATTTCATTTAAATTTATGAATCTTGTTCCTCTTTCATTTGATGTACTTGTTCATGAAGTAGCACTCAAATATACTCCATGTGGTGTGCTTGGAGAAGCACTTTCATTTCTTCTCAAGGGTGTTCTTACTCCTGCTTGAGGTGTCCCTTGTTGTCCTTGTGTTGGTGGAGGTGGTGCTTCTGATGAGGTACTATTTTCAGCCACATTTTCCTCATCTTCATCATGAGACAAACAACTTTTAACATTGATTGTTTTCTCAATGCTTCCATCCCATGCTTCTTCTTCAATGAATTGCACATCTATGCTTATTAAAAATTTCTTTGTGGATGGGTTATATAATCTATATCCCTTGGAATCTTCACAATATCCAAGGAAGATGCACTTCTCCCCCTTACTGTCCAACTTCTTCCTCAACTGATCTGGAATGTGTGCATAAGCCACACACCCAAAAACTCTCATGTGGGTGACTCCTTTTCCGCCACTCCACGCTTCTTCTGGAACTTTGTTCATTATAGCTTTTGTTGGGAATATATTTAAAATATACACAGTGCAATTTGTTGCTTCTGCCCAATACTCATTTGGAAAATGTTTTTCCTTTAGCATACTTCTCACCATTTCCATGATGGTGTGATTCTTCCTTTCAGCAACACCATTTTGCTGTAGTGTGTACCTCGTAGTAAACTGTTTGTGTATGCCATTCTCTCTACAAAAACGAATAAATTATTTTGAGATGTACTCACCTCCTCTATCAGTTCTAAGAACTTGGACATGTTGCCCACTCTGTTTCTCTACTAGAGATTTAAAGTGGAATTTTTTTTCAAAAACTTCAATTTTATATTTCAAGAAATAAACCCATACTTTCCTTGTGAAATCATCAATAAAGGTCAACATCTGATTGCTTCCTGAAACTAATGTTGTTTGCATCGACCCACATAAATCCGAATGAATAATTTCTAAGGGTGCTTTCGCCCTTATGCTCTTTCCTGATGGAAAATTTTCTCTGTGTTTTTTTTCCCAAGATGCAACCTTCACATAGGCTGTCCGATTTCACAATCAATGGTAGTCCTCTTACCATTCCTTTCCTGTGCATCAAATTCAGACCTCTGAAATTGAGATGTCCAAATCTCAAATGCCATAACCAATTCTCATCTTTGACTTCCTTCTGAAAGACCTCTTGAGTTACGGTTGCTACATTCTTTCCTTTTCCCTTCAACTTAGTATTGAGTTTGAGTGGAAACATTCTATTGCTGGTCATTTTTATTTCAGCAATAATCTTCTTTCTTGGAGGTATATCAATTATTGTGCACACATCATTTTTAAAAACTACATTATAACCTTTGTTTATGAGCTACCCAATGCTCAAAAGGTTACACTTCAAGCCAGGAACATAGTAAACATCTGGCACAAATTTCTGCTCTCCATTTTTTACATGGATACTAACTTTGCTTTTTCCCTTGACAGAGATCTTAGTATCAGTTCTAGTTTTTACTTTAGATTTAACTTCTTCATCAAGATTGGCAAACATTGCTATGTTTCCAGTCATGTGATTACTGCAACTTGATTCTAAGAACCATACATCATCTTGTCTATCTTGTGCTACATTACATGTTAACAACACATTTTTTGGGTTCTTTTCTTCTCTTGCTACATTAACATTCTACCTATTATTCATGTCATTTTGATTTTTCCTACACTCATTGGCATAGTGCCCATATGTTTTGCAATAATGACATTGGACATTGGATTTGTCATACCTTTGTCCTTGAGCATGTTGGTGTCCATATTGTTGGCTACTGCTTTGGCCATGGCTTTGATTCTGACTATTGCTCCTTCCATGTGAATGTGAAGAGATGTTCCTTCCTCCTCCATTTTTGCTTCTGCCTCTTCCTCTGCCTTGACCTCTCTCTCTTCCAAAAGGCATCTAGATCTTGAAGGCATGCTCTAGATATGGGTTTACTGATCTTCCAAATCTCTGTTCATGAGTCATTAGTGATGCATGAAGTTCATCTACTATGAACTTTGAGAGATCCTTTGTCTCTTCTATGGTGGTTACAATAACATCAAACCTTGAGGGTAGACTCCTCAATAGTTTCTCCACAATCCTTCTTTCTTCAAGTGTCTCTCCATGACACCTTATCTGATTTACCATCCCAATCACATGTGTTAAGAATGAGTCTATGTTATCGGATTCTTTCATACAGAGAGTTTCAAAATCTCTCCTCAGAAATTATAGTTTTGTTGTCTTCACTTTCTCCACACCTTGATAGGCTATCTTCAGAGTATCCCATGCATCCTTGGATCTCTTAGCTACTTCTATCCTTGGAAACACACTCTCATGTACTGCTTGATAGAGATAGAAGAGGGCCTTAGAGTCCTTCTTTCTATTTCTCTTCAACACATCCTTCTCTGCCTGTGTTAAGGCATTAAAATCTTGTTCATCCACTGGTTCATCAAAACCATCTTCTACAAATTCCCATAAGTCCTGGGATGCAAACGGGGCTCTCATGGTAATGTCCCAATAATCATAGTTCTTCCCATTAAATTGGGGAAGCTGAGCATTTCCAATACTCATACTAGTGCTTGGTCCAACCATTGCTTATAAACCAAACTCTTAAAGAAAATTGACTGTGTTTTTTAAACAAAATGTCCTTCCTTATTTGAAAGACAAAACTCTGTCTCTAAGGACTGTTATTTTAAACAAAAACAACAACTCTGTTTTTTCTGAGAAATACCTAGATTTTACTTTTGTTGGGCTTGCTGGAGTTCTGCTGGTGAACTGCTACAACAAATCCTTCTTCCTTCAGCTTCTTTGACACCTTCAAAGAGCCTGAAGTAGCTTTGATACCATGTTGAAATTTTTGATAATTCCAGAACAAATACTGGGAGAATAATACTCCTTCAAACACAAGGACTAAAAAAAAATTGCTTACTACTAGACATAGATGGCATAAAAATGCTTCTATTTCATTAACAAAATAAAACTATTACAAAATAAAACTTTCTTCCACTATGTGGGATTACAAAATGTGTCTGACTACTACAAACACAGTGCTGACAAGAATTACTTCTCTCTATCTCAAAAATGCACCTACAGTGCTCTGTTACCTCACTATGCTTTTTCTTGCCTGCGAGCTTTTATTTACACATAAATACTCACATTACATTCTCTTACAAAACAACTATGCTATGCCAGCTATATTATATATGACGCGGCATTCAAAAACATAAACAAAACAACTAATTCGAAATCCTTCTCCTGTGGGTCCATACAAAGGCACCCCTCTGTGGGTTCAATGGATCTGTTCTGTGCCCCAGTAAAGAATCTCCACCATTGATCTCTGAGTCAACGTACCATGGCTTAGTCAACTGTGGAGGCACCTTGCAGTCTTTTTTGAAAACCTTTCATTGCCTTCGTAAAACTATAATTCTTCATAAAATCAATGAACATTAAACCCATACTTCAAATTCTTTATAAAATTGATTGGAAACTTTTCATGTAACAAAATGACCCTACGTCAGCGAGCCCAAAATGAACATGAACGCATTCTGATTGGCCTGCTCCTGGGACCTGTGAAACTAAAACTAAAACTAAACTCAATTGAATGAAATCTTCACGTAACACTTCTTGGTGGTGATGTCATGGCAAAAATTCACGCGAATCAATGCGATTGATCCATGTGGCAGTGGAACCATATCGGTGCATCAACGGAATGGCAGAATAAACTTTGGTTTGGCGATAAAGCGATAAGTGATGGCACGATGGTTGCGATGAGCGATGTGGGGACCACATCGCATCGACGCATTGGCATCGATGGATGACAAACATAAGTAGATGGTGGAATACTTTGCGACATGTGATGATGTGATGGTGAGATGTACGATGAGAGCTAAGCGCGATCGGCATCGGTGCATCAGTGGATAACAAACATTGGCACAAAACATATGTGGTAGGTGGACTGGAGGATTGGAGATGTGGGATGTGCGATTGTGGTAGGGACCACATAACAAAGCAACATCGGTGGTAAAAATATGGTGGCATATGGCTTTTCCAGTTGTGATATGTGATGCGCAATATCGCAACATCGGTTCATGGTGGACTTCACATCAACAAGACATGGAAATAAAAATATTGCGATGGGCGATGAAGTGGGGACCACAAAGAAGACTTGGCCCACTTATAAACACAAAAAAAAATCCTTTGGTTCCCGTGTTTAAAAGAAAATGAACGGTCACCCATTTTTAGACTATGAGGGCTTTAAAATGCCCAAAACAAACGTTTCATAAAAATAGAAAGTGGCTGTTCTTGAAAACATGAAAACAAAATTGGAAAGCGGTTGTGTGCAGAACAATCAACTGCTTCTGCACGGCTTGAACTACAGATGTACAAATCTGCAGTTGAAATTAACATTTCAACACTCCCCCTGAAGTTCAACTGTTGGGTTATCAGTCATACCCATGCATTTTCTCAAGTATTCAAAACTTTTTTTCCCCAATGGCTTTGTCAGTATATCAGAAAATTGATCCTCTATTTTACAATGTTCTAAAACAATTTCTCCATCGTTCACTAATTCTCTGATGTAGTGAAACTTAGCATCGATGTGTTTCGTTCTATTGTGAAACACAAAATTCTTTGATAATGCAATAGCTGAGCTATTGTCACAATATATCACTGTGCCCTTTACCTGTTCTTGACACAAATTTCTCAACATCCTTCTCTTCCACACTGCTTGACACGATCTTGTTGTAGCTGCCACTTATTTCGCGTTCGTTGTAAATAATGCTACAATAGGATGTTTCTTAGAATCCCATGAGATGGCTCCTGAACCCATATGAAAAACATAACCAGAAGTACTTTTCTGGTCATAAATACTTCCAACCCAATCACTGTCAGTATAACCAATTAATTCTGATTTTTTCAATGTAGTATACAATATACCATACTTTTTAGTTCCTTTTACATACCTCAGAATTCTCTTTGCTGCTTGCCAATGTGCATCCTTTTCCCTCTCCATAAATCTGGAAATAAAACTAACAACATGCATAATATCTCGCCTAGTTGCAGTCAAATACATGAGGCTACCAACTATGCTCTTATACAAGCTTGGATCAAAATCCTTGTTGTTGTCATCTTTACTCCATTTCAATCCCATTATTGTGGGAGTAATTGCTGCCTTACACTCCTGCATATTAAATATTTCCAAAAATTCATTTACATATTTAGCTTGTGAGATAAAAATCCTATTTTCATTTTTCTCTACTTCTATTCCTAAGAAGTATCTCAGCAATCCCATATCAGTCATTTCAAATTCATCTTTCATGACTGTTTTAAAATTTTCAATAAAGTAATTATCATTACCTGTGAATATAACATCATCAACATATGAAACCACGATTAGCATCTTACCATATTTTTCTTTGATGTATAATGTGGGTTCTCCTTCACATTTTCCAAACCCATTCTCCAGTAAATAGGAATCTATCATATTATACCATGCTCTTGGTGCTTGCTTTAGCCCATAAAGAGATTTCTTCAATCTGCAAACTTTGTGCTCTTGGCCCTTTTTCTCATAGCCTAGTGGTTGTTCAACATAAACCTCTTCCATTAACACTCCATTTAAAAATGTTGTTTTTACATCCATTTGTTAAACTGTCCATTTGTTTTGTGTTGTTATGGACAACACTGCTCTTACTATTTCCATTCTTGCAACTGATGCAAAATTTTCCTCATAATCTCTTCCATGTTGCTGCTTATATTCTTTCACAACAAGTTTGGCCTTATGCCTTTCAATTTTACCTTCAGCATTGCTTTTGGTCTTATAGACCCACTTTACTCCAATGACTTCTTTCCCTTCTAAGAGATCAACTAATTCCCATGTTTTATTCTTCTCTATTGCATTTATTTCTTCATCCATGGCTTCTATCCATTTCCTATCTTTTATGGCTTCCTCAAAATGAATGGAATCATCAACATGACAATATAAAGAAAATAAGGATTTCATACCTTCATTTGTTGTCTCTTGCTCATAAATTTCATTTAAATTTTTGAATCTTGTTCCTCTTTCATTTGATGTACTTGTGCTTGAAGTAGCACTCAAATCTGTTCCATGTGGTGTGCTTGGAGAAGCACTTTCATTTATTCTCAAGGGTGTTCTTACTCCTGCTTGAGGTGTCCCTTGCTTTCCTTATGTTGGTGGAGGTGGTGCTTCCAATGAGGTATTATTTTCAACTACATTTTCCTCATCTTCATCATGAGACAAACAACTTTTAACATTGATTGTTTTCTCAATTCTTCCATCCCATGCTTCTTCTTCAATGAATTGCACATCTATCCTTATAACAAATTTCTTTGTGGATGGGTTATATAATCTATATCCCTTGGAATCTTCATAATATCCAAGGAAGATGCACTTCTCCCCCTTATTATCCAACTTCTTCCTCAACTGATCTGGAATATGTGCATAAGCCGAGCACCCAAAAACTCTCGTGTGGGTGACCCTTTGTTTTCTGCCACTCCACGCTTCTTCTGGAACTCTGTTCATTACAACTTTTGTTGGGAATATATTTAAAATATACACAACGCAATTTGTTTCTTCTTCCCAATACTCATTTGGAAAATGTTTTTCCTTTACCATACTTCTCACCATTTCCATGATGGTTCGATTCTTCCTTTCAGCAACATTATTTTGTTGCGGTGTGTACCTTGTAGTAAACTATTTTCGTATGCCATTTTCTCTGCAAAAATGTAGAATTTTTTTTGAGATGTACTCACCTCCTCTATCAGTTCTAAGAAATTTGATATGCCGCCCACTCTGTTTCTCTACTAGAGCTTTAAAGTGGCAAAAATTTTCAAAAAATTCACTTTTATATTTCAAGAAATAAACCCATACTTTCCTTGTGAAATCATCAATGAAGGTCAACATGTAATTGCTACCTAAAACTAATGATGTTTCCATCAGCCCACATAAATCTGAATGAATAATTTCTAAGGGTGCTTTCTCCCTTATACTCTTTCCAGATGGAAAGTTTTCTATGTGTTCTTTTCCCAAGATGCAGCCTTCACATAGGCTGTCCGGTTTCTCAGTCAATGGTATTCCTCTTACTATTCCTTTTCTATGTATCAAATTCAGACCTCCTAAATTGAGATGTCCAAATCTAAAATGGCATAACCAATTCTCATCTTTCACTTCCTTCTTAAAGACCTCTTGAGTTACGGTTGCTACATTATTTCCTTTTCCCTTCAAGTCAGTATTGAGCTTGAGTGGAAACATTCTATTGCTGGTTATTTGTATTTCAACAATAATCTTCTTTCCTGGAGGTATATCCATTATTGCGCACACATCATTTTTAAAAACTACATTATAACCTTTTTTTATGAGCTGCCCAACGCTCAAAAGATTACACTTCAATCTAGGAACATAGTACACGTCTGGCACAAATTTTTGCTCTCCATTTCTTGCACGGCTACTACCTCTGCCTTTTCCCTTGATGGAGATCTTAGTATCAGTTCAAGTTGTTACTTCAGATTTAACTTCTTCATCAAGATTGGAAAACATTGCTATGTTTCCGGTCATGTGATTACTGCAGAATGAATCTAAGAACCATACATCATCCTATCTATCTTGTGCTACATTTAATGTTAATAGCTCATTCTTTGGGTTCCTTTTTTCTCTTGCTACATTAGCATTCTGCCTATTATTCATGTCATTTTTCTTTTTCCTACATTCATTGGCATAGTGCCCATATTTTTTGCAATAATGACATTGGACATTAGATTTGTCATACCTTTGTCCTTGACCATGTTGGTGTCCACCTTGCTAGCTGCTGCTTTGGCCGTGGGTTTGATTCTGACTGTTGCTCCTTCCATGTGAATGTGAAGAGGTGTTTCTTGTTCCTTTGTTTTGGATTCTACCTCTTCCTCTTCGTCTACCTTGACCTCTTTTTCTTCCAAAAGGCATGTGGGTCTTGAAGGCATGCTCTAGAGATGGGTTTACTGATCTTTCCAATCTTTGTTCACGAGTCATCAGTGATGCATGAAGTTCATCTACTGTGAACTTTGAGAGATCCTTTGTCTCTTCGATGGTGGTTACAATAACATCAAACCTTGAGGGTAGACTCCTCAATAGTTTCTCCACAATCCTTCTTTCTTCAAGTTTCTCTCCATGAGACCTTATCTGATTTACCATGCCAATCACATGTGTGAAGAATGCGTCTATGTTATCGGATTCTTTCATACAGAGAGTTTCAAAATCTCTCCTCAGCAATTATTGTTTTGTTGTCTTCACTTTCTCCACACCTTGATAGGCTATCCTCAGAGTATCCCATGCATCCTTGGATCTCTTAGCTACTTCTATCCTTGGAAACACACTCTCATGTACTGCTTGATAGATATAGAAGAGGGCCTTAGATTCCTTTCTATTGATCTTCAGAAGATCCTTCTCTGCCTGTGTTAAGGCATTAAAATCTTGTTCATCCACTGGTTCATGAAAACAATATTCTACGGATTCCCATAAGTCCTGGGAATAAAACAGGGCTCTCATGGTAATGGCCCAATAATCATAGTTCTTCCCATTAAATTGAGGAAACTAAGCATTTCCAATACTCATACTAGTGCTTGGTCCAGCTATTGCTTATAAACTAAACTCTTAAATAAACTTGACTGTGTTTTTTAAACAAACTATATTTCCTTCTTTGAAAGACAAAATTCTGTCTCTGAGGAATGTTCTTTTAAACAAAAACAAGAACCTTTTTTTTTCTAAGAAATACCTAGACTTTACTTCTGCTAGGCTTGCTGGAGTTCTGCTAGTGAACTGCTACAACAAATACTTCTTCCTTCAGCTTCTTTGACACCTTCAAAGAGCCTGGAGTAGCTCTAATACCATATTGGAATTTTTGATAATTCCAGAACAAATACTGAGAGAATAATACTCTCCTTCAAACACAGAGAATAAAAAAAAAATTCTTATTGCTGGACAGAGATTGCATGAAAATGCTTCTATTTCATTAAAAAACTAAAACTATTACAAAATAAAACTTTCTTCCACTGTGTGGGATTAAAAAATGTGTCTGACTGCTAAAAACACAGTTCTCAGAAGAATTACTTCTCTCTGTCTCAAAAATGCACCTACAGTGCTATGTTACCTCACTGTGCTTTTTCTTGCTTGCGGGCTTTTCTTTACACAGAAATACTCACATTACATTCTCTTACAAAACAACTATGCTATGTCGGCTATATTATATATGACGTGGCATTCAAAAATATAAACAAAACAACTAATTCGAAATCCTTCTCCTGTGGGTCCCTGTGGAGGCACCCCTCTGTGGGTTCAATGGATCTGTGTTGTGCCCCTATAAAGAATCTCCACCGTTGATCTCTGGGTCAACATACCACACCTCGGCCAACTGTGGAGGCACCTCATGGTATTTTTGGAAAACCTTTGATTGCCCTCGTAAAACTATAATTCTTCAAAAAATCAACGAACATTAAACTCAGACTTCAAATGCTTTATAAACTTGATTGGAAACTTTTTGCGTAACAAAATGACCCTATTTCAGTGAGCCCAAAATGAATGCGAACACATTTTGATTGGCGAGCTACTAGGACCCACGGAACTCAAACTGAAACTGAACTCGATTGAATGAAATCTTTGCGTAACACTTCTTGGTGGTGATTTCATGGAAAAAATGGACGCGAATCACTGCGATTGGTCCACATGGCAGTGGGACCATATTAGTGCATTGGCACTTAGGTGGAACAGCAGAATAAAATTTGGTTTGGTGATAAAGTGATGAGCGATGGCACGATGGTTGCGATGAGTGATGTGGGGACCACATCGCATCGACACATCAGCATTGGCGGATGACAAACATAAGAGGATTGTGGAAGAATTTGCGACATGCGATGTTGCGATGGCACGATGTACAATGAGTGCTAAGCGCTATCAGCATTGACGCATCAGCAGATAACAAACATCGGCACAAAACATAAGTGGTAGGCGTACTAGAGGATTGGCAATGTGCGATGTGCGATTGTGGTAGGTACCACATTGCATCGCGACACCAGTGGTAAAAATATGGTGGCATATGGCTTTGCCCATTTCCATCACTTCGTGAAGAACTTCACATCAAAAAGACATAGAAATAAAAACATTGCGATGGGCGATGAAGTGGGGACCACAAAGAAGACTTGTCCCACTTATAAACTCAAAAAAAAATCCTTTGGTTCCCGTGTTTAAAAGAAAACGAATGGTCACCTATTTTTAGACTATGAGGACTTTAAAAGGCCCGAAACAAACTTTTAATAAAAATAGAAAGTCTTTGTTCTTGAAAACATGAAAACAAAATTGGAAATCGGCTGTGTGAAGAACAGTGAACGCTTATGCACGGCTTCACCTATAGATGTACAAACCTGTAGTTGAAATTAACATTTCAACACTCCCCCTTAAGTTCAACTGCTAGGTTATCAATCATACCCATGCATTTTCTCAAGTATTCAAAACTTTTCTGCCCCAATGGCTTTGTTAGTATATCAACAAACTACTCCTTTGTTTTACAGTGCTGTAAAAAAGTGTTCCATCACAAATATGGAGAAAAATGTTTCAGATTTAGAGGATAGAACAATGCAATTTGGAATGGATCACGAGTTTCGTGATGTGACGTGGTATCCTTCGCGGGCGAGGGTAATATACAGAGTGGATGATCGCGTTCCATTGAAATGGTCCGTAGATGGCATCAATGAGTTCATAGGGTTTCGTTCCATGTAAGCTTTGTTTTAAGTGCTCCAAGGAGCCGAGGTAAATAATTCTTGCGTTTGAAATTTTTTTTTTTTTGGGATGGAGGATGGGATATCGTTACTAAAATATTGGTGAATTGGGCAAG